>CM052343.1:11198092-11210560 GCA_028455595.1 Lasioglossum vierecki
TATAGTGCTATACGGTCCCTGAAAATGCGCTTTAGGATACTTTTGGATTGTTTGCTTAACAGACACCAAAAAATTTCAGAATTCATTTTAGCATGCTGTGTATTACAAAATATTTGCCTGCTTCAAAATTATGAAATGCCCGTAGGGTATCACAATGTTAAAATTAATACTTTGTAGAATTAGATATCAATTAATTCCATATCAAAATTTAAAAACTCATCTTCTAATTCATCTTCGTTATCGGTGTAATCACTAGAATCGCTATAATTGTTTCAATGCGCGCATTAGAGCGCACAGAATTCACCAGATCCCCACCACGTCTCGCGTAACCGTGCATCAGCTACCACAGCTCAGGTATTTTTAAAAATTTATTTTTATTTAAATAATTTTTTTTTACATTTGGTAATAGTTTTTGTGGTAACGAATTTTATACCTTATTTTACCTTTTTTCGGTAAAAGAAACCAATAAATTTTTTACATTATTATTTTCATAAAAATGAAAGCAACTTTTACTCTAATCATACTTATTTATAAATGATTACACATAATAATAATTACTTATTATTATTATTGTTGAGATATGTTCAGGATCGGAATAAAGCGTGCGCAGTTATTTAACGTTTGTTGGAAAAATAATATAAAAAAATATATTTTACTGAGTAATGAATTTGGTACACTGGTATTGCAGTAAATATATGCAATAAAATTATTTGAATAAAAATAATTTTTTAAAAATACCACGTTTTTAAAAACGGACTAAAAAGTATAAAATAATTTTTCCTAGTGCCATACAGATTCCTAACCTCGTACAGATAGTCTTGAAAATTTGTGATTGTGAATTTTGAATAGCTGTGAAAATACTTGTGAGATTTAAAACGAAAAACGTGGGGCGCAAAATGCATCAATTATCTATCGCATGCGCCCCACGTTTTTCGTTTTAAATCTCACAAGTATTTTCACAGCTATTCAAAATTCACAATTGCCACCTAACAAACAGACAAACAAACAAGAAAGCGAGCTAATAAAAACGTGGTAATTAGACGTGATGTACTTAGATACAAAATCGGTTGTCAAACCACGTTTAAAAGATCTGAGAAGGGATACTTTCACACTCACATACATTCATTCTAGACGTGTTGGGGATCTGGGAAATTCTGTGCGCTCTGAAGTTCAGTCTATGTGCGCTTAATGTGTGAATCGGAACGCACCCTTAGTTAAGGTGGAATTTCCTTTACCCGTCCGAATGCAGCGTTCTGCGTTCCATGCGCCAATTATACTCCATTCGTCATACTTCACATCAGAACTGCGTCTAGGTGTGAACCACTGCGTCTAGACACATGCGTCTACGGCATGGAACAATATCCTATAGGAATATTCTAGAATGTTCCATGATTATCAATCGTGGTCTCCCGAACGCATTTTTAGTACGTCGTTGATTAAAATTTATAAAATTTCTAGAATATATAGAATTTCTAGAATAAAATTTCACGATTGTGGCTTGTCAATCGTATCTGTGTTCAAGCAAGTTTGTATCGGGTGACGTAAATACCCTTACAATAGAGTCATTTGACGCGACAAGTAACGAAAAAAAGTATGAAATAATTTCTATTTAATTTATATGAAAACACACCAACTATTAATAAAACTAATTTTGATTTGTATGAATACACACCAACTGCATTTTAACTTTATTTTAAGGCAACAAAATTGAAACGTTCCATTAAAAAATGATTACAAAAAATATATATTTATTACTATAACTATCGGAACATAAAAATCAGTTTTTAATGAATTTTATTTGAAATTTCATCCCGATTTCAAGAGTTATTGTAAAATGTCACGATCCAGCCCACTGTGTTCTTCGGCCGTCCGAGATTGTATATCGTGGTGTAAAACAGGTTGGTAAAGGGCACACTTGTGGCCATATCCTCATTTTTCCATTTTTTAAAAAGTGATCCACTGTGAAAATGGTAAAAAACATTGTTTTCAAATAACAACATTTTGCTAATTCTGCTGTTATAATAGTATTCTGAAGCATGGGTCAATAGGACGCATGGCTCAGCGTCCGTACTGCCTCGGACAGCAGTGGCTCAAATAACGCGTGCGTTTGAATCTGGTGCAACATTCAGAGGTCTCGAAGCGAAAAAACAAACGCGAAGGTGTGCGCCGAACACATGTCGTAAATCGATCGATGTACGTGTTTGAGTTTCGGCGATGCTCTTTCCCTTTTCTTTGCAAATGAAAAGCAAGGAAAGACATAACAAATCGCATCATAGCAACGCAAACCTGTGCGTCCAGAGGCACAGAAAAGAGGTACGACGAATGTAGTATGGGACGCAAAACGCTGCAGTCGGACGCGTAAAGGAGATCACACCTTTACACTATACATCCATTCGCTTTGGCATTTACACTAGATCTGACGAAGAACACATCCACCCCAACATACACTCTTCTCTGTCAGTGTTACCACTCGTGCTAAACTAAAGCAGCACCAACTTATTAAATTATTCCTCTAACATAAAGAGCTCCCCCCGCGCCGAGAAATAAAGAATAGTTTTATTTTAAAAGTACCAGTGTCCTTTCAGTCTCGAAGAAATAATAGAACGACAGGATCTAAGCAACAGCACGAACCCGAGGGTTTTTATTACATCAAGACTTCATTGCAATTACTAGACTGTGTATATTTATGCATTTACAGCAAAATTAAATATGTCAACTGAAGATGTCAATATGCAATCACGGAAACAATATTTTACAAAAGTTTTTCCCTTTGTAAAATAAAACAAACAGTTGCATTATGTTGGAAACTTCAAAATTCGAGTTATAAATGAAAAATGACAATTTCAAGCTGCTTTAAATAACAAGAAAACGTATAATCTTATAACCTTTTGTTTATAGAATATATGTGTATAATTTCTCCTGTATTAAGAATCATTACGGGAAGAAATAACATTCCATCTAGCTTCTATTTCTTGCAATCGGTGCAGACTATTATTATTATTTTATTATTATTTTGCATAAAGATCCGCGGTCTAGTAATTACCTAGTAATTTAACGAACCATATATTTAAAAAAAACGTATTAGATGTTACACAAACGATGCTCAATAAACAACTGCACCACGAAATTCTCCTTCGTACACACCTCTCATACTCATACATTTTGCCTCTCACTCATTATGTTCCTTTCTCATTCTCATCACACATAAATTCACTTCATACATTTTCCTCTCGCTCATTACTTCTCAGAAAAATAGTAGAACTACACGATCTAAAACACAACACGGACCCGAAGATTTTTCTTAGATCAAGACTTCGCTGTACATTCCGCAACTGAACTCGACAGAATTTCAAACTCGTTTTCCTGAAAACGAAGCGACAAACAAAAAAATGTTAGTCCTTCTTTTCAGTTTGTTTTTGCATATAAAATCACCACCCGACCACTTCTACAACGATTTTGGAAAAAAACGTCATGTATATTCATTTGCTCAACGTGTGTAGTAAATTAAAACTGGAAGTTTCGATGCTCGAAGTACGATGCTTCTGTCTCTTTTTGTATCTGTATTACTAAATATGGATAACGTCGCCCATTCCATTAAACAATGGATTTCGGCTACACTACGAACTTCGATTTTTCAACAAGACGAAATACCGCCGCATTCTACTCGAGAAGCGGAAAGAAATGAAATTGCACGTGCTGGATAAGCTACGATTTTTTATGGGATTTTATTAAAGCATACACTGTACTCCAAAAGACACTAATAGTGTTAGGGAATTAGAAGTAAACGTTGTTACGAAGACTCAAAGAATACACATAATTTACTTCAAAAAGTGTATAACAATTTAGTTTAATGAGCGGAGCTATGTATGCAGAGCATACATACAGATTAATGTTTTAAACACTTGTTAATGAAATAATTCCTAAAAAATATACTAACTTTATCATTATTTACGAGACCGTTCACATCAAATGCAGAGTAAAGGAATAATGGATTTTCGAACTGATTTTTTCGAATACGAAGCCATAAATGGAGAAATGTTTTTCTTTCTTTTTGACTAATTCAGATTATTTATTTATTTATTGATACCGTACACCATGTTTGGTTTATATAGCATACGCCAGTAGACCACTTTACAAATAACAATGAAAGTTAAATTAATACGAACGGTGAACGCTAAATACTAATCGTACATTTTCTGAGGAATTAAAAAATTGATATTAGCGCTATAATGTTTCCCAATTACGATTCGTATTTACGATTGAGAAGGAGTTCAAATAAGTGTCCTCGTTCTGAATCCTCGTCATGTTCTGGATATTGCCAAATAATATGAAAATATGAGCTTCTGCTCCGCATTCGCAGAAACCATCAGAAATGGACTGTACTCTTGCCAGGGAAGCATTTAAATTATAGTGACTCGAAAGGCTTCTATTGATGAATGTAACGAAATCTCTGGGTAATTTGAGAATCGATAATCAGGTATTCTTGCATCTCGTTAAGGAAGTGTTGGAAAAATATACACCTTTGTATACGGCTTCATTCGTAATTGTATTGTTCGTTGACCGTCTCATTCGATACATGAGATCGCTTAAGAAATCGGCAAACGGTATTTTAACATTCGACTGGGTTCCTGATCTATAGCTTCTTTCCCTAACAAATTACGAATCAGCCTTTTCATTTCGTGTTAAGGCAATAAGCGCTGCTTTCCAAATAAATTTAACAAATTTTGTACCACTACTGTTGGATATAAATTTAAGATGTTTTATTTTAAGCGAATATAATTTATTATTAATTTAATTCTTCCTCTGAGATAATTATTTAAAAAGAAGGATGCACTTCCGAAAGCGACAATCCTCTGATTTTGCTAAAATTTTTGCCAAAGCTTATCCTTTGATTAGAGAAAAAAGTCCCTAAAAGGAATTTTGGCGACAAAGTCTCGTTTGCCTCTCAGCCCCCTTCAAAGTTTTGACAGTTCTTACGAAATATTTTTGAAAATATTGATTTTAAAGAAAAAAGCAGACGTAAACCGAGGCTCGAGCCGATTTGTAATTGCAAAACTATGTGGGATGTCTTTCATTTGTTAAGATATCTTCAAGAAGCCCAGAGATATTCATGAAACATTCGAATATTTTCCATGTAGAGTCACCACTCTGTATAATATACGATGAATGTTCAGGTAAACTATAAAATTTTATTAAACTGCATTTGACTTTTATTTTACCCGATCTGTGCATAGCGAATTTTTTGCTTGGCTAGAAACACCTCCCGCAGTCCCTGACCATCGTTCTCCCTTCCAGGGATGGTTGATTCAGTCCGATATTTTAGATTTGAAGTAGCCGCTGGGAATATCCCATGGATTTTCTTCTGGCTATCTTCTTAGGTTCGTCAGATTCAATTTCGTTGATCGAGAAATTCTTGAAGACCACTACTGTATGATATTCTGTTTCACTTTTCCTCTCTCCCCGATCAATTCGTTTTAATCGATCTAGTATAAACGCTATATATGTTTAAAACTTCATGCGTCACCCAACTTTAAATCACAGATTTTCATGAAACTTCATTCATTTCATCAGGTATCCTACTTTATCGAGAATTTTACTTTATTGGTGTTAAGAAATCTTGGCGAATATTTCAGTACTGACTTAGAGTCTCAGTCAAGCAAGTCAATTTTAATGTGCAGTCGGTCACATAAGTAATCGTACGCTCTTCAAAACAGAATAACATTTGGTAATTATTTACTTTGTGGGCCTCCTCACCGATTTTGATGACCTTGAAATATGTTGTAATGGTCATTACTCTGAATAACTTTTCCCTATACATGTTACCGCCGCTCGGCTTTAGTTTTCGAGATATTCACAGATACGTATCACGAATAATGTATTGAATTTTTCGTATTTCTGCACGCTCCGTAGCTACGTAAGCCTGTCCCGGCGCGGCGTTTGTTTACATTTTGCTTCTAAACACGCTGTGGAGATGAGAGAGAAAACAGAGTCTCATTCTGGTCATACATGTACAGGGTGAGCTTCCAATTTTGAAAGACTACTCCTGGATTTTTGTATGTGTGGTATTGCTCTCCGCCCCCTCTACGACCTAACCACAACTCATTCTGGTCGCATAATTTTTGCCACGATTTCAAATCAAACCTAACCTAATCACAACTCATTCTATTCGAATAATTTTTCCCTTAGAGTTCAAATTCCGGATTACAGCTGCAAAACAAAAATTACGTAATCAGAATGAGTTGAGGTTAGGTCGTAGAGGGGACGGAGAGCATACGAAAATCCTTTTATGTATATTATATACCTGTGTTATTCATTTTGTGTTTGGTTAGAAACGCCGTTAAGCAATCGCCTATGATGATATATACGAAAATCCAAGAGAGAAAATTCAATATAGTATTAGCAATAGGTTTTTGTGAATATCTTGAAAACTAAAACCGAGCGGCGGTAACATCTATAGGGAAAGTTATTCAGAGTAATGACCATTACAACATATTTCAAGGTCATCAAAATCGGTGAGGAGGCTCTCAAAGTAAATAATTATCCAAAATTCCTTCAATATCCAGAAATTGGAGGTTTTTCAGTTAATTTGAAGCAACATTTTCCTTTGTAAAAATGGCGTCCGCGGCTTTGTTAAGGAGTTATAAACGAAAAATACGGATCAATCATAGAGCGACTTAGACGCGTGTTGGCACAGTCGGCCCTGCGCGCCAATTGTCAATTGGTCGGCTGGGGTACATAATGCTAACGCCACAGTATGAGACAAACCGATGAAATCTGTGTTAGAATCAAGGAACTTTCGATAGAAATGAGATAGAGCGATGAATTTTTTTTTAATTAAAGCTGAAACTTTATAGACTATAGGAAAAATAGAGAAATTATGGTACAAACTTGAAAAAATAAAAATAAAAATGTAAATTTTCAACAATAAAAACCCAGATTTGAAATCAGCGTGAAAAAATCTATGGGGAATGATGTATTGAAATTCATTTCTATCGAAAGTTTTTCTATTTTGTCACTGAAATCGTCCGAATTGCCCACTGTGCGGCGCGGCACTGGCGGCAACTCATGTCGTGCAAAGACATTTTGCTTTCTGGTGTGACGTGGCAAGTTTTGCAGACGTTCTTTCGAAACCATACAGAGAGGCCGGGTCGTCTTCCAGCAGTACAGATACGAAATGGCCGTTGCGTTCGCTCCCCCTGAGTAGTCCGAGTACCAGAGGAACGGAATTATCGCGTTTTGAACGACGCGCTTCTGGGCGCGATACGAAGTTTCAGGGCCGAAACTGATGTCTTGAGAGGGGCCTGGCTCCTATATCCTGTCATCAATTAGCGAACTGCCTCAAGACGAAGCTCTCGAAAAGCCTATCACGACTCATTGTTCGGGCCGGATCATCGGGGATTGGACAGAGCCCGAGTCAACGAGCTCAGAGGCGCTGACGAGGATACCGTGATCAAGAGTTGACCACCTACTCGACCCCGTCGCCGTCTATTCCGGAGCCTCACACGGATCCAGCTGCCGGAATGACTGCGACCAACTCTTGTACCAGTGGCAAAGAATTGTCGAACATCGCCACCAGCAGATCTACAAGTTGCCGGAGACCAGGGACCGAGATCACTGGACTCGTTCAGACCACGAGGACCAACATGATTGGCCCGAGCGTCGCTCCGGCGGAAATAGTTGAGGAAGCAGGAAGACGCCCCTCTTTCGCGTTCCCGAGCAAACCGAAATTGCATCACTGTGTCGAAGGGTTTAGAAGAGAGCAGACCTTAAATCTTGAGTTAACGAATTATGTCTAGAATTACCTAGACATCTTGTGTGGGCCTATGCTGCAACCACGTGGAACACAGCCGTTTAAGAGTTATTTATTGGCACCCTCAACCCTCAGAATTAGTTACGGACTTGGGTACGGTTAAAGGCTAAGTGTCCTGGTTCCAATCATAAAGGAAAACCAACCGTGCCCCAGTCAATAACAAGTAACGCAGCGCAGGCCCACAATCAGCGGAAAGACGACGCCTGTTTTGGGAAATAGATTGTAAAACAAGGGATCTTTGTGCAGTGCCTGGTGAGGTTGCGTGAGAAATAAAGTCACGAGCTTCGTAAGCGTTTCACAGACTACACCGCAAACTGGTGATTGGTTCCTCATCTATCCCTACCAAAGAAATGACACTTTCCGAGCTTTGGTAGAGAATTGCAGAAAAGAGAGTTTACATTCGATTACGAGCCTTCGAGCGATTAGTACGAACCACTGCATTGAGTGCTCAGTTGTGGAGCGTTATTTTGAACTCTCTTTCGTTTCTTCTTGTAAACTATCGTTCGTGCCGATCTGAACTACCATTATGAACTTTATTATGAACTATCATTCTGAAGCTTGATGTTGGCCGATCAAACGCTTCCCAATACGTGTGTGCTTCGTACAGCAGTGTGAAACCACACAACGCGGTGTGTAAACCAGAGTGTTTGATTGCTCCTGAACTAGCAGCAACACTGAACTTGTTAACGCTCCAAACAAATTCAGTATTTTTGCGACTGCCAGAGAAAGAAGCTTACATCGCGTTGCTTGGAAAGTCTCGGTTAGGCCAGATTAATTCGTATTTTGTGATCCTTCGTGTTGGCTCGAGGACGTTTTTGTGGGCCCGTTATTTTTGTGTCGCCAACAACGAGACCGCGTGTTTGCCGAAGACCGGTAATTATAATGTCGCGAGGGGCACTCGGTCGTCGGTCGACTCTCTTGTGAGCCGGGTTTGTAATGAGAATCCGGGTTCCACGGTGGGACGACGTAACGTGCTGCTCGTTTCATTTCTTCGCGTTAACCGTTTGCCATCGACCAGTCACCGAGAAAACCGGTCGTTTCATCTGAGTTTGGCAGATTCGTGCCGTCATGCTTGTATTTCACGCTAAATCCTCTGACTGCCGAGCTTAACGCGGCCGGAGATACTTTCCGAGAATCTAACGCGCGAACAGCCAAAGATCTGCTGCTTTTTGTAATCGCGCCGACAATTATTCTGACCGTTGCCGGCCTCCACTGGCAGCTACCGACCACCGGTCGAATAAACAACATTATTTGCCGAAATTTTTGTTGACTAATTCCCCGTGAGACGCGTTCCCGTCGCGGGGAATGCTCCGTCTTTTTCCCGCGTAGAACCCTGTGCCTGTTCGCGAGCTATCTCAGGCTATCGCGCAGTTCTCGTGGATTCCGAATTCGCGTTTTCGCGGTTCGTGACTTTTCCGATATTTTTCGTGTGACACGGCAACGTGTCTGGCGCCCAAATTTTGCGTACTTTCCGTCTTGAATTCTGAGGAATCCGAATCTACGAGTGACTGTTTGTCACGGGTAGACCACGTATCGCGCGGCCTACAAAAACCCGAAGCTGCTGAGTTTTCCGTCTTCGGAAAAATAGGATGCGTGACACTGGTTAAAAAAAAAATGCATCGACGTTGCTAACGTCAAAAGGTGGTTTCTCAAGATAAAAGTCTGCTATATCGCGTGATTATAGTTCGATCTTATGCTGGACCCTTCATTTTTAAGATAAACTAAAAAATATCCTCGGAAATTGGTGTAAAAGTGGTGTCTCTCCATCTTTAACGATTGTTTAAATATTCATAATGTATCAATATTTGATATCACTGTATTCGAGAAAGCCTACAGAATCCATTGCTGCAAAGAACAATGCAACATCTTTTATAATTACATCATAATATTTGTTTAACACGTTGAGTGCCACGTCAATCACAGGTGACTGACACCGAGCTTTCCGTTCGGACCACGTCAGTCACCGGCGACTGACATTACTACGATACGAATCGGTAACTTTCTTCCAGCAGTTCTATTAATCGGAAACTTTATACCGTATAAGATTTTGTTTATTTTCACGTTTCTTTGTTATAATAAATGGATGCTTATGTTATTTTGTTGTTTCTCATTCTTTAATACGCCCTCTTTAATGTCCCATCAGTTTTAACTCCATAAAGTAATATTTTATTATACTTCTAAATTGTGAATATTTTCTCTAACATCGGTATCAATGCCCCCGATTGGAAACATTGTGCCGCAGGTTGCACGAGAGCAGAGGTGAGCATTATTTGGCGAAACATATATTTGAAATACTATTTAATATTTTAGACTCTTTTGACTATTTTGCTTAAAGAAAATAGTATTTTAAATAAGATATAGAATTTCGAAAATAAAATATTTCTATTTTAACAGTCGGAACAACAAAATAAAACATTTTGTTTTATTCTGTTCTATTTTATCAATGGGTACCAGAAAATAAAATATTTCTATTTTATCAATGGATACCACAAATAAAATATTTCTATGTTAATAATCTGAAACACAAAATAGAATATTGTATTTTTTGTGCTTACTGAGGTTTGTTGATAAACATACAGTGTATCTTATCACCAGGAAACTGTTTCTACTGATAAATCTATTGAATGCGAGCCATTATTTTCAGCAATAATATTTCAAATTAAAATTGAAAATAAAGAAAAAGTCCAAATATCTTCAATATTCTTAAAATAAGACACTATTCTAAAAAATTATTGCCTCAAATAAATTATTTTATCTTAAAAAATTACTGCATCAAATAAAATATTTTATTTGCAAAATTGTACACACATTATTTACTTAATATACTATTTTCCCCAGCTCTGCACGAGTGCATGGTGACGAGACGTCTCGTCCACAGCATCGTATCTTAGACATCGGGGAAACGAGATATCCTGTCCATTGTAGTGAACGGGTTGGTTTAGTTAGCCCCTACGAATCAGTTCATTCAATTTTTCTTAATGCGCCTCTATACAGGGGAAGGAAAAGAAAAATGGAATGTAAATATCATAAGAACTTGAATCCGGAAAATGTTAGACTAGTCTTTCGTTCAATTTTGCTCGTTTGCTTTGTCCAATTTCGGTCGGACTGCATGGATTCACTTCCATCAGCGATATTATTTCACCAGATCTTTCGTTTCTCTCTGCCGTGGGTCTTTCATTCTCGGAAAATAGCCTGACTCGGTGTATTTTAGATATTGCTTCCTGTAACCAGAATAGAAATTATTGAACAGCATCGATTGTTGCAATGCTAGTCATTGTTGTGCTATATACGCGAGAAAAATAAGTAGCAAATGAAAATGACAAGTCACAAGATAAATTTCACGAATATTGCCCCTCAGACATTTTATTGCATGATACTTTCTTTCAAGCGGGACTTCTAAATACTTTGATTATAAAAATATGCTTAATATAAACCGCAATTATCTATTATCTATATAAATAAAAATTAAATGATGTTCATTTGTAAGCGCATTACTTGAGAAAGGTTGGACCAATTTAGATAATTTTTTTAAAAAAATGTTTGTAATAGTCCTAATAAGTTTTTTAAAGAATGAAAAATTGGAAAAGTTGCCCGAAAAAATGGAAAATTCGGGTAAAAATGAGAATGCTTTTATAATTGAAATTTGAACAGGACAACGTCTGTCGGGTCAGCTAGTTGGAAATAATTGTTGTGGAAATAATGATGTTCGAATTATTTCTGTAATGATACGATAAACATTCCGGAAGTATACAGAAGTATCGAATTTGTTTTTATGGTTAGTGTGTCGAAGTGTCTCTTTAATTTCTGTATGTACCGAATCGGTAGATTGTAAAAGTATGAACAACTAAAGAATGTCGTCGAAAATATTGTTATAAAAGAGATTAAAAGAGATTATTACACTTACGGAAAAGTCTGGCAGGATAAGCATGGCCTATAGCGGCCCCCAGGACATTTTTTATTGAAAACGTATGCAAAACAATGCTTTTAGAAACAATGCTTGATATATGTACAGTACTGGACAAAATAAAGTACGCACCTCGAATATTTTTACAATTACGTTTATAACTTCGTAGTTTTTACAGATATAATAATTATAAAAGAAGGTTTCTTAGTCTACTTTTAAACTCACTGAGAAATAATTCCAAAAACTTGAAACATCGTACATGTAAGGGTTACCGCTGACGACGTGTCTGTGCACGTGTGCCTTTAAGAGGCAAGGGTCACCACGTGATATAACTAGAAAGTAACTAGAATCTTACTAGATTTTGTATCAAAACATGGGTTTGCGGGCTGTCGCTTTTTTCCCTTATACGAGCATATTTTGAGCTGCACAAGGGTTCATTTGATAGAGGAAGGTTAACTACACAGTGCTCTGCCCCATCATATAAGTCAAAAATGTCTATTTGTAATAGAAAAATACATCGGAATCTGCTGGTGTTTTTCTCGATGTTTGCTCTACTTTGGGCTTATTTTTCTGTCACAAATAGACATTTTTGACTTATATGATGGGGCAGAGCACTGTGTAGTTAACCTTCCTCTATCAAATGAACCCTTGTGCAGCTCAAAATATGCTCGTATAAGGGAAAAAAGCGACATCCCGCAAACCCATGTTTTGATACAAAATCTAGTAAGATTCTAGTTACTTTCTAGGTATGTCA
>CM052343.1:11210660-11222511 GCA_028455595.1 Lasioglossum vierecki
AGCTTAGCGTGGCGGCGCCATTGGCCGAGCCAGAATCAATCCGCTGTAGCCGCGCTCTGATTGGTCCGTGTTTTTCGTTAATAACTCCTAAACAAAGCCGCTGGCGTCATTTTTGTAAAGGAAAATGTCGCTTCAAATGACCCAAGGAACCTCCCATTTCCGGAAAGTACACGAATTTTGGGACACCCTGTATATTCGTAAATGGGAGATCGAAATCTATAAGTATACAGAGTCTCAACTAAATCGGTGTGACAACGTCTTTGCACTCTCTTTGTCAGTAAGTAAACTGAGCTCCTACGCTGCTAAGTGGGCCAGTAGAGCGGGGCCAGAGTCGGAGTCAGTGCATGGATCCGGGGCACCAATTTGCACGCGATGGCCACCAGATGGCGTAAAAACAGTGCCGTGTCTAGAATAAGGTAGCAGAGCGGCCAGAGCCCTGAGGCCGTTATATCCTGCTGGGTACTCGAGGTACCCCATTTTTCTGTTACTGAAGCTGAAGACGCCGTCATCTGGTGGCCATCACGTGCGAATTGGTGCCCCGGATCCATGCACTGGTCGGAGTAGGGAACGCTTTGTCGCGCGGCGAGGGGCGAAGGAGAATGTTTAAAAATATTGTTTAAATCCTAAACGCACAGTCTCTTTAAATTTTTTCTTAAATATTGCATTGACACCCAGTTCTGAGCTATGTTGAAAATTTCAAGTTTGTTTAGCTCATCGGGAAGTGGTTTAAAATTCGATTTCAAGATTTGACACATATGTACAACAACGATGACAACGACAACAAAAACGACAACAACTTAGCAAGCTAATATAAGCGTGGTAAGAAGAAAGAAATCACATAGAATTCTAGGCAGGAAGAAATGTGTAATTTTCCAGTTAAAATGGCTGCGAGAACGGTTCACCATTTAATTTTATATAAATATGATTACTAGACTGTGGATTTTTTCATGCATTTATGAGAAAGTTAACTGGGTGAAATATGAAACAGTGAAAAATATAAAAAAATCCAAGAATGTTGTTACGTTGTTTTCAACGTACAAAGACTAGTAAGAGATCAAATTAATTTTTATGTAAACACTGCTTCCCACAATTTATTCGGAATATTTTTATTTTGTATAAAATGCTGCAGTCTAATGATTACATTAATTCGATATGATTACATTGATTACATAGGTCTAGATATTCATGAAGCGTTACCTACTTGACATGGTCCCTGAACAATTGAATCCTTAAAATGAGCAAATAGCATAAGTTAATAACCTTCTATTTGAAATTAAGAAGTTCACAAAACCATATTATTCGCATCTATAGAGATACCTATAGTTACTGTTCGATAAGTAAGAACTAGACTTCGGATTTTTATGCATTAATGGAGAAATTAGCTAGGTGAAATGTAAAACAATAAAATATTCGAAAAATCTAACAATTAAATAGTGTTACGTTGTTTTCCATGTAAATACGCCATTAAGGGATGAAATGAATATTTATATAACTCCTGCCTACCACAAATGATGAAGAACATTTTTACTTTACATAAAGATCCGCAGTCTAGTAAGAACCCTTATCTAGATACTAAGAAATCTTTGTTTTTTTTACTTCTGCTGCAAAATACATTTCTGTAAACTGTAGAATCATAAATGAAACAGAAATAGTTTATTTCAAGAGTAAACGAAAATTAGATATTAGGCATCATTGCAGGATCGTTTGTGGAACTATTTCCGATGCCTGCATGTGTGGTTGGTGGGCTTAGGCTTAATAAGAACTTGGGGAACAGCTGGAAAGTTTCGTGCTCACAGTGCTCACACGCTTGCGCGTCCGTACTCCATCGTACAGGGTGTATAAAAATTATGTCACGACCACCATAGCGTGATTCTATACCTCATGATCGGTGAATATCTGTTAATCAAACTTCCCGCAAAATTGTCCTTGACTGACTTTTTTAAGACACAAGTTCCGAACTGTGGTTTCTTTAACACTTTTTATCCTCTCGAAGAGTAGATCACGATGCAATAATAAATTTGATCTTCAAAAAAGTCAGTCAAGGACAATTTTGCGCGAGATATATATGTTTCCCAACACATTCGCTTTTTAATTTGTACATTAACAAATTATTTGGTGGTTCCATTTCTTGAAGGTATTTCTAATGATACTAACAGAATTTTCAGAAAAGTAGGAATACACAGTATTTCCAAAGTACCACACTATTTAAAAAACTTCTTTCCTAGTATAAAAGACAAATTACCGTTATTAAGAAGTCATAATATAATTTATTCAATTCCATGTAAGGGATGTAGTCAAGTTTATGCAGGGTGTCCCAAAATTCGTGTACTTCCCGGAAATGGGAGGTTCCTTGGGTCATTTGGAGCTATATTTTCCTTTAAAAAAATGACGCCAGCGGCTTTGTTTAGGAATTATTAACAAAAAACACAGACCAATCAGAGCACGGCTAGAGCAAACGGAGTCCGACTCAGCGACAGGTCCCGCTTAGCGTGGCGGCACCATTGGCCGAGCCAGAATCAATCCGCTGTAGCCGCGCTCTAATTGGTCCGTGTTTTTCGTTAAT
The DNA here is from genome assembly GCA_028455595.1 of Lasioglossum vierecki. Taxonomy (NCBI): domain Eukaryota; kingdom Metazoa; phylum Arthropoda; class Insecta; order Hymenoptera; family Halictidae; genus Lasioglossum; species Lasioglossum vierecki. The sequence goes on from CM052343.1 coordinate 11,213,224, forward strand.
AACTCCTAAACAAAGCCGCTGGCGTCATTTTTGTAAAGGAAAATGTCGCTTCAAATGACCCAAGAAGGAACCTCCCATTTCCGGGAAATACACGAATTTTGGGACACCCTGTATATGCATTTAATTATTAATTCAGACGCAATGTTAAAGTGATTCTCTTGAAAATGATCCAAATGCAGATCGACACGTTGAAATATAATATTGTGCTAATTAGCAAATAGTGTTCTGAGTAACAATTGATCAAACCTATGCGTCGATATCATTAATTCATGATTAACAAATTACTATTATAAGAATATAAATACTTTACAAAGAGAAGTTATCACATCAATGAAACGATACCTTGCAAACACTGTAGGACCTTGATTAACCGGATCCCAAATATGCGTTTAAATGTGATTATATTCTGAAGGGAAATAAATTTACAAAAATAACAAATTTATTTTCGAATATAATGTACATTTTAATTATGTCTCTCAAGTGTCAATTATCTGTCAGGCCTTAATTTGTCCGGGCTGTAATTTCCATTACATCATAACTTGCGTTTAATAAATTGCAAAAAGTTTCATCTCTGATTGCGTAAACGTGCATGCAACATCTGCTCAATTGCAATCTATCTTGTTCGTAAATGGCTTGATGTTGTTAAATATATTAAATTACAATAGCTTCGAGTCCAAGTGATTAATGAAGGAACGTCATTATTATGTGCATATAATTATATGTAGAACTGTACTTTGGTTTATTATAATAAATCATGAATTAATAATAGCGTAAAAATAGGGAAATAATAGTATAAAAATTTATGAGCTTAATCAATGCAAAAAATAAAAAAATCGACGAAGTTATCGACTTTATCTTTGAATAACGATATATGCACGTTGTTATTTGTATGTTTGAATAATGGAATAGTCGACTAGCAGATGCTCAGTTCGTGACCTTTCGAATGTCACCTTTCGTAACAACGTGTATTTCCTAAGTTCAAGGTCTAGGGCGTGACGTACTTGTGTTGTATACATGTGTATGTTAGATATTCAATAGGATTCAACGCTACATGCAATGCTATGAATACAATGCGGACTTTAAGCATTTATGATGATAAAAATAGGAAGGGTAAACTCTACCAAAGCTGGCACTGCACTAGTTATTGTTACTTTTGATTTAAACGGCAAATATTAAGAAGAATCCCTGGTATAGAAAATTATTTTCTATTGCTTCATATTTATATTTCAAAGCAACGTTGTAAGTTTTAATAACAGAGTTCCAGATATGACTATTGTAGTCCAGTCAACGAAAACTTGTAGACGGAAATGGAAGGAAGACAATTTTTGACTTTGGCACTTTGTTCGGACTAGTTAGGAGGTAAACATACTAAAAGTTCCCAATCCTGGGAGGTAAGCGAGGTGCAGAGGGGCATGTAAAAGGTCCCTTTTTTCGGTTTTTCGCTTATATCTCGGAAATTATGCGCCCTAGCGATAAGACCATTCTATAGAAAATTAAACCTGCCAAAATGTGCCATAAAAAGTTCGTACCATAATCTCCCTAGTTCTCCCATATTCTAGAAAGTTATAACTTTAATTTTAAAAAAATTTCATCGCTCTATCTCATTTCTATCGAAAGTTCTTTGATTTTGTCGCCGATTTCGTTCGAAAAGGTTGATTCAAATACGGCAATATTTTCAATGGAGGTATGAGGCATTGATAAATAAAACTGTAATACACCTATCATTAAATTGCGTTTATTGAATTAGTCTAGTAATAAGTTAAAAAGAAATTTCAATTTCAAAATCAAAAGTTTTATTTATCAATGTCTTATACCTCCGTTGTAAATATTGCCATATTTGAATCAACCTTACTGTCCCATCAAATTTTACAATTCAAATTTGCAATCATCGAATCATTTTTTCAAACACCCGTCCGCCATTTTGGATCGGCCATTTTGTTTTTCAAAATTATATGTTCAGATTCGTAATCAGGGACCTTGAAAACATGACATCACAAATTTTCAATTTAATCCAGGAACGTGAATGTTTTCAAATACCCTTTCAAAGCTCGCAGAATACCTACTCTGCATTACAAACAATAGTGGTACGAACTAATATGCAAAAATCTGCAGCTAATTTTTTTTTCATTTGAAAGATAATAGTAAAAAGTAGATGCTCGAACAAGTTTTAGAGCGCAATTTTGCACGTTTCACAACTTTTTTACTTTACATCTTTAAAATTTACTCCTTCACTTTCACGTTCTCTTTTGCATACATAGTTACCATTTAATAATAAATATTTGGCACCAAAAACTATTCAATTTACCTCTACAAACAGCATTCATAATGCATAATTAAAGACATAACGATACAATACAATTTGTATACTGTGCACTTAAAATTCGCACTGACAATGAGACTCATAAGCTTAAAATAGCGCGGTCTTAAGGACGCTCCACACGATCAATCATTTTGATCAAACGATTGAATCAATTGATTGAGTCAAGCGTGATTGACCGTCAAACATTCGCGTCAAACGGGTTTCTAGACGGTCAATCACGCTTGACTCAATCAATTGATTCAATCGTTTGATCAAAACGATTGACCGTGTAGAGCGTCCTTTAAGAATCGGAAGTTCGGACTGCGATTGTTAATCAGGTATAAAAATTTGACTTTTTTCGGTTTATCCCCAATTGGTGACACTATTAGGGTACTCAATCCAATAATTAAAACATGCCTAGCTGAAAGTTGACTTTTTAGGTTTTGGCCACGTTTTCGGGCTTTGGAAACACTGTGCGTCACGTCTCACAGTGGGCGAGAAAGCGATCTTTGTGGACAAAAATCTGCCCACAACTCAGTTTTCCACCGATTCAATTGAAATTTTTTTTAAAAATGTTCGTAAAGGTCTATATTTTCATGACGTGCTGCGCAAAATCGTTATCAAGAATCCTTATCTATAAAATTCACAGTGGGCGAGAAAGCGATCTTTGTGGCCATAAATCTGCTTACAACTCAGTTTTCCACCGATTCAATTGAAATTTTTTTTTAAATGTTCGCGAAGGTCTATATTTTAGATTTACAGTTAAAAATTTTGCGGTTTAGGGTTAAGAAGCGTCGGCAACTCAACTGGGACATGCAAATTTATGGTATGGGCGGATGAAGTATCGGAGTTATTGAGTTTTGTAGATAAGGATTCTTGATAACGATTTTTGCGCAGCACTTCATCAAAATATAGACCTTCATGAACATTTTAAAAAAAATTTCAATTGAATCGGTGAAAAACTGAGTTGTAGGCAGACTTTTGGCCACAAAGATCGCTTTCTCGCCCACTGTGAATTTTGTAGATAAGGATTCTTGATAACGATTTTTGCGCAGCACTTCATCAAAATATAGACCTTCACGAACATTTTAAAAAAAATTTCAATTAAATCGGTGAAAAACTGAGTTGTAGGCAGATTTTTGGTCACAAAGATCGCTTTCTCGCCCATTGTGCGTCGTACTGAATAAAAATCACGGCTTGTAAACTGTTCTATCGTACGAGTAAATAATATAAGACGAGGCTGCACGCGCAATTACTGAACACGAAGAAGAATAAAGTTCACTTTGATTCCGTGGTATACGAAAGGATGAAACCCTCTTGTGGAAGAAAATAACGGCAGTAATTAACATTGTTCTCTGGGTGCCATAAAAGGATCACTTCAGAAATGTACGAAGTGCTATCTTAAATGTTGCAGGAGCATGATTCTTTTGAGATAACACTGACGCCCATTCTCTCCCATTCAGTCAAAGTTTCCTGTTCCCCTTTGCCTAGGCTAATCTCTCTCGAGTATAAAAACGACTACACAGGATTATTCCTATTGTCCCAGCTATTCCAACGATTTGCTGATGTATGAAGCGTGCCAAGAGATGAGACACGCGGCATGCGTTGGACAGCATTTTCTCCAGGCTGTAAATTTTTATTAAATTTCCTAAACTCCAAGCTACAATTATCAAGGCGTCATTTTCAAAACATGTTCGAAATACTACGTGCAAAGTCAGTTTGTAATTAACAGACTTTCCAGTCGAATTAACCAACGCAGTGATGAACATTAAAATTACACTGTCCAAGAAATTACAACTTTTTTCATGTTTCCATATAACTGTTGGGTGGATCTTATAAAGTTTTTCGCGCTGATTCCGAATCTGGCCTTAATTTTTCTTCTACATGCACAGTTTTTGAGAAATTTTAATTTGAGAAGAAGACATATTTTTTGACTTAGAACAAATATTGTATTGCTCTTTACATCAGAAGATTCTCTAGACTTTTCTGAATCTAGTGATGTGCAATAGTCGCTTGTAGCACAAAAATATTAGATAAATATTTTTTTCAAATATTGGAAAAATATTTTTTAAGCCACATTTTTCATATGAGAAAAATATTGGATCTGAATATTGTATACATGTACAAGAAATATAAATTGAATGTTTAAAAAATATAAGCTAAATATTCAGAGAATATAAACTAGATATTTAAAAAATATAAAGTAAATATTTTTGAAAAATGCGGACTTTCCCTAGTAGCACAGAAATATTAGATATATACTTTTTCGAAAATTGGAAAAATATTTTTTTAATATTGTATACATGTCCAGGAAATTTAAATTGAATGTTTAGAAAATACAAGAAAAATATTCAGAGAATATAAAATAGATATTTAACAAAATATTAGCCAAATATTCAAAGAATATAAAGTAGATTTTAAAAAAATATAAAGTAAATATTTTTTTAAAATGTGAATTCGTGGCAAAGAACAGTATCCCTGCCGGATAATTGTCCCTGGGCAGACCCGTGTTGCGGACAATTATTGATAAAATACTATACTTCTAATATGAAATAAAGATCCATATAATATTCAGAAAAAAAAATTTTCTCGTAACATGAAATAGATATTTCCTGCATATTTGTTACTTAATATAAAATAAATATTGAATGTATATTTAAATATGAAGAAGAGATTGAATCTCTTTTTAATATTATATGAATGTGTGTATAATATTTTGTGCTACTAGGGGTAATACATTATGATTGTTCAAACATGTTCCACGGGATACGGCGCACAGTGGAGCCAACAATGCAAATAAACGGACATGGCGATTACTTCTCATTGGCTGAAGATATTGGATTAAAACTTTGCAGACTTTTTACCCCTATTATGTAGAGTACATGTACTGAAAATCGTTCAAGTCCAACAAGTGAATCAGGTTTATTCTGTTTCCATAGGTTCGTCCCAATTTTCTTCACTGAGATCACTTATTGATAAAAGCTAAAATGCTTCTGGAAATAGATTTTGTTTTTTTAAATTAAGTGTGGTCGAATAAAAGATTTTTCGGCTGAAACCTTTGGCACAAACCTTTCTCAGTTTATGTTTTACATTTTTTTGTCTTTTTCGGAAGAACTATTATAGAATTGTTTGATAAAGTTTTCTTGAATTGCTCCATGATCGTTAAAACTACAATTTAAATTAAATAAAAAAGATAAATTGATAAAAATCGAAATTATTTTTAAACATATCCATATTAAAAAAACTCAATAAAAATCTAAGAATAAACTTCTAAGAACAAAGAAGTAAGAGCTATATAATGACAAGTGTAAGGAGGAAAAGAAATAAGGAATAGAAAATTGAACATATAAATTTAATTAGAAAAGAAACTGGAAACTGTGCTAAAATTTCAAGATCTATAAAAGTACTGTAGGGACAGGGTTTAAACAATGGCAAAGACTCATAAGTCGTATTGACTGGAAGGCGACCTCTTATACATATAGCCAAGCGCCCAATAATCATCATCCACCTAGCGGTGAACGCGTTAAGTTGAATTTACTCGAAGAATCCAGGTTTCCACAGCCAAAGTTTGCACTGCTTTAAACCTTAATATTCAAGGTTGAAAACAGTGTAAATTAGACCCTAGGCTGTTTTAAGCGTTTTTCGGAATCATAGGTTGAAGAATATTTACAATGTTGGTGCCGATTAGACGTTTATCTCATCCGATCGAAATGGCACCTGGTGAAATTGTAGATCATAGTCTATTAATTAAAGTGTAAAAGAAAAACTAAAAAACTGCAATGCTAAATTCAGCTCAAGGTCACAAAGTTTAGTGCAGATTTTAAAAGAATATTTCTACATATTCCTATACTTCAAATCTAGGAGAAAGATGTGATGGTATTAGATATGTCAATTTCGAACTTTTATATTTAGGCCCATGTCCGAAAAATACACGATCCAGCCCCACTGTGCGACGCGCGGACGCCTGCTCTAGTGGTAATCGTCACTGGCGGCAACTCATGTCGGCCACGGATATTTTGTTCTCTGGTCAGAAAAATACGTCGACGTTGGAAAGTTGAAAGGGTGGTTCCTCAAGATAAAAGTCTACTCTATCGCGTGGTGCAGTTCCATTTTCCGCTAGATCCTTATTTTTTTAGGTAAATTAAAAAATATCTTTAAAAAACGGCGCAAAAGCGATGCCTCTCCGTCTTTAATGATTGTTTAAACATGTTTCAACAATCATAATGCATTACTATTGCACATCACTAGATTCGGGAAAGTCTAGAGAACCTTCTGCTGTAAAGAACAATACAATATCTTTTATAATAACATCACAATAATTGTTTAAATATGAAAAATAGTTTTTTTTTCAAAGTCATGTTTTTCAAATACTGTGCGTGTAGGGAAAAATTAATGCCAGATTCGGAATCAGCGCGAAAAACTCTATAAGATACACCTAATAGTTATATGGAAACATTTTTGTTGTTGGACAGTGCGATTAGTGCAAGTAGTCTCTTTATAAGCCATGCCGAAATTGATCATTACAAAAGATAAACGATACAGAACTATACATAGATTTTCGACTGGCGGAGCAGTACGAAAAAATACTGTGATACGCCAAAATTTCCAACAGAAAATTTCAGCGGCCACAGCCAATTCAAAATTTGCTCAATATTAAAACTGCTGTAACTTTCCTAAAATTTATCCAAATTTGATGAAAAAAGAACCATTTTAAAGCTTGAGATTTCTACTTTTTATAGTGTATGCCGTTTTTACTGAAACGGATGTTTTGTGTGCAAAAGAGGACCGTATCAGATTGTAAAGTATGCAGTCATTTTTCAATCAAATAGTGCGGATAATAATCAATATTTTAACGTTATTCGTCTATTTTATGTCCACTTCCGACAAGTATAATCATTTACAATTTAAAATATCTCTTTAGAATTGTTATTACAAAGACTAATCAATATTTTTACGTTATTCGTCTATTTTATGTACACTATCGAAAAGTATAATCATTTACACTTAAATATGTAATAAACATGTTTGAACAATCATAATGTATTACTATTGAACATCACTGGATTCGCGAAAGTCTAGAGAATCTTCTTATGTAAAGAACAATACAATATATTATATAATAACATCACAATATTTGTTCAAAGTCGAAAAGTATGACTTGTTTCAAATTCAAATTTCTCAAAAACTGTGTGTGCAGGAGAAAAATTAATGCCAGATTCGGAATCAGCGCAAAAAAAACTCTATATGATACACGCAACAGTTATATGGAAACATTTTTGTTGTTGGACAGTGTTATTCGAATAATGCATTCAAAATTTCTGGAATTTTCTACGCTCTCCACAAACTGTAACTTCATTTAAATCGGAATTTCCAGAATACGAATCGTAAAGTTCTTTCCCGTCTGTGAAATAAAAAAGTCTACTACGGTTATTTATGAAAAATAAATCAAAGTTCAAACGGAAGTCGCAAAATGGAAGCTCGAAGCTCTTTTGCGATATTTTTATAAGAATTCAGGGTGAGACGTCAGAAACAGGCCACCCGAATAACGCAGCTGATATTGGCGTTAGGAAGAAGTGCATAAGATGGAACTTGCTTGGTTTAGAGGGGGTATTAATCTAATGTTAGTCGCTTTTTTTGTAAGTGGACGCATAAAGAACATATGAAGGTCAACTTCATTTTTTAAAATGTAATGTACAATTTTTTATACCATAGATCGATAGAGTATCAAATTTTTAGTATAAAAGTGATAACCTTCATATGTCCTAAACCTAATAGTTAACGTGATGTTATCCAAAGAAGAAAATTGTTTCGATAATATCTCGTTAACTATTAGATTTAGGACATATAAGAAATATTAAATTACCTAAGTAATGCGATTTCTGAAAATATTATGTATAACGACACAAAAAATACAATATTCTATTTTGTGTTTTAAATTATTAAAATAGAAATATTTTATTTTGTGGTTCCGATTGTTGAAATAGAAATATTTTCGTTGTGGTTCCGATTGTTAAAGTAGTAATATTTTATTTTGTGGTTCCGATTGTTGAAATAAAAATATTTTATTTTCGAAATTGTGTATCTTATTTAAAATACTAATTTCTTGAAGCAAAATAAAGTCGAAAATATTGAACAGTATTTAAAATATATGTTTCGCAAAATAATGCCCACCTCTGCTGGTGACTGCAGAAATTTATAATGTCAATCTCTCTCTCTCTCTCTCTCTCTCTCTCTCTCTCTCCGGGTCTGCACTCGAGTCCTAAGGGTTAATCAATGCATACATTTTAAGTGTCATAAATTAGTTTATGTACGTTTAGTTTAAAGTGGGTTTCAGATACATATAAGTGGTTTCTATTCCATCGTGGTCGTTTAATTTTAAATGTTTGATTTATCCTACAAACTAGCCTCCGTAATTCGTGTAAAAGCTCATCAACGTTTGTAGAAGTTATCGGCACTAGGGTCTCTGGAGTCGCGCATTGGGAATGCGTACACACGCGAAACGGAAGTCAGCACCTTGCGGTCTCGACAATTTCAGAGCCTCTACACGGACAGTGCAGTTCGACGCACCTGCCACTGCAACCGAGTTGCGGTACCGGATACAGGATTTGTTGAAGTTTCGCGGGGAATTGCATATTACGGTTCTAGGTTATAGCAACGGCATTAGTTCATCGAACGGTGTACCGACTCCACGTTAAGAATAATTTATCCTAATTAAGACTAAATTATTTACGATTCATAAATTTAACAATCATAGACTCCACAATGATGAGGCTTTTTCTAAGTCCAATGTCAATGCTGTATTGTGTATTTCTGAGAATATTAATTACACGGTCCAACAAATTCGAACTTCTCATAGACGTTTCGATTCTCACTATGCTATTCTCATAGAGATTTTCACGCTGATTCCGAATCTGATCTTATTTTTTCCCTAGACAAATAGTATTTGAGAAATTTGAGTCTGAAAATTATTTTAATAAAAATAAATTTTT
>CM052343.1:11223011-11238971 GCA_028455595.1 Lasioglossum vierecki
TGTACACAGTATATTCTTCAGCAAGGAAGAATATATTAATAAAATATGTATTGCTATGGAAATTCTTCCATTCACCGCTATCACAATTCATTAGACTTTGTTTGGTGTAAGTACTCGGAACGAAAAACGAATGTGTGGTAAATTTCAACGCGACAGCCTCGACGTTCTTAGTAAAATTTTGTTACCTGCCTGAGTTACGGAACACGCAAAATGTAAATGAACAGCATCCAAGCTTACACGGAGGTATGGGCTGCTATTAAAAGAAGTAATAAATCGAGGATACGATGATCGCTTGGTAAATTAAGAAAAAAAAATTTCCGAGCGGAGCATCCACTATTGAATAAGATCATAACCATTTATATTCTCGAGGAAAAAATGTTTATCCTTTTGTAGTTATTTATTTTGTTCCATCATTTATATCTATTTTAAATCGTTTAATAAATAGTAAATAGGAAAAGTAATATTCATGAATTTTTTTCCAGAAAACTATAAACAAAATGGGAATGGAGTTTCTTCGGATGTAAAGATACATCATTAAACTATAAGATATTTAGCATTTTTTTCGATCAACTTGTTAATTTATTAATCATGTCAACCTGTTTGGCATGTGTATACATTAATTTGTCATAGTGATCTAAATACAAATAATGAATGAAAGAAATTGATATATTTTTAAAAGTTAGATTGTTTAGTTTCGAGTCATACCAGCTACAAGAAATATATAAAAAATTGAACAATAAACTTGCTAACTTTTTTTAACGGTGAAAATGAATGAGTCATCTCATTAAACCCTTCACTCGTGTCTACCGCGTCGACAATTCTCAGTTTAACGGTTACTGATAAAAATAATCTCTTTCATAAATATCTTTTTCAATATTCGTCTGTCTGAAAACGCAAAGAAATTTATAAAAAGATCATGCCTGTATATTACTTTATACATACTCGTAATGACAGTCTCAAATATGCGGCTGGTAGAATATTTATAGCACGATATTTCATGAAATAGAAATACCTTTAACGAAATACGCGAAGGTAGGAACAAGCTTTACGAAAACGTTCATTGTACGTACGAGCTACGTTAAAGTTAAAAGAATATTCTTTGTCTAACGCATGCAATGAAACTTTTAATTATCACGAAAGCATATGATATTTTTTCACTCCAGTTTGTTGCAATTTAGGTAGAACATTTTTATTTTGCACAAAGATGCGCTGTCTGCTAACTGAAGTTTATAGTTGCAGAAAAGCAATGACCTTTAAATATCTTCTATTTATTTATCTCGCCAGTTTGAGAACGACTTTTTACTTCATTTAGAATCGTATAATTAGTTGTAACAACGTTGGAACTATGATTTCAATATGTGTCGTGTTAGGGAAAATCATCGTGATTGATATATGGATAAAACTGGATTCCGAACGTGTCAATCCTGAAACAAGATAATTTGAATTATTCAAGCGATTCGTTCCCGAAATAGAAAACCAAGCTTTGGAACTGTAATAATGTTCTTTGGGAATCTAATTTGATTTCTTTCTACAACAATTCAACTTTCCTTGGTACATACTTCAGGAATTAATAAATTGACCCGAATTAACATTTCAATTCACGGTCAGTCGAGTCGAAAGATAATACTTTTGACTTCTTAACTATTTGTCTTTATAGTAAATACTGATATCGCAGCACTTACTTTTCCTCGATTGGACTACTTAAATATTTATCAACATATCACGTATTATTTCAAACTACCGATATCTTTGTCATTTCATATCAACAAACATGAAAATAGTAAAATTTAGCAATAAAGGTATCCAAATGGCTGAGCAACGCAATAATTGTAGACTATAATATCATCAAAAATAAACAGAGACGACGAATCAGGCGGTGAAATAATTTTTCATATAACAAATTAGAATTATATATTTCAAATCTCGATTCCTTATAAATAAACTGCGGATGTTTTTTTTCAAAAAATTTCCATTTTTATAGAGGACTTTTAAGAAACTCTAATCAAATGAAATCTCATTTTCGTGGCAGTAGCCTTTTTTGGGTTTAAAATAAAAAAAAAATATATATATAAAAAAAACTTTCCAAAAACCACGCTTATGTTAGAATGCACTAAAAACGAGAAAATGATATTTTTAGATATTACTGACTGTAAATAAAAACGTGGAGCGCTAAAATACATTAACGTAATATTCGTGGGCCCTCCACGCTTTCATTTGTAGTCAGTAATGTATAAAAATATCATTTTCTCCCTTTTAGTGCATTCGAATATAAGCGTGATTTTTTATATATATATATATATAAAAAAATTTTTATATATTTTTTATTTTCTACATTATAGTCTTTACTACCGAGTGTATTTAGTAAGAACGTCGGTCCTTGTCACGCCCCCCCCCCCCACTTCACCTTCATCTTACCCAATCCAAACCAACCCAGTAAGTAAACTGAGTTCCTTCGTTGGGAAGTGGACTAGTGGAACGGAGTGGGGATCGCTGCACGCGATAACGTACTGCCGAACGTCACGTGACAAGAAGCGAAGGGGAATATTTATAAATATTCTGTAAATCTTAAACGCACAGTCTTTTTTAAAAAAATTCTTTGAATATTGCATTGTCATCCAGTTCTGAGGTATGTTGAAAATTTCAAGTCTCTAGCTCATCGGGAAGTGGTTTAACATTCAATTTCAAGATTTGACGCATACAATAGCAACGACGACAACTCGGCAAGCTAATATAAGCGTGGTAAAAAGAGTATAATTTTTAAATGAAAGTAAAGTATATACTTACCTGTAGAAAAACATCTGTAAGTTGGCATTCATGTCTGCGGTGTAAAAAATCATTAACGAGCACACAGTAATGCAGACACTAGTTAAGAGAAACAGGATTCCGAAAACTCTCCAGCTGTGATAAAGCATAACACTTCATGAGGAAGTAAAATTTAAAAGAAGGTATTGGAATATCATTCTGTACATATTTAATTATTTCAGAATGCAAAAATTCTATAATTAAGACAAAATTTTTTAATTGACTTTTGTCCAGTCTTTTCAAAAAAATTTATTTGAATATTGCATTGTCATCCAGTTATAAGGTATGTTGGAAATTTCAAGTCTCTAGCTCATCGGGAAGTGGTTTAAAATTCAATTTCAAGATTTAACTCATACAACGACGACAACGAAAACTCGACAAACTAATACAAGCATTATAATAAATTAAAATGGTACTAAATTCTGTCGTATTTTTTTATATCCTAGCATTTCTTCAGCTGTCTACTTATAAAAGTCACTTTCCTTGATTATGCCACTGATAACATTGATGAGATTAAAAATCGCCGAAGTTAATTTTATTAAATTTCTGAAATAAGAAAAGAACATTTTCTATTTCTTACTTTACATTTTTGAAAGTATACTTTTCAAAAATAATTTTCACAAGATTCATATTTGTAAATAGGGATGAAACTTATTTTATATATGTATTTTCCTTTAAAAAAGAAAAGTACAATAGTGGTAACTCTACAGAAAAGTCGTAAGATGTATAAATTAATACATGCTTTTTTTCTTTTACTACCGTCTCTTCTGTGAATAATCATTCGATCCCGGAACAGAAGACCAAGCTTTGGAACTGTAATGATGTTGTTTCGGAATATAATTTGATTGTATCTACAATTCAAATCTCCGTGAAACATACTTCAGGAATTAATAAATTGACGCGAATTAACATTTAAATTCACGGTCAGTCGAGTTGAAAGATAATACTTTTGACTTCTTAACAAATATGCTATTGAAAACCGTGCGACCGCGAATACGTCGTACGGAAAGAGAGAGAGAGAGGGAGAGAGAGAGTGAGTAATTAATTCAGACGGTAATTATAACAGGCTATGTATTTCACCTGATAATAAATGTGATCGGTCAAACACTGATCCTGAACAAACAAATTGGTTTTCCGGCCTCTCTTGAAATTCATCGACGCAGAGTAATTTTCAATCATACCGTATAAAATCTGATCTGTACTATTCCCGAAATATCATGGAAATTTATCATCCACCGACACGACAATGTTTCCTTCTCTAAAATCATTCGCTGTAATCGTAACCGTTTTTATTTTTCGCTTGTTAATAGGATTATATGCGTAATCCTGTTTCGAGCATTAGCGATTTCACAATTCCATACTTTCGCAAAGTTATCGCATTTTCAAGAATTTAACGGATTTCAATTTCGAATCATTTATGCACGGCATTGATCAGTTTCATTTTCAAGGTCGATTATATGACTTCTGTTGTCATTTATACGTATACATATGTATTACCAACAAATTGTACTGAGAGAGAAATTTATTTTTTTCTCAATGTGTTTACCTGGCTGAAAATAATTTAACAGTACATACGTCTACATTTCTCTAATGTTTTTACTGTTTTAAACAACACCTACTGCTTTCAGTTTCTTCCTATTTTTACTCGGTATATTTCACAATAATACTGAAATGTAGTTTAATATAAAACTCGCAAGCGTGTTGGAAAAACTGATAATGCTTACACGAATATAAAAAATTTAAAGTTTGAAAAAACTCAGTAATTTGACGAGTTATATTAAATGCAATTTTTCCCTTATTCCATGGACTATGGTTAGGATAAGATAACTAATTAACATTATGAAAAACAGTTCCACCAATCGTATAAGAATTTTGATGTCTGTTATATGCATTACGGCAACGAACGAAATTAATAATTGGATGACAAAATTGCGATTCTTTTATAGAAAATGTTCTAAGGAATATTAACATTTTCATAAGGTACGTTAAATTAACGATTCATTAAAAAATTTATTTTTTAGTATTTATTAAAAAATTATCGAGTCAAAGGCTATGTTGAATTTCTTTCATTGAAATAACGTCCCGTATTCTTAATGAGGTTTTCATCATGGAAATTAATTACCTAACGAGGAGACGAAGTATTATGGTTCTTACGATGAAGCGAAGTTATTTCAAACGTGAAAATCTCATGATCCGTAAAACCGCTCGCGCTCGTGGTGTATGAATTGGAGAAAAGCAATAAAACAGTATTGTTTGCTGAAATGGAGAACAGGACGTAGTACAAAAAGAGCTTCGATAAATCTGCAAAAGATTTATTAAATACTTCATCCGCATATTGTATTTCTTTTTGTCAATAATTTTGTGGAATAATCTTCATTTTTGCATTTACTGTTGATGGTTGTGCTGTAAAACGTACGTTATAATATATACGTGGAAAACATTACACAATAGTAAGTACTATTTAAAATAAAATACCATTCCGTTTCGTTAAATATTCTTTCATTTTCAAAATTCTGGTATATACATAAGATGTCCTGTCAACTCTGCAATAGTTTTTACATGTAGTTGTGTACGGAGTTCTTTTCCAGTACAACATAGGCTTGATTCCCAAAAAATAATTATATATGTATAAAGCCTAATGCCCTAAGCCTGGATAGAATTTTTTGTTACTTTTAATTTTATCGCTTTAGATACACAAAACAATTTTTTTTAAGAGTTTTAACATAAAATTCAAATTTTGTAAAGTAATTTAAAATCCCAGAATTATTGTTCAGATTAATATCTTAATTGTATTAACAAGAATATTTCTAACCTATAGTTTGAGATGTTAAAACGAATCTAAACTAGTGCCTGGACAACATTTTTTGCTACCTTTAATTTTATCAGTTTAGATACACAACACAAATGTTTAAAGAGTTTTAACGTGAATTCCGTTTTTGTAAAGTAATTTAAAATCCCAAAATTATTGTTCAGATTCGCGTATTATAATTGTAGTAACAAAAATAATGCTAACCTATAGTTGAAGGTGTTAAATCGTATCTAAGCTAGTGCCTGGCACAAGTGACCTTATACCGGTACAAATTGAATTTACATATGTATTATTATATTTATAACATCGAATTTTATTAAATCTTTAATGATTCACATATCAAAATATTATTATATTAAATTCCATCCCGTTTAATTTTCATTTTTTAGTGTAATGCAAGCATTTCAAGAGACTTCTCTTCTTCAATTTCATCTTTATTTTCATTAGTTGCTTTAGACCTTATTTTTTAAATATTTATCATAGATTTTTATCTGAATATCTTTAATTTGTTGTGTAATTATCTTTCTTCTTTTGTGTAAATTTTTATTGGTTTCTTGTTCTGTTTCTCTTTTTCCTGATGTTTTGACAAATGTTCTTCTAGAATTTTTCTTTCATGCTCCTCTTGTTCGAGATCTTTAATAAAATCTCCTATAATGGAAGCTGGAAGTGCCATCTACTACCATCGCGTCCCAGTATGAAGTACTTATATTTCAAAACAGTTTTAAATTTGCACATCTTATATTTGAATTACTAATTATTATTTAAGTTACATCTGATTACCAATTTATTTGAAAAATATCAATATTATTATGCGTGATGATTATTTTTTGCCTAACGGGGCTTATCTTTTTATGTATCTTTTTTCCTAATAGAAATACAAACAATAAATGCGCATGATTTGCATGAAAATAGACTATTTTGTGCAATTCTGTCGCTTTTCTTGAAAATTTTAAAGTCATAATTCCATCAAGATCCGCTGTCTATTTATAAAATTCACTTTCCTTGATTATGCCACTAATAACATTGATGATATTAAAAATCACCGAAGTCAAAATTTTATTAAATTTCAGAAATAAGAAAAGAACATTTTCTATTTCTTACCTTACATTTTTGAATGTATACTTTTCAAAAATAATTTTCACAAGATTCATTTTTGTAAATAGGGATGAAACTTATTTCATATATGTATTTTCCTTTAAAAAAGAAAAGTACAATAGTAGTAACTCTACAGAAAAGTCGTAAGATGTATAAAATAATACGTGCAATTTTTCTTTTACTACCGTCTCTTCTGTGAATGATCATTTTGCGTCATGTCCTGCTTGATGTTCATAAATTGAAACTGTATCTCGAGAATATGGAAAGCTACCTAAACTAATCACTAAAAATGTCAGCAGCGAAATATTTTTCAGTCTGATAAATAAGAAACGACCTCTGATGGAGTTCGTTTCCATTTAACTTTGTGTGCTGGTATTCCAAGTAAACTTTCTAATTAGAGTAACGGTCACTCCTAAAATCATACATGTTTTTCGATTTCAATTGTACAACGTCGAAATTGCATTTGTGACACATACACTACTGCGTAAAAGATAGAAGCACCCAGTATTTATGTAGTATTGTACAATGATTGATTTATTGCATTTAAAATTTGAACTATTAGATAATCCGCAATAACACATATTCTCAGAACTATTCAATTAGAATTTTCAAAACTTACTTGTTCTTATTTAATTTTTTATGATTTTCTATTAAATATGGTTTCTATCAAATATACTTCTTTCTTTTGCACAGCAGCGTATATATGCAAGTTTCGCCCTACCCCTTCTGCGCTATATGTTTAACTGAATTATTATAATTTGTAAATTAGTACTTCTGTTCCTTGATGTACATACACTTCGCAAACACTTTTTGTACACTCGTTTAACCCTTTGCACCCCTTTGTCGAGGGTAACTCGATACAACAGACAGAAAAATGCAAACAAAACGGGTTTTTATATCTATTTGGTCCTTCCTTTACTATTTGTTTTATTTTTTAGATAAAAACAAATATAAGTTCCACAAATATAAATTACAACAAAGTTTGAGAGCTCCATTTCATGAAATTACTAAACAAAATTGTTTAAAATAAGTAGCAGTACAGCAACCGTATTTTCAAGTAAATTTCAAATGAACAACTTAAAATAATAGGGAATTGTTGACAACAAAAGTGAAACATAATTCGTAGTGCAAAGGTAATGCATTTAAATGTAAATACGAAAATAATATTCGCTTCTGACATTTCCGATTTCATCGACACCATTGTAAGAAATTTTATTCATGTCAATGTAAACTCTTAGTTCGTATATGTATCTCTCGTGTAGAAGAAATAAAAATACATGCAATATTATTCTGATTGGCACACGTTGGATTTGTATTTTTTTTTAATTGCACAAAAAAAGGGACTGCCCAGAACTACACAACGGACTTCACTCTCTCAATATTTTGACATTGCGTTTCCCACGTATTTCCTCTTTTTATTCGACGAAACTCTACCGAAATACACGTGGCACGGCAACGTTTACGAAAGCAGACCTTTATTGCACGCATAGTAAGTAAATAGCCCGTGTTCAGTTTTACACAGCAGATCAACATCCATTACCAAGAACCGTTGTAATTCGAATAAAATTTTGATTGAGTAAGAATGCCGCCCTACACAATCTTTACGTTCATATCGACCAGAAGTTATACCGTTCACAAAGTAACAGAGGTGGGGATTATTTGGCGAAACAAATATTTCCAATACTATTTAATATTTTAGACTTCATTTTGCTTAAAGAAAGTAGTATTTTATAGAAAATGTACAACTTCGAAAATAAAATATTTATATTTTAACAATGAGAACCAGAAAATAAAATATTTCTATTTTAACAATATGAACCAGAAAATAAAATATTTCTATTTTAACAATGAGAACCAGAAAATAAAATATTTCTATTTTAACAATGAGAACCACAAAATAAAATATTTCTATTTTAATAATCTGAAACATAAAATAGAATATTGTATTTTTTGTGCCTACTGAGGTTTGTTGATAAACATACATTGTATTTTATCACCAGGAAACTATTTCTCCTCATAAATCTGTTAAATGCGAACCATTATTTTCAGTAATAATATTTAAAATTGAAATTGAAAATAAAGACAAAGTCCGAATGTTTGTCTGTTGAATGCGAACCATTATTTTCAGTAATAATATTTAAAATTGAAATTGAAAATAAACACGAAGTCCGAATATTTTCTATATTCTTCAAATAAAATACTATTTTCAAATTTTATTTTCAAAAATTACTGCATCAAATAAAATATTTTATTAAAAAAATTCTACACATTCTTTAAAATAAACAGGATTATTTATTATTTACTATTTAAAATACTATTTTTCCCAACTCTGTCACTAGACAGCGGATCTTCGAGCAATATAAAATTTTTCTAACTGAGATTTGCAACGAACCGAGGTGACACAGAAATTGATATGTTCAACAGGTTGAGAATAATATAAATGTATTTATACGTACGTTTAAGTGTCTACTCATTTTTGTTATAAATGCATAAAATCCGCTGTCTATTCATCACATTATTGCAGAGAAACAAATTCGAGTAATAAAGTAAGGATTTTAAAATGAAATGGTAAAACCAGTCATTTTGGCTGGTGTGGCAGTTGTTCCAGTGTTAAGGTAGATAACAGAATAAACCTCATATAGGAAGTGAAAAACTTCTGAGGTAACATTAAAATATTTTCATTGTATCATTTGAAACTTAAAACAAATTTATATTTTCCATAGAATTACACGCAATTTCTGTTGATCAACACTTAAAGTACGAACGAGTTCACAATCGAAGATGTGCAGATTTTGTTAGACTCGAATCATTTTCGTTTGCTTCTCCAAAAATGTCAATCTTCTGATAAATTCTACTGCGAACTAACTTCAGAGTAAGTCTACAATTGTATACTGAAAACTTGTATGTTGTCCACGAATTAGAGGTAGATAGCTGATTTTTATACAAAATAAAAACGTTGTACCTGAATCACAATAAACTGGAGTCGACTGGAAGTTTATTTTCTTTCCGAATATCTTCAATAGATTGAAAATAATGTAACAATATTTTTAAATTTTGCTAATAGTTTTACTGTTTTTAAATTACGCTCACTCATTTTTGTCACAAATGCATAAAATCCGCTGTCGAATTATAGGTTAACAGAGACCCAAACAACAGAATCAGAGAATTCACGAATTCATATTTTACATTTTACACAAAGGTAATACTATTTCAGCACACATTCAATTCGGTACAAAACACAAAATCAGATTAGCACGACTCGAAGTGAGCGCACGATTTTTTTTACAACTTTCAAACAAACGCCAGCGTTCGTGTATGCATTGTATAAACTTTTATAAACCTATTTGCATCCAAAAGCAAAATGCTTCGTTTAAAATTTTGATCGTTTATACTACTCTTCCGTAAATACAAAATCAAATTTGCGTAACTCGACGGAAATACTTGGAAATAAGATCACTATTTCCAGTACCGCTTCCAATCATTGTAGATTATTTTAAAAAATTTAATAGCAACAAGCGCAATCAACGGGATGGTATAAGTGATTGTAATTCTTTCAAGTAATTCAACAAGCAAAATAAAAATTTTCTATCCGATTTGCAACGAAATGGAGTGAAATAGAAACTTATTTTCTTTCTTAATATGATTAATACATTGAAAATAATATAACAATATCTTTAATTTTTTCTAATGTTTTTACTGTTTTAAATAACACCTAGTGATTTTCTAGTCTAGTCATAACAATCGTGTTTGCATTGATTGTAGCAAAACTTCTGTTGTGTGAGTTTTCTTTGTCTTACATTCAATTACATCTCCCTTGAATATTCGCAACGGAAATGTCACTCGATTAAAAAGTTAAAAAATGACCAACTATTATTATTTTGAAACACTATTTATCCCGACATACAATTAGTTACCGTCAATTCAATCCGTTTCCTACAGTGTCTGATTGGGAGGTCCCCCAACTGTTATGCTGACCTTTTATCGAACCCCCGGCAAATTGTAATGTTCGTCAAGCCGGGTATGTCAGTTTCACTGTGCCGATTCCAGCGAAGCCTTTTAATTTACGAAAACTGTCCCACCTCATTTACCATTAAGATATATAGTATCCACGGCGTAAACATAAGACAGTAGATTCGTGTTTAGAAATTGTTATAAAAAGTCGACTATCTTTTTTCTTTTATTACCACTTTATGAACTGTGACTTTTATTTTTTTGATGAGGAACACAACCGAGAAACCTAAGATGTAAATGTCACTCATCAATTTGATTAAATAAACATTGAAATTTTTTTATTTTATGTCACTCTCAATTTGACACCGAGGGATATATTCAGTTTTTGAAACGAGGGTTAATTTCTTTCTATAGACACTTCGATTTTAAATTACTCGCGATATGTATTAACCAATTATTACAAAGTGTTACGAACATTCTAGTATATTCTTGGTAGAATTCTCAGAAATACGACGAACTTCGTAATATAATCTGTTATTCGTTTTGCTTCATTTTAAGAACGTACACTTAATAATTAATTATGTTTAAGTTAGCATTATATTCCTGTTTTAGTTCACGCAACACCGCGCACTCTCGTAAATTTTATTAAACAGCGAATGTGCACTCGACGCAAAAAGCAGTTGATAGGTTGAAAAAGCTATGGTAATCTTTGGGAAAATTTTTTCTGCAAATGTTACGCAAGTTACCGTATATATTATTCAAAACTACAGTAGCCACAATTGCAGTAACTTGAAAAATGTTACGAAAAATATATACTCTATCTTGAAGAGCAGAAGGTTTTTTCGAAACCAAATTACGAGAAACTTCTCGCACTTCACATTTTCCTCTGTCGGACAATGTATTAACAACCGGTGACTGCGATCTCGTAAATTTCCGTCGCAAACTGATTCGGAAAAGTCCGTCAACACCAAAGTGGAAACATCACCTCGTGACACTGATCAACTCCGTTGGAAAAAACGAATGGGGGTGGAGAGAAATGCGAAGTGGACACGGTGAAAAAGAAAAGGTCGTCGATGAACAAATAAAAAGATTTGTTTACTCACCGACTAATTCAGGACGCACGCCGACCAGCAACGTAGTCACCACCAGAAGTGGCACCTGCGGTCCACGCGTGCACAAACCACGTTTTTCACACATGATTCACTATACGGAGAGCACGAAACACACGTAGCGCTTGCCGCGTCGAGACTAAAGTTCGTAGCTCGTGGGATTCTCTGTGTATCCTAAGCGCACGAGGATCCCCCACCCTCGGCTCGGTTCAACCCTGACTCGGTCGTGCCGCGCCGCGCGCCGTGGGTCGTGGCAAGGGTTCGCTCCAATACGAGGCACCCTGTTCACCCATGCTGGCTGTTGGCTGCGGCCTCACCCCCCTGTGGCCCTCTCTCTCTCTCTCTCTCTCTCCCCTCGCTCCTCATCGCCCCCATCGCACCACTGCACCGCAACCCCGACAATGTGCTCAAAGAGACTGCTGTCAATCGGCTTCAGTACTACCTGTGTATATAACCCGTCATACTTACGAATCACGCCTATCTAATTGTTCACCAATCTAACGTCGCACAGTGCGGACAAATGGCCTAATATTCGGCACTTCTCTAAATTTGGTTATTAATGTATATATAGGTAATTTTTATACAGAAAATGAATTTAGCAATATAATTGAAAAATTTATTAAGAAATTACCAATTTTTATTTAAACAAAAATATATTTTTAAAAACTAACAAATTTAAAACGAAATTAGTAATAAATAAACCATATTTAATATTAATAATAAATAAACAAAATTAACAAACTTAACAAAATGTATAACAACTTCAGTAAAATCGCAAGATTTGCTTTTTGTTGTCGTTTCTCGATGTATTAATCGGATCGAATGTGATTAAAAGATTATTAAATAAATTGGTGTTATTGTTATTGCAAAATTGTATTATACATAAAAATGATTATTATATGATTATTAATAACACTTTATATCCCAATACGCATTTTTTGCAAAAAAATGTATTTCATATCGTGATATACACTAATATTGAATTTTTCTGTGGCGGTCAAATGGCAAAATTTTGTACAAAAATCCGAATTTGTTTACGAACGTATATGTATTGATAATTATTCGCAGAAAATAAAATTTAATAATATAACTAATAAATTTAAAAAGAATTTAACGAATTTTCCACAATACATGATAAAGACAAGGTACGGGCACGTATATATATTAAAAAGTTTATAATATTAAGAGTAGCAGTTAGTTGCAGGCAAAACTATGAAATTCTTAAACTACAACAAGTAATATATCCGAATATGTCAAGATCTCAGGATATTTTTTGCCCTTCTCGAGATATGTTAATTTGCAATTTTATATGCACCGCTGAAAATTTATACAAAAAACAGATCTACTTTATTAAATGTAAAAAGAATGCATATACCTTGGTGAGTATTTTCCATTATACAGAATTATTGTTGCAACACTGATTTACAATTATTGTAATATTGTTTGATTTTTGGAACTCTGGATTGTGCGGCACATGGTAAAATTGTTTATAAAAATCTAAATGTGGTTACTAATGTAAATGCAATAGTAATTCACAAGAAATGTAACAAATTACATAAAAAAGTTAATAAATTAAAAAAAAAATTAACAATATTTATGAATAAAAATTATTGTTATATGATTAATAATATCAATTACCACCTAATAAAACGCTTTGCCAAAGGAATTTAGCGTACATCGTGATATACACGTGTAGTGAGATATGCCACGCGAAACTACGTCATCGTGTTCAGCGATCCCCACTTCGTTCGACAACCCCCTCTACTTTACTATGCGTGCGCACTCTGACTCGTCCCCACTTCACGGACCCATTTCGCCCCGACGCGCGAACCATCGGTAGTGTAGTACATCATCGCTTTGTTTACCAAGTGTTTACAGTAAGCTTAGTGAGTACATAAAGTATTAATGAAGAGTGATAGAAGTATTAACACAAGACTAAAAAGTAGAAAATAATTATTTAAATAAAAATAAATTTTTTTAAATATCACGTTTTTAAAAACGGACTAAGAAGTATAAAATAATTTTTCCTAGTGCCATACAGATTCCTAACCTCGTACAGATAGTCCTGAAAATTTGTGATTGTGAATTTTGAATAGCTGTGAAAATACTTGTGAGATTTAAAACGAAAAACGTGGGGCGCATGCGATAGATAATTAATGCATTTTGCATCACTACTTTTTAGTACTTTACTACTTTTTAGTAAAGACTAAAAAGTAGAAATTAAAAAAATATATAAAAAAGTTTTTAAAAACCACGCTCATATTAGAATGCACTAAAAAGGAGAAAATAATGTTTTTAAATATTAGTGTTTACAAATGAAAGCGTGGAATGCCCACGAATATTACATTAATGTATTTTAGCGCTCCACGTTTTTATTTACAGTCAGTAATATATAAAAATATTATTTTCTCCTTTTTAGTGCATTCTAATATAAGCGTGGTTTTTGGGAAGTTCTCTTTTATATATTCTTTTTACTTTAAATCCAAAAAAGGCTACTGCCACGGAAAACGAGATTCAATTTGATTTGAGTTTCTTACAATTCCTGTTGACTATAGATTTTGGAACAAGGGATCTCTCTAAACGATTTTTCATCCCTTATCAAGGAAATGATTTTAACGATCCTTTCGTGGCAGATTGGTGCAACCTTGCCTGAGGACTTATACTTGGACCCTCTGGACAGTACAGAACTGAATTCATACTTATTGTTAGAACAGACCTGAACTTCTGATTAGAACCTCATGCACTGGTAACTTTGTACAATTATATAACAATTTTGAACTTGAGATACAACAAACTTAATATAACTGTGAACTTTTGAGTGGCAATGACTTGGCGATGAACTCTATTTAATTCGGACTCCGAATATGTACATGTTTTTATTGTTGCAATTAAATTTACTGTTACAATTGTAAATTTACACCTCTAGCTTGTATTTCGAGAGATATAGCTCTATCTGGTGGCTATACAGGGTGTGTCAGCCAAAGCAGAACACCTAAATATCTCCTTTCTTTTTAATGACACGAAATATATTTATGGCATAATTTAAATGTTATCGAAGGAGGAATATCATAGAAGAACAATTTTTCTTTTCCGGTTATTTTTTCATGTCTTTTTTCAAGGTGATCGTTACTTTTTTATCGGTAAAATTTAAACTACCCCAAATCGCAGGTACCCGAAATTTATAAACTTTCGAGATCCCGACCCGACGTGACGCGAGCCTCGGGTACCCGCACACCCCTAGTACGTATTAATTTTCTTTAACACGTTGATGCTGGCTTGACCCACCGGTGGGTCATGCTTCATTGTTCCGTGGGGCGGCATGACCCACCGATGGGCCACGCTCGTGTATCAAAAAATACATAGTATAAAATTAATTTTATTTTAATTATTCATCAGTAAACATTAACATTTCGACATTATAATCAAACATTATAAAATAATTAACACGTTGATGAACGGACCACTAATTCACACAAGCGCCGCACAGTGATCCAAAACGAGAAATCCAGTGACATTTCGCCAAAAATCAACAGTCTCATATTAATATCAGACCATCATGTACCTCTTCTCAAATGTTTATAGATTTGGAAAATGAAGAAAATAAATCAAATATAATTCAGATTTGAATTATACAAGCACTTAAAGTTGGTCACTTTGAAATTGGAATCTTTTACGCGGAGAAACTGTTCTGTTTCTTCGTGGTGTCCTGAAGAGCTCAGTTGATATTTCGTTTCGATTTTTGTTTGATTTCAAGAGCATTCTTTTGAGATAAGAAATCGTGCTTGACATTAATGACTATTGTATATAATGTCTTTTAAATGTAATGTTGAATGAAATAGAGAAAAATCTCAAAATACTTTACAGTTGACAAGGTGTATCTTTTTTTGCATAAGAGATCATAGACTGTAACAAAATAGAATATTTTCAGTAGATCTTCCCCTATAAGACCATGCAAAAATCTTTTCCACATTCGTCCCCCTTTTAAAGTTATTATATTTTATTCCATTAGCAGCGTATCATTTTATGCGTATACGTTCGGACCCCGCGCCGAAACTCCGCAACGAACTAGACGTTTGAAAGATTTGTTTAGATTACTTGAAGTGCTTATTCTACACTGCAAATAAGCCTTCGCTTAAGGCTTCGATTCTGTTCCTGCAGTCAGTTGAAACAGAACTGTTTGATCTGCATTAGTGG
>CM052343.1:11243743-11259569 GCA_028455595.1 Lasioglossum vierecki
CAAATTTTATAATGAAATATAAAATACAGTATTTTATCCATATAAATCCCCAGCACGGGTCTGCCGAGGGAGATTTATGCGCCAGGGACAGTATTCTTTGACTTTTGCCGAATGTAGAGGACAGCCGAGCTCAAGCGGCCTCGATCGTCGAGAAATGTAAGTATAGCTAATCCAAATTTCCAACTTCTTTATTTTTCATTATTTTTTTATGGACTTCGATGACCACATTCGTGGCATTTTTCTAATAAAAATTAGAGCTCTGACTTATGAGATACCCGGGTACTCGAGTAAGACATGAGACACCCGGGTAGTGCAAAAATACCCGGGTATCTCATGAGATAGTCGGCTACTCGAGTACTCGGTTCCAGGAAATGAAAACTATTACGGATCGATTCCGGTTCTCAAAACAATTATTAAGAACCGAAATGATGTTATAACTGTTACTAAATAGAATATTGATTCTGACTTATATCTGGCTTATTTCGATTCTATAACTGTTATTTTTCGGTTCTGTCATTCTGTATTGTGTTTGGCCTTATATATGTATTATTTAAATAGTTAGTTATTAATATTTTCAGTTTAAACAAATAAATTTTTATAATTTGTTTCTTTAACCATTTGAATTATTAGTTGAATAATTATGTATTGTTGTAATAATTGTTCAAATAAATAAATTTTTGAATGAATGAATATATGTAGAAACAAATTATAAAAATTAATTTGTTTAAACAATTATTTCAACAATACATAATTATTGAACTAATAATTCAAATGAATAAAGAAACAAATTATAAAAATTTATTTGTTTATACAATTATTACAACAATACATAATTATTCAACTAATAATTCAATTGGTTAAAGAAACAAATTATAAAAATTTATTTGTTTAAACTGAAAATATTAATAACTATCTATTTAAATAATAAATATATAAGGTCAAACACAATACAGAATGACAGAATCGAAATAAGCCAGATATATGTCAGAATCAATATTTTATTAGTAACAGTTATAACATCATTTCGGTTCTTAATAATTATTTTGAGAACCGGAATCGATCCGTAATTGTTTTCATTTCCTCGAACCGAGTACTCGAGTAGCCGACTATCTCATGAGATACCCGGGTATTTTTGCTCTACCCGAGTACCCGAGTATCCGGGTATCTCATATACTCGGGTAATGGTTCTAGTTCTAATAAAAATCATTCCAAATATGATATAATTCCGATGGTATTTACTTGTGTAATAGACAATTAAAGTTTCGGGCACGAAGAAAGAGAGTCGCCCGCGAGCCTTTGAAATGTACCGGCGAATACAACTCTCTGCGTCTTGCCCGGAACTTCAATTGTCTATTACACAAGTAAATATCATCGGAATTATATAATATTTGGTATGATTATTATTAGAAAAATGTCACAAATGTGGTCATCAAAGTCCCATCAAAAAATAATGGAAAATATAGAAGTTAGAAATTCGGATAAGGTGATCTCACCGATATACCCGAGCCGCATTATGTGATGTGATACTTCTCGGCAACCGGGGCCTCTCGAGTTTCGTGGCCCCTCAAGGGGGTACACCCTGCAGAAGTGGGGATAGATCTGGGACATTTACAAGTCAGACTTTTGGGACATTTATAGATAAAATACTGGAAAATCGAATATTGTTTTTCGATTTGTAGCATTTTTAATTACATTGGACAGACTTGGGCTGTTTCAAATTTTATGACAAATCTAGTAGTTAATTTTCAAAGTGGCTTAAGTCGATTCTTGATAGGAAGACACATTAATATCTTCTTACTTAATAATTGCTATTATTTTAATAGGAATTGTAAAAACTCCCTTAAATACACGAAAGGAGTGTGATAAATTGCTATCATACACGTATATTTTGAATTCCATTGTAATTATAAGCATACACTTAAATATCTGAATTTAAACAGTAATGGACTTAGACCACTTTCAAAATAAATGTCTCATATTCTAGCTATGTATTATTGTAATTCATAAATCTGTCGTTGGCACCTGGAGATTTGAAATGGAAATCTCTTTCACGATTACCATTCATACTATGTCCATAGTCAACTTGATTTTATTCACCTTTGTTCTCCTTATCAATGATATATCGACATCGCTTCTTTTCCTGCTTGACACTTGTTCCATCATTTTTAAAGTTTCCAGTACATTCGTACAAACTCTATTGCGGTAAAACGTAGTTTCTATATTGCGTTGATTGCTGTCAATGGGTTTCAGCTCTCGGTACAACATCCGACCGCCAAAACCGCATCGCTGCTACTCGTTGTTCTTCTTTGATGTAAACGGAGAGGGAAGCCGTTGTGGTTAACACGATGACGACAACAGGAAAAGTGACAGAAGAAGAATCATCGAATCTGTCTATGTAACAATATCGCATCGCATTGATAAGTCTGTCTGGACGGCGCCAACGATGTAAGTCCGATTCCCGTGTTTTTCACCTGTTTATAGAAAATCCTCTCCCTTTCGCGTTTATAAATCAATATCCCTACCATTTCCACGATCCTGAAACCGACAGAGCCGTCAGACGCGGTTAGACGGCTGCGTGCAGTAAAGTACGCGCGTAGAGCGAAATCCATCAAAACAAAAATTCCGTTTTCATCGTTTCTGTTTCATCAAGGAGACAAAATACTGTATTTATAATACAGTAGGACCACGATTAACTGGATCTTGATCATAAATAAATATTTGTTTAAATATGAACATATTATACAGGGTGTCCCAAAATTCGTGTACTTCCCGAAAATGGGAGGTTCCTTGGGTCATTTGAAGTGATATTTTCCTTTACAAAAATGACGTCGGCGCCTTTATTTAGGAGTTATTAACGAAAAACACGAACCAATCAGAGCGCGGCTACAGCGGATTGATTCTGGCTCGGCCAATGGTGCCGCCACGCTGAGCGGGACCTGTCGCTGAGTCGGACTCCGTTCGCTATAGCCGCACTCTGATTGGTCTGTGTTTTTTGTTAATAACTCCTAAACAAAGCCGCTGGCGTCATTTTTGTAAAGGAAAATGTCGCTTCAAATCACCCAAGGAATCTCCCATTTCCGGGAAGTACACGAATTTTGGGACACCTTGTATGAAGGGAAATGAATTTTCAAAAATAAAAAATTTAATTTCGAATTATCACGTCTAGTGGTTTAGCCATGAATTGATAAAATCATTCACGAACACCTTAATATCTCGGTTATTATTAATCGAACAAAGTGTAGTAGTTTTTCTTACATGACGTACAATAATTTCATGTAAATAATGCAAGAAGTTCGAATGAATAATATGAGCAACCTTATAGTAGAAATATGAACATGGTTAATCCAAAGAAAACTAATAGACTGCGAATGTTTATGCAATTTCCAATTTTTAAAAACAAGTTTCAAGAAAGTGCAATGAAATAAAATCCTATTTCATGGAAACATTGATAGACTCTTGGTAGATTTAAGACAAATAAAAATCGTACAACATTCTATCGATATAATTTTATATTATAACATTGTTACAACATCCGCAGTCCAGTAATAGAACTCTGAAAATAAATAACTGGTGAACCAAACGTCGAAACTCTGCTAAGGAAGTTGACATCATATAATAATAGAATAGAATTTTAGTCATTAATATCTTGCAAACTATTAGCTGTTGTCTTTCAAAGAGGTAGACTAGCATACTTGGCCTGATGAGTACTGCAATCTGCCAAGGGCTCATTAAAAAGTTAGCGTAACGCTTGGAGAGTTCCCCTCGTGAGACCAAACTCAACATCATTCAGATAATTGTATAATATAATATAGATAACTTTAATCATACTCAATTTGAATTACTGTAAATGAGTTGTACATTTTGCATAACTAAAAATAACATAAATAAGATCTTGATTTGGACTTGTTTATACACCGAGAACGCGATTTATTAATTCTGTAAAGAGAATCGAATGTTACGTATTTGGAACCGCCTCTACAATTCGTTAAGCTGAACAGGTTCCCAGAACAAAATAGAAATTTCAAGTTTCGAGCGTTTACTTATACTTTTTCTTTTCAGTTAATGTAAACAATTCAACTATTTGTTATTAAATAGTTGAAAGAATTATAATCATACCACAAACACGTTATAGTACTAAAATATTATTGTATTAGTTGACATTATAAGAGCACAATTCCTTCTCTTCTCTTACCTTGAAATTTTATTCAGTTGAAAGTCTTAGTTGATCTTTATAATCGAAATTTCCAACTTGTAATGTTTTTAAATGTTCCTTTCTATCAATCGTATATTTGTTTATAAAAGATGAATTGATGCTCTCTATGCACTGGTTTGATCAATTTTTACTTAGAAGCAATTCTGTAATTTATTAAGATTTTTGTTGCGATAATAAAGAAGAATAATTATACCGCAAAATTTCAAAACCTAAACCACGTTGCGTGGCAATACCCAGACTACGACAATGAACATGATACATTGGAAACAAAGCTTTTCAAAGACAAGTACTGTTTTCCTTTTTGTATTAGTTGCTTCTTATGTAAACCTGATATGCAGTGAGTGTACAAAGTGTTCGTACACCTTTTAAGACGGACTAACTTTTTTACAATTGTACCAAACGACCTGGTTTTTTATAATCAATTAGAAGCATTGGCTTATGAAATGATATGCAGAAAATATTTTCTTCAATTCATTCAAATTTTATTCAATTGATTCAAAAATAAAAAGGCATTTTTATAAAACCTTTTTATTTGACCCTTAATTAAAATTTAAAATATTTTTTTAAAATTGTGTATGCTGTAAAATTTTTATGAAAATTTCAGCATGTGTATAACTAACATACATCTACAAAACATATATTTCAAAGTTTTATTAATGGCCCAAATAAAACAGTTTTAAAAAGTATCTTTTTCATTTTTGCATGAAACCTTGTAAAATATAATCTTTTGGAAAATCTTTTCTGCAGATCATTCCATAAGCTTCTAATTGATTATAAAAAATCAGGTCGTTTGATACAATAATAAAAAAGTTATTCTATTTTAAACGGTGTACGAACACTTTATACACCACCCACTGTAGAAGGCCTGAAAATAACTTATAATTTTCTTAAACAATGTTCCGTAAGGATCTAAAAACAATGTAACACCTATGTAATGTAAGCAACATGTAACAATACTGTACTGCCGAAATAAATCAATCGGTTGAAAGCAATAATGAATAAATAAATAAGACTAAGTGGCACACAACGAAAGTAACACAGAAGTGTAGTATTTTAAAAAAGCCCTACACAAAATTAATAAGAACATCCTACTTTAAATAACCAATGCAACTTTTAAAAAATAAAATCAGAAACAAATCGGTATTAAAACGAACAGTACTTGTTTCCAATAACGTGCTGCATTAAAAATATCAAATATTATCTGTTCTGTGATACACGAACTCCGGTTCGGTTAAAAATCGAATTTTCACTGATATTTATGTCATAAGTCATAAGCAGCCATTAACCTTCAGAAACACCTGCGCACTGCAATAATAACAACACGTATTTCCATTTTTATGATATATGTACATAGATCGTATATCATAATGCTGTTATTTAGCAGTACTGTTGCAATAACAGCAATAGTATTGAAAAACGATGAATTCACAGATTCGTTAAACATACTGCTTCTGCTCAATATTCTACACTAGTGGAATTAATTTTGGACACTTTTAAATTTTTACTTTTCGTCATTTATTCAAATTATTCAATATATGTATAATCAATTATATTTTATATTCTAATCTTGTTTTAATCTTCTAAAACTGTTTCCTAATTTTAGGGTGTCGCTAATGTAAAGAAATTAGTAAAAAGACCATTTACAGAGATACTGTTAATCTATACAGGGTGTCCCAAAATTCGTGTAGTTCCCGGAAATGGAAGGTTCCTTGGGTCATTTAAAGCGACATTTTCTTTTACAAAAATGACACCGGTGGCTTTGTTTAAGAGTTATTAACAAAAAACACGGACCAATCAGAGCGCGGCTATAGCGAACTGAATCCGACTCGGCGACAGGTCCCGCTTAGCGTGGCGGCGCCATTGGCCGAGCTAGAATCAATCCGCTGTAGCCGCGCTGTGATTGGTCCGTGTTTTTCGTTAATAACTCCTAAACAAAGCCGAGAACGCCATTTTTGTAAAGGAAAATGTCGCTTCAAATGACCCAAGGAACCTCCCATTTCCGGGAAGTACACGAATTTTGGGACACCCTGTATAATAAAAATGAAATGCTGTTCGTTGGTCACGACATCA
The DNA here is from genome assembly GCA_028455595.1 of Lasioglossum vierecki. Taxonomy (NCBI): domain Eukaryota; kingdom Metazoa; phylum Arthropoda; class Insecta; order Hymenoptera; family Halictidae; genus Lasioglossum; species Lasioglossum vierecki. Next base: position 11,250,027 of record CM052343.1, read on the forward strand.
CTTGAGAACAGCTGGTCTACAATAAAAATTACAGTTTCAACACGTTTAGAGATATTCGCCAAGCAATTTTAGTCGTTATTTAAACTTTTAAAAACTTTACCGAGGTCCTCACTTCGGAAAACTCAATGCCTGACTAAAACATGAATACATTCTACACATTTTTGGGTCATTTATTTACACGATACCCGCACTACTACTACTTCTTTTTAGTCACCTTAAAAAGTTAGTTGAGTATAGTAGAATATTAAACATGACTGTGCATGCTAACATTACACAAATGACTTATAAACTACGACAGATTCAACACAATGAACATGTTCAAATACAACACCAACGTTATAGATATAAACAGTAAGATTTCAGAAATGCATGCATATAAAATAGGGGGCCAAGAAAGGGCCCGCACAAAAAGGAATCTATTGATAGAATGGAAAATAACCCTCGTTGCAAAGTTTGCAAATCAGAGTATCTCTATTATTATCATAGATCGGACATTGTCGTAACACATGATTAGAATCCTGTACCAGACAACCACATGGACAACGTGTGTCAGCAGCAAGTTTGATCTTAAAAAGGGAGGCCCTTACTTGATAGTGCCCAGATCGAAGTCTATTAACCCAGCAAATAAATTCTCTACGAATCCTGAGGTGAGCAAACCAAGGTTTAGGTCCAGAGTGATAAAAGAATCTGAAAAACGTTGTTATGCCCTTGAACCCTGCCTCTTTAAGAATATACTTTTATTTTGTTAGCTTTCTAGTATGTTTCCTAAAACTATTGGAAAAGTCAGAGTAGCGAATCAGGATATTCGGAGAAATGGCAAACAAAGATACTTCTTTAGCTAATACGTCAACCTTCTCATTATGTGTGAATCCAATATGCGAAGGGATCCAAAAAAGAAGCAATTTCTTCGATTCCAGAAAGTAGTAATTTATCAAATTATGGACATGAAGTAGAAAAGGGTTGGATTTGGATTTGGTATTGGATTTGGTGTGTGTATATATATATCCCAAGAAAAACATCCTGTAAACAGGAGCCAAGTTCTCTATGGCCGTAAAAAGTTGTGAGATCAAACAAAATACGGCCAAGTTCGTTAGCTCACAAATACCTCTTACAATACTGAAAAAAGCGTTTGTAAAAATAGTTTAAAAGAACGCTATTTAATTTTTAAAGAGTTACATGGAGGGCCAAATTATTCATACTTGGCCGCTACCAAACATCTTTCATGGCCATTGGTTTAGAAAGTAATATATATATATATATATATATGTTGAATATGATAAACATAATATTACAGTTTATTTTCGTTAATATTAACAATATTATATAGAATATTTTACAAACATAAGGATTTGTAGCAATGTTTACAGTTTTCAGTTTTCTCAGGAACGATTCAGGTAGAATTCACAAATGCTAGGGAAATGAAATTGTCGACAAACACTGATAACCAACAGTAATACTGATCGAACCTTTGCGCCGATATCATCTAGACTCCTTGTTATTACTGATAACCAACTGTCGTAGGACACGTTTAAACTAGTGTTTACGTATTTATTTTTCAATTTGAAAGTCACTTGACACGTGAGAGGCAAGATGAAACCACTTAGTTCAAACAAGAGAAACAGTATAATTTCATTATGCGTTGAAGGATTTTCACTACGGCAAATTGCAGTAAAATATGGTGTAAGTCATACGATAGTAGCAAAAATTAAGAAAACCTGCGGTAGTGCGTCAACTTCTTCGAGAAACGATAGACCGTCACTGTTTTCTGAGGGAGCTGCACGTGAAATTGCACATCGTCTTCGGTTAGTCATAAAACTCGAAAAGTCGCGGCTCAAGACGTTGGAGTAAAAACAACACCAGAGAGTCGAGTTGAAACCGTAAAAAAGAAACGCAAACCAGCTCTTTCAGACAAAAATATGAAACTACGACAAAAATTTGCCCATACATACAAAGAATGTACAACAGAAATTGGAAAAGAGTTATATGGTCTGACGAAACAAAAATTAATAGATTTGTAACTGATGAAAGATCCTGGTGCTGGATTTGATCCGAAAATAGTAATCTAGCAAGTAGCAGAAAACAAACTATGAAGTTCGGGGGTAGTTCAATTATGTGTTGGGGTTGTTTTACTCATAAGGGTGTTAGTCCCTTAGTTTGGATAGAATGTATCATGTGCAAACAGCATTATTTAAATATTTCGCAAAATAATTTAGATTCTGTTGTTGATTCTAGTAGAATCTAGAATTTCCTGTAGCTTAAGTAGTATTTCAACTAGGCAAGGATTCTAAACATACTACAAAGATAGTAAAAAAAAAAAAATTCTGGCTAGGAAATCAAACATTTTCTGTGACGAAGTAGCCAGCACAAAGTCCGGATATAAACCCAATCGAAAATTTGTGGTCAATTGTGAAAAGAATCAAAATATGACAATCCACTTTCAGATGTTTATGAATTGTGGAAAAGAACAGAACAAGAATGGTACAATATTGAGGCGGAAAATATTAAAAATTTAATAAATAATATGCCACGCAGGCTAGAGGCAGTACAAAAAAAAATAAAGGAAAATGGAAAAAATATGTAATGTGAATAACCATTAAAACTGCAAAACTGTAAACATTGCTACAAATCCTTATTTTTGTAAAATATTCTATATATTGTTAATATTAACGAAAATAAACTGTGTGATATCAAACTGTGTTTATCATATTCAACATATAATTATTATTGCCTAAGCTTTATCATTCAATTGAAAGGTAGGTTGTATTATCATGTTTTATGTAAAACTAACGAAGTATGTTTACAGTTTTGCTCGTCACTGTACATACATACCCCATTCCGTCTTTTTGTGGAAATACCTCAAGAACCGTATTTGCTTCGACAATCCACCATCACTTTGTGAATTAAAAGAAAATACTCTTACCGAAGGTGAAGAATTTTGCAGGAAATGTATCGGCATGTTTGAAATTAATTTTCTAGATTAACTTTGAAGAGCTCGTTGTAGTCGTGACTGTCCCGATTATTTAACTAATAGAAAATAGTGTTTTTTAAAAATACATTCGTATATAATAATGTTTGAAGTATACAAGTATATGTATTGCTTTCCAAAGTGTATATTATTCAGAAATTTTTGTTGAAGGTAGTTATTATTAGACAGCATACGTTTATGAAAAATAAAAATTTTCCACTTGAATTGCAACAAACCGGAGTGACATAGAAATTAATTTTTTCTCTTAATATGTTCAATAGGTCGAGAAAATAATATAAAAGCATTTTAAAATTCGTCTAATGTTTTCAATGTTTTAAATTACTGCTACTCACTTTTGAAATAAATGCATCGAATCCGCAGTATACAAAATTCGTCCCAAAATTCGTGTACTTCCCGGAAATGGGAAGTTCTTTGGGTCATTTGAAGCGACATTTTCCTTTACAAAAATGGCGTTTTCGGCTTTGTTTAGGAGTTATTAACGAAAAACACGGACCAATCACAGCGCGGCTACAGCGGATTGATTCTAGCTCGGCCAATGGCGCCGCCACGCTAAGCGGGACCTGTCGCCAAGTCGGATTCAGTTCGCTATAGCCGCGTTTTGATTGGTTCGTGTTTTTCGTTAATAACTCCTAAACAAAGCCGCGGACGCCATTTTTGTAAAGGAAAATGTCGCTTCAAATGACCCAAGGAACCTCCCATTTCCAGGAGTTACACGAATTTTGGGACACCCTGCAGTTAGTAGTAGTCCGATTGAAAATGTTTTTACCAGATAGCATGCTTTCAAGTGAGCCTTCACGTGATTATAGCAAATTTTTCGTCAACTGTTATCGTTCATAATTTTTCAAGGTCACGTTCATTTTTTTCAAAGTACACATATATTTTTTTACGCCTAACATTACAGGATGTCAAGACCAGAGGTGGACATTATTAGCCGAAACAAATATTTCAAATACTATTTAATAATATCGACTTCATTTTGCTTAAAGAAAATAGTACTTTAAATAAGATGTACAATTTCGAAAATAAAATATTTCTATTTTAACAATCGGAATCACAAATTTATTTTCAATTTAGAAAAATTAGAATAAAATTTTTTGATACATGAAATCGATTCCCCACGTTATAAACTTTGTATAAATTAGTTAAATGTAATTCATTCAATTTTCTAAGATATCATACAATATTATATCATCGTTGTTCATTCAATTTTAGTGATCTAACATACGTGGTCATTATGTCTGTGTGCGATCAGGCTGATGATATAAAATATTCTCGTTCCAGGACTTGCAATTTTCTCCACTAGTATGCATATACAGGATGAGTCACGAATCGTGATCAGTCGAGATTACACTGTTATTAGCACTTCGATGGAAAATGTTTTTATCGGATATAGAATGGTGTCAAAATAGATTTCACGTGATTATAGAAAATTTTTTATAAAAAAAATAAAAACAGCAATTTTTTAACAAGTTTTTTTTTACGTTGTAATACTTACGGAATTCGTCTTAACCAGAACTGGAGAAAATAGTATTTATTTTAAAGTATGTATACAATTTGGAAAATAAAATATTTCATTTGATGCAATACTTTTAAAATAAAATAATAAATTTGAGGCAGTAATTTTAGAAAATAGTATTTTATTTGAAGAATATTGAAACTATTTAGACTTTGTCTTTACTTTCAATTTCAATTTTAAATATTATTGCTGAAAATAATGCTTCGTATTCAATAGATTTATGAGTAGAAATAGTTTCCTGGCGATAAGATGTACTGTATGTTTATCTACAAACCTCGGCACAAAAAATACAATATTCTTTTTTGTGGTTCGCTTTGTTAATATAGAAAGATTTTATTTTGTGATTGTTGTAAGCGGTAACATTAGCATTAGTTGCATAAATAAAAAAAAATGAAAAAAAAATTAGAAAATTTTTTTATGGAATTAATTTTGTTTCTTCGGTGGAAAATTTCCGTCCTCTCGTATAAATTACATTGTTGAGTGAACTTCTTCCGAAAAAATCTAAAAAAACTAAAAACTACTGGACCAAAGTGGACCAAAATCTAATCAGCTGTAAGTTACAGCGGGGCACATCGATTGCATCATTCATCATTCTGATCGCATTGTTACTTTTTCCGAAAACGTTAACGAAAAATTTGATAACATACGCGCGCACACACACACACACACACACACACACACACACACACAGAGAGAGAAATTTTGATAAAAATAGTCTAAAATGACTCCAATGATCATGAAACGTGGACATCTGCTAAAAAATCGATTTTCGATTTTCCGGGTCATGACAGTAACTTCCCTATAAAATCGGGAAGTTAATAATATAACTAATACATTTAAAAATAAATTAACAAATTTTCCACAATACATCATAACGGCAAGGTACGGGCACGTATTAAAAGGTTTATAAAATTAAGAGTAGCAGTTAGTTGCAGGCAAAACTATGAAATTCTTAAACTACAACAAGTAATATATCCGAATATCTCAAAATCGCAGGATATCTTTTGCCCTTCTCGAGATATGTTAATTCGAAGTTTTATATGCAAGTAATAAATAAAACCACCGTTGAAAATTTATACAAGAAATGAATCTACTTTATTAAATGTAAAAAGAATGCATATACCTTGGTGAGCATTTTCCATTATACAGAATTATTGTTGCAACACTGATTTACAATTATTGTAATATTATTTGATTTTTGGGACTCTGGAGAGTGCGGCACATGGTAAAATTTTTTATAAAAATCTAAATTTGGTTACTAATGTAAATTCAATAGTAATTCACAAAAAAATGTAACAAATTACATAAAAAAGTTAATAAATTTTAAAAAATTAACAATATTTATGAATAAAAATTATTGTTATATGATTAATAATATCAATTACCACCTAATAAAACGCTTTGCCAAAGGAATTTAGCGTACATCGTGATATACACGTGTAGTGACATATGCCACGTTTGTCCGCACTGTGCAGTGCGTCGAATGCATAAAAATATTGTTACCAATAATCTACGATCGACATAAGGAAACATTTATACGTTTTTTATATCGGAAAATACAAAAGTTCAGCAGTTGTTAATCAATATATGTATTCTTGTGTATAGGGACATCTACTAATTATATTTGATATCTGCTGGAATGTTTAGTAGAATAAGAAACGAAATTGTTTGAGAAACATACATATTTTCGAGTAAAAACTTTAAATTATGAAAGGAATATCACATCGCGATCTATATACAATAATTAAATAGAAAGTACGTTCCATTTGGCCTCATTACTTAATATTTTATCCCTCTTTGACGTACCCGACCACTGATAGCGAAAATCCTGGCAGCTAGCCCATTTCCGTATATTTTTGCAGTTAACCACGCATACCGAGATTTACTTTCAGATTATTCTGCAGGACACAAAGATGCATTTAGTAAGTATCTTTATTATTTTTATCGATCGAGCGACATCGAATTATATAATGTCCATTTATATTATTCATTCATGCTTCATCGATATTATTCGAACACGCGTACAGACTTTCAGAATAGCGTCTATTCAATCAAACCAATTAGAATATTTTCACTGGTCCCGTAGAAACCTTCAATATCAATTTGTCGGCAACATCATAGAGCTGAAGTCAGGATATATTATTTTCGGTTGTGGTTTTTCCTATTGAATAAGTTGATGAAATAGATTTTTCTTTTATTCTTCACTATCCCAATAAAAAGAAACAATAAAAATGAACATTTGTATTCATATTAATAACATTCTTGTAAAAGCCTTTCTTTACTAGAACCCTATTTCAGAGGTGGGCATTATTTGGCGAAACAAATATTTCAAATACTGTTTAATGTTTTCAATTTTATTTCGTTACAGGAAGATAGTATTGTAAATAAGATATATTCAATTTCGAAAATAAAATATCTCTATTACAACAATCTTCTGAATCTCAAAATAAAATGTTTCTATTCCAATAATTTGATCCACAAAATGAAATATTTCTGTTTTAACGATCTGAAACTGAAAATAAAATATTTTATTTTTTGCATTGTAATCTACACTCACAAATGTATTAAATTTGAACGATTATTTTCAGCAATAATATTTAAAACTGAAATTGAAAATAAAAAGAGAGACAAAATACAAATATTTTCAATATTCTCAAATAAGATGTTATTTGCAAAAATAACTATTTCTTATAATTATTTTCAACATTACTACATCAAATAAAATATTTTTTTTCAAAGTTGTACTCTTTTGATTATTTATTTTTTACTATTTAAAGTACTATTTTCCCCAGCTCCCCCCTGTTTTTAGAAGTCGGCTTAAACTAGGCACACTGTATAAAACTAGACATCATATTTTATAATAATCTCATTTGTTGATAAAAATAGAGTAGAAATTACATTTTATTTGAATTTGGATATAACGTACTGACTGATTGAAAATCGTATTAAAATTCTATTAAATGAAAATTAAAATAGATTTATTTTAAACACTTCTTTCATACAAGAACCGCACTCAAGTAGCCAAAGCCAATTATCTCATTGTCAGTCAGACAAAGATCTCACTAAATGTAAATAAAAAAATAATTAATGATAATTAAAATAATATACAATAGAAAAATCTTCCATTAACATTATTTCGTACATGAATTTCAGTTCTCCATTATATGTTTTTGACATTTACTTACTGTGTTTCCTCAACAATTTCCTAGTGATTTTTTCCAAAAGACCTATGATTTAAATTTCATCAGTGAACAATTCAATCTTTGAGTATTAGAAACTACTTACATGTTACACAGAGTATAAAAATTGGCACAAAAAGGTAGGGAAACACTGGTTTAAACTGTTTCAGTCTTAATGCGCAAAACTTTCATATTACTATTTTATTACTAATTCTAATAGCACAGCTTCTAAATTGTTATGGAAATAAGGTTTTACAATATTCCACATAAGGAATTTCATATTCCACAATTCTTCAACAATTCATGAAATGTATAATAATGTATGAAACTTTTTTCTGTAGTATCACTGAGGTGTACCCTCTCATTTTTCATAAGTTTCGTGATATAATATTGATAATTGCTAAAGTTGGAAGTTTTTATTGCTCTCAATGTCTGCGCGCAGAGTACCGAGCTGCAGAGTGCTGCTGGTGTACGTCAAAAAACTAGCAAAATAGTCACAATTTCCGACGGTTTTTAGAAAATCTGCTACTCTTTTGTTTTCGGGGACGTTGAAACCAGAACTGAGAAAAATAGTATTCTAAATATTAAATAATAAATAATCCTATTCATTTTAAAGTATGTGTACAATTTTGATAATAAAATATTTTATTTGATGCAGCAATTTTTGAAAACAAAATAATTTATTTAAGGCAGTCATTTTTGAAAATAGTATTTGAATACAGTATTTTATTGGGAGAATATTGAAAATATTTCGACTTTGTATTTTCAATTTCAATTTTAATATTATTGTTGAAAATAATGGTTGGCATTCGATAGATTTATAAATAGGAAATAGTTATTATTAAATAAAACGAAAATGTGGAAAATGATATAGTTTCTTCTATTCAGTACTATTTATTCTTCAAATTATTGCTAAGATAAGAAATATTAAATTACCTATAAGTAATGTGATTTTTGAAAGTATTAGGTATAACGACGCAAAAAGTACAATATTCTATTTTGTGTTTCAGATTATTAAAATAGAAATATTTTATTTGGTGGTTCCGATTGTTAAAACAGAAATACTTTATTTTCGAAATTCTATATCTTATTTGAAATACTATTTTCTTTAAGCAAAATAAAGTCAAAAATATTGAATAGCATTTGAAATATTCGTTTCGCCAAATAATTCCCACCTCTGCTCTTAAGCTGGGTACATACTGTGAATGTGCGAACGCTATCCAGACTAAGCGAACGTGTGCTGAAATCCCTGAAATCCCTGAAATCATCAAAAGAGGTTGATTTTTATGATGCCCGGATTCTCGTCAAGATGTATTCCACACACGCGAACTAAAGTATGTCGATATATTTGTTAAAGTTCATATGTATCGTACAGGGTGATTCAGCTGAATGTGTCATCTTTACTTATAAACTATTTGGTACAGAAGAAATGGATGAAACGAAGCTGTATGGTTTCAAGAATAGCATACAATGAATTAGTTTTTCTTTCAAATTTGTTTTTCTTTCTTTTGTTGTAAAGGATAAGTTTTAATATTGTGGTTAAAAAGAGAATTGAAGTCTGAATGCATATTTTGACAAATTTTTTGTAATTATGCAACAAAAATGTAAATAAGTGATTCGTTACTGTTAATTAGTATACTTATAACATTTCATTGATTTCGTTTCAATTAATCTGTTGACCGATCTTTTTATTAATTCGTTTCAAGCACTGTTCAAATTGAGGTTACTGGGACAGGTTCTTGTATGATTTCATTCTTTAACAGTTATTGGTATTTATTAATCTAAATAATGTCGTATGCCAGTTTATTACGTAACGCGGTTTCAACTTTTTTAATGACTCCATTCGTTTAATCACTTATACA
>CM052343.1:11283644-11316195 GCA_028455595.1 Lasioglossum vierecki
ATATATATATATATATATAGATAGATAGATAGATAGATAGATGATAGATAGATCTATATGTAGATAGATATATAGATAGATACGCGAATAATAGTAATGAGCAGTATTTATTCAACCTCGTGGCTCGAAATCGGACTTAACTTAAACTAACTTCACTAACTCAACCTAAGCAATGGACACATACACCCGTTTACCATTCGCTCCTTCTATCTCCTCATTTCTCATACTCCCAATTACCTTATCTAACGTATCTCACTTATCTGGTAATGCTGATAATTAATTAGTTGGTTCAGACAGATCTACAAAACGTATTTTTTCAATTTTCAATATAGTCCCACATAAAACAGTTGAAAATGCAAATTTTAGTATTTTTATCAACAATTCCGATCAATTGTAATTTTTGAGAAAAATTCTTTTCACATATTGTAGTAAGCTAATTACTCTGACTTCCCAAGAAAGTTCAAATCGTATTGTACAATATTAAAAAATTATCGTCTTTTTTAGAGCGGCCGGATATTATTGCACGCCACTGTATGTATGTATGTAGTGGATCATATTGTTGGGCGTTTCAATTTGATCCGCTATTAATCAAAAATTTGTCACGGTTCTTTGCTGTACGCATTCATTAATCTCTGATACACGCAAAAAGTACATCGTATTACAGTGCCACAGTCTGCTAAAAAAAATCTCACCTATCTAGTGCACAGTATACCGTGGAAATTAGTATTCAAAAGAACGATAATATCATGTTAACGGACTCTTTTCGTCTCAAGGAACTTACAGAGTATTGATTTTACTAAACCTTTAGGTAAACTGTACTGAGCACACAAGTCTCGTCTGATCGACGAATTAACGCCGATCAACTTTTCTGAACGATCCCCCCCCCCCCCCTCACCACCCACCCCATCCAACGTTTAGTATCATCAAACTCTATCCACTTCCTTCGCAGTTCAAACTAAAAGTATATGCGACCCTTTGAGCTAATGGAACGAAATACAAATAACTTCACCGAACTGTACAAGTTCTATTTCATCGTAATAACTGAACCATCTATTTTAAACGCGTTTAAGTATTACAAAATGTATACGCAGAAAAACTGATAACGACAAGAGGATTTCGTATGTTGTAATCAAGCTGCGAATCTTTATACATTTATGAAAAAATTGGTTGGGTGAGATATAAAACAAAAAAAAATAAGGATATTGTGATGTTGTTTTTAGTGTAACAATGACATCAAGGGATAAAATTAATTTTCATTTTACTCCTGCTGCTCACAATTAATACACAACATTTTTTATTTTACACCAGCTGACCCCACAGACGTTATCCTGTCTACATTTCTATAAATTTGTAATTTATAGATACAAATAAATTTGTAAAAAGACGTCAATCAGGTACATTTATTAATAATTTTTCGATCGCAAAACCACATACATATCTCTTAATAATGTTTTAATGATTTTATTCACAGAAAAGGTTTGATATGACGACCGTTTCCATCACGATATTTTCTGAATCGAGAAAGTAATGATTGTTTTACACTATGTAATAAAACTGGTGGTATGTTATTGCATTCAGTGATGGCACGATTTTTCTCAGTGTATACTTCATTTTTGAAGTAACCCCATTATAAAAACATCGAAGGGTGTTAAATCAAGCGATGTTGCCGGAAATTGAATTGGACAATCTCGTCCTATTCAATGATTCGGAAATATTTGATTTTAATGCATTTCTTGTTATCCTTTCATAATGTGTAGGACAATTATCCTGTTGAAGTCACATTGCTTGTCGAATATGCAATGACAAATCATGCAAAAATGATCATAAGGTATTTGAATTCGTAACATTATTAAGAGAGTTGTGATTTCGTTACAACACTAAAACTAAAACATCTCCTTAACTAATGGTTTTTCGATGTTAATGGGTTAATACCTTTTTATTGAGAATATGAAGCTTCATCGATTTGTGCAGAAAAAAAATACTGATGACTTTCATGTCCCTTCTACGCGTCCACCTACAAAAAAGCTGACCATACGGAAGTATGCATCTGTCGAAACCATTTAATCTTATATAAACATTTTTGGCTACGGATAATAATAATGATGAAAATCGAGGTCGTAATATCTGGCGAACCACCCTGTATATTACAAGTGTATTAAAATGCCTATAGTTTAGGCAGACTTGAACGAAAAGAAAAAATATGAAGAATAATATTTCGTTGATGCACCTTGTCAAGTAAGAACAGTAATTCATTATTTGGACTGTAACTAACTGGATAACTAACCTGTGGGCGAAAAGCATTAGCGTATGAAGCTTGTAACACAAACGCGGGACAGAGAATGAAGGGACCAAGAGAGATGAAACGAAGCACGTTGTTGTAACTTTGCTTTCTAGCTCTCAGAAGCAATTCGCGTCCACCAGGTGGTTCATCAGACGACTCTGTGGCAAATGCGAGGTCACTCCTGTCCTCTTCATCCCTTCGTTCATCTGTACTTTCTCTAGAGGTCATCTACTCTGTGTTTCCCTTCCTCAAATATAGAGGAACCCGCACTTTCTCTCTTCCTTCGTTCCCACTTCACTAGACAAGGCTGACCTTTACTCGTTTGACCAGAGGAGGCCAGATCCGCTTACGTTGGTACGATTTGAGATTCCGTAAATCCACCAAAAGTTTCACCTACGTCACTGGCTTTCCACTTATCTGGCAAATATACAAGGTTCGTGGGAACTATTGCGTCTATACAGTGCCCGGTACGATGAACTGCAATGGGAGTCGGAACGATCTACCGATGGTGTATGCACATGTATTCAATAATGTGACGAAAGCACATAGTCATTGTGAGATGTAGGAATAAAATTCACGTAAATTTAAATTTTATACAGACAAACAAACACAGTGTTTCGAACAATGTAGTAATATAGTATTTAATCAATATAAGTCCTTAACACGGGACTGCGCAGTGTCATTTATACACCAGGGATATCATTCTTTGAGTTTTGCCGAACGTAGAGAAGGACAACCGAAATCGAATGTCTCGGTCGCCAGAAATGTAAACATAACTAATCCAAACTTCTTTCAAACTTCTTTATTTTTCATTATTTTTTAATGGGACTTCGATGACCATATTTGTGACATTTTTCTAATTAAAATCATATGAAATATGAAATATCATATGAAATATGATTTTAATTCAGATGATATTTACTTGTGTAATAGACAATTGAAGTTTCGGGCGCAAGGAAATAAGAAGTAAACCATTCTTGAATATGACCCTTGTTTCGACACATACGGTGACGTTCAAAAGTGTAAACATACTTCGCTACTTTTACATAAAACGTGATATACAACCTTCTCTTCAATTGAATGATAAAGCTTAGGTAATAATAATTATATGGTGAATATGATGAACATAATATCAGAGTTTATTTTCGTTAATATTAACAATATATAGAATATTTTACAAATATAAGGATTTGTAGCAATATTTATAGTTTTGCACTTTAATTGTGCTCGTTGAAATAAAGATTTTTTTTGGACTGCCTCTAGCCTGCATTTCATACTATTTATTAAATCTTTAATAATTTTCAGCTCAATATTGTACCATTCTTGTTGTGTTCTTTTCCACAATTCATAAACACCTGAAGGTGAATTTTTATATTTTGCTAGCCTTCTTTTCACAATTTACCACAAATTTTCGATTGGGTTCATATCCCTACTTTGTGCTGGCCACTTCATCACAGAAAATTTTTGATTTCCTAGCCAGGATTTTACTATCTTTACAGTATGTTTAGGATCCCCGTCTTATTGAAATACTACTTAATCTATAGGGAATTCAATAGAAACAAAAACAGAAGGTAAATTATTTTGTAAATTATTTAAATAAAGTTCTTTGCAAATGATATCTTCTATCCGAATAAAGGGACCACCAACACCCTTATGAGTGAGACAGCCCTAACACAGAATTGAAGCACCCCTGAACTTCATAATTTGTTTTCTGCTACTTGCTAGATTACTATTTTTGGATCAAGTCTAGTGTCAGAATCTTCCATCAGATTCAAATCAAGAAAGAGCTAGTTTGCGTTTCTTTCTTTCAATTTCAACCCGATTCTAATTAAAGAACGGCGATGATCCATTCACTTACATTTACTCCACGTCTTGAACCGCGATTTTTCGAGTTTCATGACATTCAGACCGAAGATGTGCAATTGCACGCGCAGCTCTGCCAGAAACAGGTAGTGGTCTATCGTTTTTTAAAGAAGCACTACCGCATGTTTTCTTAATTTTTGCAACTATCGTATGACTTACACCAAATTTTACTGTAATTTGCCGTAGTGCAAATCCTTTATCGCATAATGAAATTACAGTAATACAAGGGACTGTTCCTGGAGCGGATAAGAATCGCGGTGATAATTTGTAATTTTGATTTACGGCTGGGTCTACCGCTCCGATCGCGCTGAGCGAGCTACAATAGAGCAACTGTGTCGGCGACGGCTACGCGCAGCGTGGAGCCGCAGAGTCTCGCCGTCGCACAGTGGTCCAAAACGAGAAATCCAGTGACATTTCGCCAAAAATCGACAGTCACATATTAATATCAGACCATCATGTATCTCTTCTTAAATGTTTATAGATTTCGAAAATGAAAAAAATAAATCAAATATAATTTAGATTTGAATTATACAAGCATTTAAAGTTGGTCACTTTGAAATTGGAATCCTTTACGCGGAGAAACTGTTCTGTTTCTTCGTGGTGTCCTGAAGAGCTCAGTTGATATTTCGTTTCGATTTTTTTTTGTTTTGAAGAGCATTCTTTTGAGATAAGAAATCGTGCTTGACATTAATGATTATTGAATGTAATGTAATTAATTGTAATGTTGAATGAAATAAAGAAAAATCTCAAAATACTTTACAGTTGACAAGGTGTATCTTTTTTTGCATAAGAGATCATAGACTGTAACAAAATAGAATATTTTCAGTAGATCTTCCCCTATAAGACCATGCAAAAATCTTTTCCACATTCGTCACCCTTTTAAAGTTATTATATTTTATTCCATCCACGGCGTATCATTTTATGCGTATACGTTCGGACCCCTCGCCGAAACTCCGCAACGAACTAAGACGTTTGAAAGATTTGTTTAGATTACTTGAAGTGCTTATTCTACACTGCAAATAAGCCTTCGCTTAAGGCTTCGATTCTGTTCCTGCAGTCAGTTGAAACAGAAATGTTTGATCTGCATTAGTGGACCATTTAATGCACATTTCGTACAATTTACAATTTAAGCAATGGGTAGCACTATACCAGATATGAAGAAAATGAAATATGAAAAAAAAGAAGTTCAAGAAAAGTTTAAAGAAAAACTGGGATTATATGTTGACTATGTGAAACAAGGATGGGGCTCGTCAAATGACGGCAATACTGCACGCCGATTTTTTACCATCGCAAAAGTTTCTGCTGAAATAACTGGACTCAAAGTTACATTAATTACTATATTTATTACTACTGTAATATAACATTTCACGTTATATTACAGGTAATTTAGATATTCATGAAATTTGCCAGTGTACGACGATTACCATAAAAATTCTATAAATAATATAATTCGTATTGTATTGTATTGAATAGATTTTGATACAACCTTAATTTAAAAAATTATATTATATTACAGGTAATTTCGTCTTCACAGCGAATAAATATAAAAAAATTCAAGAAGTATACAAATGATACGGCCAAATATTTTATAAAAAATTACGGCTGGTATTTTATGCCAGCATCTGTACACAAACTATTAATTCATGGTGCAGAAATAATATGCCTTACTTTCGATTGGTCAATTATCGGAAGAAGCTTTAGAAAGCAGACATAAAGATTTTTAAAAATTCAGATTGAACAATACAAGAAAATTTTCCAGGTCAATTACGAATGAAGATTTATTTTATAGACTTTTGTTAACATCTGATCCATTTATATCCACTGCACGTATAAAATATGAGGAAAAATATAAAAAATTAGATGCAGAAGCTGTAAAATTAATTATTAAATAACTTTAAAGGATATGCAGTTAAATAAAATTTTTATGTTGTTATTGTTTACCTTGTTAAAGTATGTAATTGTTGTTATTTTTTTTCTTAACCTATCTGTTAAGTAACATTACTACATTATGTAGTCCAAATTTCATGGCAATATCTCTTATGGTTCAAAAGTTATACACAAATGTCACTGAATTTCTCCAATTGGACCACTGTGCGTCGCCGGCACAGTTTAAAGGCCCACGTGTTCTCACAATGTAATACCAATTCTAAATGGTTTATTTTGCAATATTTTTTATGAGAATTTTATTGGCTTGTTTCTGACATTATCCTGATTAAAACAAGACCAAACACGGTATAATTTGGCCCATATTTACTCTACATGTGAAGCATAATAAATAAATAGCATAAATAATTTTTAATTATCTATATACATTGTGAGAATACGTGGGCCTTTGAATTGACAGCGACGCGACGGCGACTGTTCGTGTCCCTTTTTTCCCATACGAAACTTTATACATACACCACTAAATAAAATTGAAATTATATCGTGTTTGGTCTTGTTGTAATCAGAAAAATGCCAGGAATACGTTAGTAAAATCTCATTAAAAAGTAATGAACTTTAAGATATTTGAACATTCTATTCGTTGTGTTAATGTAGTAGTGTTCACATCGATATACCCGTCCCGAGAACAATAGCCGCCGCCCTGCGGTGCAGCACAGCGGTGACGGGTAGTGGAGTGAGTAGGCATGGACAAGAATCAAGTCGTCCAACCTGGGACAACTTGCTAGGGTTTACTGTATACTGTTTCTCTTGTTTGCACTAACTGATTTCATCTTGACTCTCACGTGTCAAGTTAATTTCAAACTGACAAATAACTACGTTAACACTAGTCCAAACGTGTCTTACGACAGTTTGCTATCAGTGTTTGCCGACAATTTCATTTTCCTAGTTTATTGAATACTATCTTAACCGTTTCTGAGAAAACGTGCAAAACTGCAAACATTGCTATAAATCCTTATTTTTGTAAAATATTCTATATATTGTTAATATTAACAAAAATAAACTGTGTGATATTATGTTTGTCATATTCACCATATAATTATTATTGCCTAAGCTTTATCATTCAATTGAAAAATAGGTAGTATTATATGTATAGGAGATGAGATACATCAATTATCTATTTCATGCGCTCCACGTTTTTCTTTTTAAATCTTACAAGTATTTTCATAGCAATTCAAAATTAACAATAACAAATTTTCACCACTTTCTGTACGAACTTAGGAATCAGGATGTGACTAGGAAAAATTATTTTATACTTTTTAGTCTGTTTCTAAAAATTTATTTTTATTTACATCACTATTTTCTGCTTTTTAGTCTTGTGTATGTGAAATTTTTCAATCGATTTTTAACATTTTTACCAGGTTATGAAATTATAATAGAGACATAAAAATGTTAATATGTACTTATGTACTGTCACTAAATGAGACAGTACTGCAACCGCGACATATCGAAAAATATGCCATAGGTTTTCGCGGAGGGGGGGGGGTGTAACGGTAAATATTTCATTGTTGTTTCTCCAATACGGATAGACTTAACAAAAAAATTGTTTTGAATATTGCATTGTCATTCAGTTCTAAACTATCCCTAGTAGCAGAAAATATTGTATACACATTCATATAATATTACAAAGAGATTCAATCTCTTCTTAATATTTAAATATACATACCATATTTATTTTATATTAAGTAACAAATATTTATTTTTAAATATGCAGGAAATATCTATTTCATGTTACGAGAAAAATATTTTTTTCTAAATAATATATGGATCTTTAATTTATATTAGAAGTAGAATATTTTTACCTAATATACAAATAATATTTATTTCATATCATGAAAAAAATATTTTTTTTCTCATTATAAAATAAATCTTTATGTAATATCAGAAATTATATAAAATTATATAACATAATATAAAAATTTCTTAATTGTAATAAGGTCCTTTTGAAGATAAAATGGAATATTCATAGTTTCTAATTTTTGTTAAAATTTTTAATTAAATTTGAAAATTTTATTGAATGTTATTTAAAGACTGAATTTATATTTTTCAAATATTGGATTCCTATTTACTTTATATTTTTTAAATATCTAGCTTATATTCTCTGAATATTTAGCTTATATCTTTTAAACATTCAATTTATATTTCTTGTACATGTATACAATATTCAGATCCAATATTTTTCTCATATGAAAAAATGTGACTTAAAAAATATTTTTCCAATATTTCAAAAAAATATTTATCTAATATTTTTGTGCTACTAGGGATGTTTCCAATTTCAGGTCTCTAGCTCATCGGGAAGTTAGTTTAAAATCAATTGCAAAGTCACTGAGCAGCAGACAAGAAACCGAGCTAATAAAAAAACGTGGTAACTAGCGAAGTATGTTTACACTTTTGTTCGTCACTGTATCTCCGGATGGGTCAAGTATCTCCAACGGAAACGTCCGCGTACGTAACACGTTTTACGATAGTAAAAAAATGCAGATTTTTGCGATTTTCGGCTTCCAACTGCTATAATCCTAAGTATTCTTACATATTTCAATGTCTGTTGTTTCCCCCCCCCCCCCACGTCAAAAGATTTCGATGAAACTTTTAGAATGCACGTAATTGACACAGATCTGCAAAATGTATTTTTAAAACTTTCAATGCAGACCCGCATAAGGAAATTGTAAAATGCTACTTTTAGTATTTTCTATACAATTCCGACCAATTGCAATTATTAACAAAATTTCTGTTCACAACGTGTAGTAAACTAATTGCTCTTACTTCACAAGAAATTTTAAATCGTATAGTCCAATGTTTTAAAAGTTATCATTTTCTTAAGAGCGTCCGGATATTAGTGGAAGTTACTGTATGTACATTAAACATCAATTAAGTAATATCTCGTTAAAATGTTACATGGGAATAGAGAAAGTGGTTTCTTTAATACAGAGCATTGTGTGTGTGTGTGCGTATGTTTTTCAAGAAAAAAGTTTAGAAAGTTTAAAATGCTTCGCGTCTCCATTTTAGTATTTACATTTATGATTAGCTGTACGTATAGAAACGCATACAGGGTGTCCCAAAATTCGTGTACTTCCCGGAAATGGGAGGTTCCTTGGGCCATTTGAAGTGACATTTTCCTTTACAAAAATGACGCCAGCGGCTTTGTTTAGGAGTTATTAACAAAAAACACGGACCAATCAGAGCGCGGCTACAGCCGATTGATTCTGGCTCGGCCAATGCCGCCGCCACGCTGAGCTGGACCTGTCGCTGAGTCGGACTCCGTTTTCTCTAACCGCGCTGTGATTGGTCTGTGTTTTTTGTTAATAACTCCTAAACAAAGCCGCTGGCGTCATTTTTGTAAAGGAAAATGTCGCTTCAAATGACCCAAGGAACCTCCCATTTCCGGGAAGTACACGAATTTTGGGACGCCCTGTATGTATATCCAAAGAAAACTTATATACTATATTTAATTTTTTAGTATGATGGAAACTTCGTTAGAAATTTTCTATTACTCTATGAAATAATATTAAAGCGTATGGTTATTACCATATTAATATAAGCAGTATCAGTGTACTTTACACTTTGACAAATCTAACGTTACCAAATTTTTGCAAACTTTTTTTATAAAGTCAAGAAATTTTATTATAACTGTCAATTTTAAAGCTATTCTTACAATGAATATTAACAAAATTTGCAACTACATAAAATAATACTGTATTTTTATCTTTTCATTTAAATTAAAAGTCATTTCATATTTCTAAAGATGATATTTCAGGATGAGAAATACTTTAGCGAAATCGTGTCTGCAACTTCTTTTAATTTTAGAAACCCAAATAATATTACGACTGTAATGATACTGCTAGATTATAATACCACGAACGGACTGACAACCAGACGTTTTATCGGGAATCTAATTATTGACGAAAATAATGAAGTAGGAGCGGGTAACAGGATATAAAAGAAGGGAAAATGCACTATCTCCTTCGCTTCTGTGCGCGATATAACAGTCGGTATACACTTGATTCAACAAAGCAAATCAGACTTCGACACGCGAAGTCGGTATGAAGCATCACGCGAGGTCGACCTCCCTCGGTCAATCTTTTCCCTGACTTTCTTAGCCTTGCCCATGCTTCCTCCTAAAATTAGTGTCAAGCTAATTCCGAAGCAAAATTTAGAAAAGTTTCCTCTGATCGTGTGTCTCAATGCTGGCCAACTCTCTACAATCAGCTTTTACCCTCTCACTTTATCCCTTTTTTTCTTATAGTACACTATTTCCATGAAACGACAATTGCTTTGCATTGTAAGGTGCATTACGAGTGTTCTTACCCAGCAATTTTTCGGTTACCTAACTTTTATGAGACTAAATGTGCACGCAATTAAATGCTTTCAGTTTATATCGAAGATTATTAGAAACTTTGTATTTTCCTCCTAAATATCGTCATACTCTAGTTATTAGAATTATTAATTAAGAACACTTATGTTAAAATGTCATACGTGTCAATAAAAAGTATTCATGTGGAAATTCATCATTAATGGAAACGTACATGACTTATTAAAAGAATGCAATTATTCAAAAAATTCACATCTACATATGTTTTTTTATCCATTTTTAGTTTATCGTAAGTATATTATTTAAAGATTTGGAAAATGAAACCCAACTTGCTATATAAAAAGGGCGAAATATTGTATACCCATTCTATGTATCTTAAACTGCTTGTCTATAAATTTTTCATCGTGATTAGACAGCGGATTTTGTGCATTAGGTGTAATTTAAAACGATAAAAATATTATGAGAACTTAAGAATACTGTTATACTGTTTTCAACCTATTAAACATATTCAGTACGAAAATAATTTTTTATTTCACTCCAGTTTGTTGTCTCATCATGATTGACCTTATTTTCTAACTCTTTTATACCATTTATGAAGTGAAAAGAGACAATAAATTATGTTTTAAAAATTTTATATTTTTTGAGGTCATCGAGGTCACACAAACTGGCTTTGTGGTAATAAACTTTAAAGTGATCATATAGATCTGAATAGACCGTGCCTTTTATTTCGTATTACCATTTACCGTAAAAGAAACGGTTTTCGTGAAATTTGAGACAAATATTCCGGCTGGGTTAGGCTGGGTCGACGTTTCGAGCCGACCAACACGTTATTAAATTTTATTCTAACATTTTCTTTTACAAAAAAGGTAATCA
The DNA here is from genome assembly GCA_028455595.1 of Lasioglossum vierecki. NCBI lineage: Eukaryota > Metazoa > Arthropoda > Insecta > Hymenoptera > Halictidae > Lasioglossum > Lasioglossum vierecki. The sequence continues at coordinate 11,294,912 of CM052343.1, forward strand.
GACATAAAAGACACGGGCAGTATAGATCTACGGGATGGATTGAGCTCAAACTTTACGTAGATTTTATTTTTGATTATTTGAAACAATCCAGGGGAAGTATAAGTATTTTTTCGTGGCGCGAGGTTCGATCATTTAAGACAATAGAAAAGAAAAGGAAGGGGGTGTTTCGTCCTAGGCTAGTTACTAATATGTCACCTCTCAGTATAAATACAATTTCCAAATTGCCTTCTAGCATCCCGTCGTGTATAAGGCAAAGGCCCGCTAGATAGCCTTACTGATGAGTCCTCTAGCGGGTCTAGGACGAAATACCCCCTTCATTTTCTTTTCTATTGATGATCGAACCTCGCGCCACGAAAAAATACTTATACTTTCATTAGATATTACGATCAATAACCAAAATTAATTATTAATCCAAGGGAATGCCGTAAAAAATTCAAAAATCGAAAATATGAGTCAATATTTTCAATTTTTGTAGGCAAATTTTAAGAAATTGGAATCATGCAAAATCTTATCTTCCGTGGTAGTAGCCTTTTTAGATATTATATAAATTAAAATCGTACTAAATTCTGTCGCATTTTATAACCCAGCATTTTTTGAAAATTTTCAGGAGTCACACAGACACACAAAATTGCATAAAGATTCACAGTCTAGCCACCAGTAAGGAGTCTTTAGCAGATTCTTACTTCAGACACCCGATGATCAATATTAAAAAATGGGGTTACCATGGGTTCGTCGACAACTGATTTCGCCGAAACTGTTTTCGTCGACACGATTTGACCGACAGTAACTTTCGTCGAAACACCGACGAGATACTGTTAAAGACTGCCAGCCAGGGCTGTGCGAGTACCCGCAAAATGCGAGCCGAGCTAAGCTCGACTCGATCGGTCGAGTCGAGTCGAGTACTCGCATGAAGCGAGCAGCTCGCTTCGATGCGAGCTACTCGCACGATGTCATCGGCTCGCATCTCAACCTTCTCAACCCCTAGCAACGCGTTGTTGACATGGTTAACAACGAGGGTAATGATATAAATAAAAAATGAATCGAGCCGATGCGAGCCTATGACGTCATGCGAGTAGCTCGCATCGAAGCGAGCTATCCGCATTGTGCGAACGCTCGCTTCGTGCGAGTACTCGACTCGGCTCGACCAAGCGAGTCTCGGTTCGACTCGACTCGAACTCGGCTCGCATTTTCGAGTTCGCTGGCAGCCCTGCTGCCAGCCCCCGTGCTATCTTGCGGGACCAAAAAGTGGGCGCAATGGGCGGGGTGGTAACGGTGGAAATTACAGTGATCTGAAATACCACATCGCTAAAAGTTGCTCCACCGACGAGAATAGTATCAAAATAGTGACAACACATCCTCTGAAATATGGCGGAGAATGTAACATTTAATAATAATCTCCTCAGTGGTCTTTTGCACCGACGAAATGCCGTCGGAGGCATTCTGGTTTTTTGGCTGAAGCCAGAATATATCCTAGAGGGCGTAAGAAACACCGAAATTTTCGTGGGACACGTAGTCCCGTAAGGCTGGCAGTCTTTAACAGTATCTCGTCGGTGCTCGAACTCGGCTCGCATTTTCGAGTTCGCTGGCAGCCCTGTTAAAGACTGCCAGCCCCCGTGGCACCGACGAGATACTGTTAAAGACTGCCAGCCTTACGGGACTACGTGTCTCACGAATTTTTCAGTGTTCTCTTGCGCCCTCTGGAATATATTTTGACTGGAGTGAGAAACTGAAGCATCAGCGACTTTTCGTCGGTGCAGAAGGTCACTGAGGAGAGAGATTCTCGCCGCGACGCGTCGGTAAAAAGGCGAATCATCACGAAGCCATATGGATTATCATCAAATGTTATATGCTCCGCCATATTTCAGACGATGTTTTGGTGTTGCTTTTTAAGGTTTCATATATTAAAAGTAAAACTCAAGAGCAAAAGATTCCTAGAAATATTGTACGTAAGAAAGTATTAAAGCATAATTTTCGGAAAATTTAGTTAACCTGAATTAAAAATAATTCATAAATGAGTATTCCATGTGTGTATTTCCTCACACTTTGTTTATATATAAATATTCCAAGAATCGATCTAAGGAAACAGAAATATCTAGAAGAACGAAATAACTTTTATTTGACATATTGTTCCGAACAATAAAGGTTCAATAAAGAATTAGGTGGATGAATTAATGTTTAAAAAATGCAAGAAATTTGACAGCAAAGTTTCAGCCTCAATTTTAATAACGAAATTTATTCAGTCAAAATTGAAGGTACTTTTAGAAACTACGTTTTGTTATGCATGTTTTAGGATACATAGCAGATCTTTGTTACGGATAGAGAAAATCTTCCGTTCGTTTCCCACGGAAGTCTTTTCCAGATCTTCTATGGACGGAAGTGTCCTAAACAACCTCTTATATCTTAACTAAATTTTTCCATTCAGCTCTGGCTCCGTTCTAATGGGAAGCCACAAAAAACTAGAATTCTTAGTCTGACCCTAAGTGCTCTTAGATTTTGAACAGTGCACCCTATTCACTGTCGGGAGTATATAAACCCACTGATTTTTACTCTCGGGGGCAGTATTTCGGTAGACACGTATAGAGTCGCATCGTGCTGAATCTTGCAGTAACACTTGTCAGTGAGATCGGGCTAAAGTTCCCTTTCGTATCAAATTTAACCGTATAGATTCCGCAAGTCCGGTACAAAATCTATTATGCATTTAACAAGTTGTTCTCGAGACCCCCGCATTGCCAGTGCGTCAAAATAGGTAAAACCAGAGAGGAAATGAGAGTGCTCACGCCTATATCTGAACTTGAAGCCACTTCTTGGCACGCTCACGCTTAGCACGGAACAGCTCCTATACCGACGGTAGAGCCCACTTTTACCACGTAACAGAGAGCACACCAGTTTTAGCATAAAACAGAACCTTTACTAGCCTATGACATAAATCAGAACTAGCTTCAACAGATGATTCGTGCGATATAACCATGCATCGGAAATTGCTAAAATTCGCTGCGGTAAATTGCCGCCGGTAATGTCTGCCACAATGATACTATAAACTGTGAGACATTGCACTTAAAATTGATATACTCTTATTAACAAATATGTCAACTTTCATATTAAAAAAGTGTGATGGCAATTACACATGACACACAGTTTTCATTTTTCAAACTTGTCAAAGTAGTACGATGTTTAAAATAAATAAATACAGTATTTTATGCGTAAATTTCCTAAAAGTCTGAGCCAAAACGGATATATTAAGCAATATACTTACCCTAGAAGGCACTATGGTGGGTTCTGAAGAGGAAGACCCGGGCGACGATGACCTGGAGGCAGATCGGGGGACTGAGCTACTGGGGGAGTCTGCACCTGAATCTCCCAGTAGCCCAGTTGTACAGGATGAAATCCGCGAAGAGACGGGCTCTTGGCGCAAATGAGCCTGTATCATGCTTTCGGACAGACGCTCCCCAGTCTTACCACCGGTAGTAACGAAGAAGACATCTGAAATTTTACAAGGAACACATAATAGTTTTAGAAAGGATATAAAAATAGAATCCGAAGAAATCAATACATACCATAGTAGTAGGTGAATCAGCTGAAGCTGGAGCCAACGGAGATTCGGGCTCATTAAAGGAGTCCATAAATAACTCTAACGACGAGTTAGGTTTATCCAGGGGTACCTAATTAAAAATTAAAATTTTATTATCTAAGTGTAAACAAAAGGATACCTATAACTATATGTATACTTACCTCAGGCGAAAGATTCTGGAAACCAGCAGCAACAGGATCCGGCCAAAAAGAGCAGCCTGGAACCAACAGGTCAGCAGGAATCTGAAAAAGAAGAAAACACACAATTAGCAAATAATTAAAACAGAAATATATATAAAGATGGAACTTTAAATAGAAAAATAGAAAAATTATCTACTAGATTTTGTTACCTCTGTTAAGGAAGGCCGCGTCTTAGGAGGCAGAACAGGAGGAGAAGGAGTACCCCCCTCATTATCCCGATCCCCCTCTCCTGTACCCTCTGGCACTTCGCCACTCTCCTTCCCACTTTCTTCCACTCTTTCCTTCTCCTGCATCCCTTCTACCATCCCTACCTCATGCCTATCCACCTGCGACTCCTCCTTCTTATCAACCAAAACCTACAAGAAAATCAAACAAATATAAGGAAAAAGTACAAGATATATGTCAGTACAAATTTAACAACACTTACCTCAGGAGACGGACCCAAGCTTCTAGGGGTTGATTCCACTGAGGACGGCTGCACTTCTTTCGTGCAGTAATCAACCCGGATCTGGAACATACAATGAATGAGCAATGATTAATAAACAATCTACTTAATTAGCAATAAGGGACCATAGTAGAAGTAAGTAATAAAATTGTTGAGGACGTCGTCCACCGATGAGAACGGACCGGCATGTTGCTGAAAGATACGGTAGACGAAGCCGCAGTAGAATACTATAAAGAATAGAAAATTAATGTTATAATGAAATATTGATAAAAAAAGAATATACTTACCTTTACTATGTTACGTACGGAGGCTTTGCCTACGTGACTTTTACTCCCTTCTTGCAACCACGTGTCCATGTAGGAGGTCCAGCTCTTCATTCTTATAAACAGTTTTCCATTAGCGGTGAAGTGGATGCAGCCGGAAATCTGACTAACATCTACCAGATTTCCCATGTCCCCACCACCGCTTTTTAAGGGAAGTTTTGGGTATATAAAGGGTTCGAGCTGGTCCTCCATGGGCTTAGTTTTATTCTGATCTTAGACCGGAACGTATCTAGAGAGATCGGGTTTCATTCCCTTTCAATCAGTCACTAAGAAAGTACGTTAATACAAGTCAGTTCTATTCCCCCGCATTTCTCAGTGCGTGAAAACCGAGAGCTCGGAATTAGCTTCCGCGACTAACACTATACAATAGCAAGTGTACCCTATTCAACTACTATTGAATATATTATATTTTTACCAGACATTCGAGAGTCTGTAATTTCCACATCCATTCTTGATTCCAGTTCTAGTAAGTTGTCCCACCAGAAATAAACCTTTACCGCTCGAGGTTTATTTCTATATAATTTAAGAAGTTACGAGAGCCAACCTTTTCCAAATTTCCTCAACTTTACCTCTTCCTAGTGGCGACCCGGTGGTGAAACAGACATCGGCTAGTCCACGACTACCTACCTAGTGGCGACCCGGTGATGAAACAGGCATCGGCTAGTCCACGACAACCTCTCTCTACCTCTACCTAGTGGCGACCCGGTGGTGAAACAGGCATCGGCTAGTCCACGACTACCTACCTAGTGGCGACCCGGTGATGAAACAGGCATCGGCTAGTCCACGACAACCTATCCTGTGACACCCGGTGATGAAACAGGCATCGGCTAGTTCACAATATCCCAGTTCATAAGAACAAACCTCGGCCTCGTCTTATCCGCAGCCCTCGGCTCTCGTAACATGTATATCTTTTATTTATTATGTTTGTGGTGAATAGAAGTGACGATACAACTTTTTTTAACTAGATAGATAATTTTATTTAACTGAAAATAAAAACAGACAACATTTTAACTCTTATTTCACACACATAACAAAAAGAAGAGAATATGAAAGATACAATTTTCTTAATTGATCTCGAGACTCTAAGGTTAAGAAAAAAAGCGAAATACTTCGGAGGATCGACGAAACGATTACGTAAGGCTATGAAATGATACCGAACGTCGCACAGTGGGGTAAATGCCCGATTTCAGCGGTCATGAAGCAATTTTAAAAATTTTACATAAATTGAAAATTTTTTATGGCTTGAGTTAGTTGAATGTCTGAGGAACAATCTCCCATCATTCGTTTTCCCATTCATGCATCCGTTAAGTACTGAAATTTGTCGGAAGTTTGAAGTTTTGTGAAACGCTTACATTTCTCAACGAATTCACCTATTAGTAAATTTTATCTTATTCACATACACTAACAGATTTTTGTATCATATAATTTTTTTTAGCTAAGTAAAGGGTACACTTTTAAGAGAAATTCACTTTTGTACTATATACATTTGTGTAATTATTAATATTTAAAGATAACCAACGATGAGTCACTTTCTTGATGATTCTAAAACTTTGGTAATGATTTTGTTATACTTCCCGGTGCGACCCGGTGTTAATTTCTCTGCCATTGTATTCTTTGAAGTTTTCTGATTAAGATGCCATAAAAATTGGAACTGACTACGTCTGCTTTCGTGTTTTATAGTTGATTTACGAAAAAATGGACATCGCGCGCGCGTGAAAATCGCAGCATTTCTCACATCCTGCATGTTTGTATTCGCTATTGTAAAGTAAGTACTTACTAAGGAGGAATTATTTGAAGGAACTGATTAACTCATAAACGCTCATTGTATGCTGTAAAATACCGTAGATAGATCTTTGTCTCAATTTTTTTATTGTATTGAGTTGAATCAGTCAGTTTACGCTGAAAAATTGAAAAAATTACATTTGTATGTACAGTATTTTATGCGTAAATGTCCCAAAAGTCTGAGCCATAAAAGTCCCTGATCTATCCCCACTACTGCGGGGTATACCCCCTTGAGGGCTATAAACACTTGGGTGTTTATCTCGGCGACCAAGATCTTAGATACATAAAATACTGTATATCACTTAATGAAGATATTTAATTTCGGTGATGCAAAATAAATATATAAGAATGTACGTTTTATATAATAGGAAACCCTGTGTTTTTATTCATTTTCATCGGAACAAAATTCTTCGCTTGAGAGTACTTCCTCCTTATCTGATATCGTTCCTTCTTTTTCGCATTCTTCTTCTTTTTCTTCTTCATTATCATCATTATCTTCTTCTTCTTCTGATCCTTGTTCTTCTTCAGTTGATGGATGTTCAGAAGGTAGAATCAATTGTAATGTCTCGCTTAGAAAGCGGTTTGATTTTTTCCTTCTAATCTGTCTCATACTTGAAATTAGAGGATCGGAAGTAATTAATAGTCTATTGAGCACGTCTGTATTGCATGCTTTCCTAGAGCATTTTCGTGCATTATTTTCCCTGTAACGGCGGAAGTCTTTGTTTCTTGCCTCGGCTGCTTCTTCTGATAGTTTTCCAATGGGTAACACAGCATTTTCAATAATTGATGGTGCGTGGATTAATATTTTATGCATGGTGGGTGACATAGGGTACCAGGAATATAGTTTAATATATAATTTTGCAGTGTCCATAGTGTATGTTCCAAATTTATTTAAATCTATTTTGTAACCGCTTGAAATTGTTTTAATATGACTCTAAGTCTATATATTAATTCTACGTCAATTCCAGTAATCGTAGATGATAATACATGATTTAAGAAAAACCTGCGACTGGTGTTTCCGTCGTTTGTATTGCCGAGACCAGTTTTTGGTACATCAATAGTAAGTCCTATTTGTGCTTTAAACTCCTGTCGTATGTTCTTCTTTCTTTCCGCGACTGAACCTTTTTCTTCTTTTGAGCGTATTTGCCAATTCCGAATGTGTAATTTATAGGATAAATGTAGCAAATTTTCAAATATTTTTATTCTGGCATGTAAAATTGATAAACCAAACCTTAATGCAGCTACATTTATTTCACCTGTCTTTGACAAATCGTTGAATGCTGTAGAGGTCAATCCACATATGTAACACTTCATGGTAGATGATGTATTTGTTACCGCATTGCATATTTTTCCATCTATCATTGTGAACAATAACGTGTGTTTAACAGCTATAGGTCTATTTCCATTAATTTCTGTTTCTGTTAAGTTGTCTATTTGGTTTTCTATATAATTTTTTTCGTCCTGTATAACATTGATATCTTCTTTTATATATCTGAAACGGATTGGTCTACAATATCTTGGAGATGACGGTATCGGATTATCCCAAATGATTTTTCTATTTTCTGTGGAAATTAGCCGTAGGGGAACGAATGAACTTTGAAATACATGGCTGTCTGAATCAGAAATATTATCAAATTTTTGTTTATATTGTGCTTGTTTAGATCCATCACAACCCCATTTACTAATTAATTCTAATTTGCTTATTTCATTTCCGTCTAAATTATTTAATACTTCTTCCAAGTATAGCAATAATCGGGCAGCTGTATGGTTTACCAATTCTTGCAACTTTATTTCTGCAGAAGTGTCACTTATAATGAATGCTTCTGGAAGCGGATAGCAATCTTTCTTAGCCCTCTGTAATGTAGAATATGATGGAAAAAGTGTTGTGTCCATTGTACGGATAGTGTTGTAATCTTCCCTGGATAAATTTGTGTGCACAAATATATATAGAGCTTTAAAAATATGTTGTTTGGTTGTGTAATTTCTGCTTGTTGATCTGTTGAAAGTCTTTTGCATTTTTCTGCATACGTCTGGCATTTTGTGACTTCGGCAAGTACTGTAGAAGCGTTCACTTGACCAGAAGACCATAGCTTCGCCCTAGCAGCAAATATTAATTCCTCGTTATTATTATTATTCCGTAAATCTTCTGTTCTCCTTCTTTTGCTTCGCTCCGACAATTCTGTAAAAGGCTTAAGTTGACGTGCAGACCGGGATGATAGCGTAGGTATTTCAAATGTCCCTTCAAGCCACTTTAAATTTTGTTTCTCGAAAAGATCTTTCTTATATCTTGCAGAACACCATCTACGTTTAAATTCTGCTGTAATGTGTGTAATTTTGTGTTTAAGATCTTCTGAATATATATTATGGTTTAATAAATAATTTCCGAGATACTCCAGTTTTTCATTAACTGTTTTGGCCTGACACCCCTGCATAACATTAAATAATTGCTTCCGTGTCATAACTTTCATCCCAGACGATTCTTCAGTATTTGATGACATTTTACTACCTATATGGACACATATTGTCGTCAACTTACATCTGATTACCGAAAGAGGATATACTGAATGCGGAAACTAGGTCTTCTAACAAACCATGTTTATACTTACCGAATATAGGTGAGATCAAGTAGAATATAAAACAAAATTGAAATTGAAAAAATATACTGCACTAATTAACTTAAATAAATTGGCTAGCTCTCACTGTACACGTTACTCTTTGACAGAATGATTCCAACAGAATTCAATCAGAAACATTTTTCGTAAAACAAAAACATCTCGCAACTTTGTTATACATATAAACAGTTCCTTCGCAACAATTTCATCTGTTCCTTCCTTACCAACACCAAAGAACAAGCTGATGGAAAATGCCATGGCTGTATATTTAAAACACAGCATTCTTTAGAATAAGTATTTTAAAAAGATATTTTAAATGTAAATGATTATACTTTTCGATAGTGTACATAAAATAGACGAATAACATAAAAATACTGATTAGTCCTTGTAATAACAATTCTAAAGAGATATATTAATTGTAAATGATTATACTTGTTGAAAGTTGATATAAAATAGACGAATAACGTTAATATATTGATTATTATCCACACTACTTGATTAAAAAATGTCTAGAAACTTTACAATCTGATACGTTCCTCTTTATGGACAAATTTTGCACTCAAAACATCCGTTTCAGTAAAAACGGCATACAGTACAAAAAGTAGAAATCTCAAGCTTTAAAATGGTTCTTGTTTCATCAAATTTGGATAAATTTTAGCAAAGTTATTGCAGTTTCAATATGGAGCGAATTTTGAATTAGCTGTGCCGCTGAAATCGGGCGAATACCCCACTGTGCGTCGTTTGGAGTGTCAATAGACAAACTGAGCGATCAGCTGGGCTCGTCAATCCACCGCGACGTTCCCCCCACCGTGCCCGCGAGACTCGAGCTGCTCGATCCACCCAAGGAGCTCGCGGAGAGCGGTGGGACGGTGCGGGGAAAACGATGCGCCGAACTGATCGCTAGATTGATGTCAGTATTTATTTTGTCGTATCTTTGTTGAAATACAAATTATGTACAAATTATGTACAATTTCACGAAACTGAAAGAAAAACTCTTTGAAGACAATATAGTATAATATATAATATAAAATCTTCAACAAAAACGTTGTAGAATCACTCGTGGAATAAACGCATTTCACGTTGACAGTTACGAGTGCCTTCTGCTTATACATAGAAAAAATGGCATAGTAGGAGAAGTTGCAATTGACGATCGCGTTGCCTCTGTTGGCGCCTGTTCGGATGCGCGCGCTAAGCACACAAGCTTACCTCTGCTCTGTCCGTGTGAACTACTACTTGCTCGACTGATCGACGCTGACGCTTTCCTCCGATTTTCACGTTACCGAAGTTTCGAACGCCTGAGCTGGACAGTCGGAATCTGGAGACAGCTCGCATTTACATCTCTGCATGGCGCGGATCGGCGCACATTTTGCTATAACTTTTGATCTAATATACAAGATCTCAAAGAGAAAGGGTATAGCCGGATAAGATAGTCAAAAGTGCTCTTGAACCGAATTGTATCGACAATGTGTCATTCGATAGGGCACCAAGAAAAAACATACTGTGCACACTTTCAACTCTATATCTCGATTGGGAGGGTATAGACGGTTAAGATGATGAAAAGTGCCCATCCAAATTGATTTTTAGTCACGTCATGTTCAACAGAAAATTATGAAAAAAGTCGTGAATATTCCACCTAATAGCATACATGACTGAGATTTTTCTCGAAATTTTTGGTTGCAAAATCGATTTTTTAACAAATCGGAAAACATAAAATTGCCAATTTTATATCAAAATCTTCAGTTGACCACATTTATATTATTACGTTAGTTGTATCTCATCCTGATTATTAATGTGTATTTTTATCAGGTTTTCGGAATATGGAAACAAAAAATAGGAAATCTCCAAACATTCGAAGAAAATGCATATTTTTTATTGAAGTTTTAGAGACATCAGTTTTATAAAAATTCAGGACTTAGATCTTATTGAACCAATTATTTTTAATTATTTTATAATTTTTTAGAGACTGCATAGTCGTAAAAAAACTATACGGCTGGGAATCTTCTGGCTCAGAATTAAATCCCGGACCTCTAATGACTTTTTTCAGTAAATACTTATTGCTTTGGGTGTCAATAAAAAGTTCAAGCACAAAACTTTTTTAATTGTCAACATTTATTTTCAATTTAAAGGATTCATAAAGATCGCGCTGATAACTTCTGCCACTTTCTGTAATTAAAAACAAAGAAACAGTTAAAAGCGAAATACAGAATCGAATATTAATAATGTAACCATAAACTTGTCTGCTTTTTTTCTGAAAACGCCTGTTCGGTGAAAAATCTGTAAAACTCGTTTCACAAACTGTGTCGAGAAACCAGCGTGTGCGACAATTTTAATATTTTCAAAGGTGAATTCTGATAACTCTCCTGAAATTCGTCGCATTCTTTGAGTATTGTAGGCACAGCGTTGTTACAATTTGCGGGTTTTTTTCAAGGTTAAAAAACGTTCGTACCATAATCACTCCATTTCCCCATATTTTTTGCATTATTTGAGCTATAATTTGAAAAAAAATATCGCTCTAAAAAATATCCGAAGTACTTTAAAGGCTATACCCGGGTTTGGTAATGAAATTTACTTCCGGCGGGATTTTAATCGAGCGTGGACTATTTGATAGCTTATCCAAAAAGACCCTTCTCTGCCAAATTTCAGCCCCATATCTCATCTGTAAAGGTAGTTATTGAAAAAAATCGAAAAACCAGTTTTTGGCCCAATTTCCCTATTTATTGACAATTAAAAATTCTGAAATATACAGTGTAATTCAACTACATTCACGATTAGCGTAATTACCAGCAATTAAATTGATTAAACGGTTTAAATTATGTCATACAACTAGAGTATAATCTGTTCGATTCCGACCAATCATGCCCGCGTACACCTCCTTGCGCCGCGCTAGATTTATTGTTATATTGAGCTTCCTTCCGATGTCTGGCCATCCTTTGGACAGTAAAAGAAAGTTAATCCTCGAGTGTTTGCGCGTAAAACATTCTAAGATTAAACTGATGGCACCGCTACGATTCGCTGCTCCTTTTTAATCAGTCGCCCAAAGTTAATTCGGCCGACGACCGTTTCGAGCATTCCTGTAAATAAATAAACCGTTTATTTAAAAACGACGAGAGACAATTTTATGGCCCGACAATTCTTCATAATTTATCTTTTGCTGAATATTAAATTAATTTATACTTTTATGCTAAGTTTTGCAGAAAACTACGCAAAATATAAATTAATTTGATAGTAAAAATGTGCTCTAACTCTCTGGAACTTTTCTTCAAGTTGCATATTAAATCTAGAAGTAGAGACAGAGAGAGATTGTTTTTGAAACTATTAGTTTCTCTTTCCTAAAACTGATATGAGATCTGATCCTCTCTGGCATGGGAGGGGGAAATGCGCTCTACCGCCGGTCTAGGAGCTGATCCAGTCTAAGCGTCCGCTCTACCGCCGGTTTAGGAGCTGATCCAGGCTGAGCGTCCGCTCTACCGCCGGTCTAGGAGCTGATCCAGGCTACGGGGGCAGTACTATACCGGGCACAGTCAAAACTGGGCGTGAGCACTCTTGACTCTCATTTCCTCTCTGGTGGTAATTACTTTCACTTTTCCTACATCTATACACTGTTGATTATAAAACGATAATTACAATGGTGAACAATAAGGGAAATAAGAAAGGAATAAGAGTGCGTAATGAAATTATACAATAAAAAGTAATTTCAGCATTCGGTAATGTCAGCATTCTACATTTAATTATTACCTGCGGTACTAAATCTATTTACCTACGCCATTGACGCAGTTTCACGTAGTTCACGAACAAATGATCTATTTAGGTAGAGAGCGCTGAACCACCGACTGAATCTCGTCGGTGGTGGAACTTTTTAGTGATGTGTTCTTTCAGGTCACTGTAACTTTACCGTTACCACCTCGCCCATCGCGCCCACTTAGCGCAACTTAGCGTCCCGCGGGTTACCACGGGGGCTGGCAGTCTTTAACAGTATCTCGTCGGTGCTTTTGGTTTTTACTCCAGTCAGAATACATTCTAAACAATTCTAAAGGGCGTAATAAAACACCAAATTATTCGAGTGACACGATCTCCCATATGGCTGACGGTCTTTAACAGTATCTAGTCGGTGGCCATTTGTATTTGATCGCTTTCGTGGATCTAGTTCCAACATTTATCGTTCGTCAGCGTAGAGGGCGTAAGAAAACCAATATACCTAATTATACCTCGTCTGTGTTGAAACCAGAGATTTCCTCTCTGGTTGAAACTCATTCGAATTCCATACAACGTGTATTCGAATCTTACATCTTGTAGTCCTAAATAAGTTTAAATATTTAAGTAGCATCTGCAGACTCAATAGAATATTCTTATTTTTCGATAATTCAGAATCTCAAACAGAAAACAACCTTGCATGACACACCTGTACGAATATAAAGTCTATGGTCTGTGGTTCTAGCTATTCTCCGTTAGTACGAGACATTGATACTGTGGTGCTATTGTTGCAATGTAAAAGGTTTGCCTGTCCGACGGGTGGAATAGATGATGTAGAAATCAGCGATTATAACGGTTTTTAGTACTGAAATTTGTGAAGTACATAAGGTAAATATCTCGTAGATAGAGTAAAAAATTAAACGATTTCAAAATAAACTCTTTATACTAGAACATCTGAATGACAGTTGTAAGTTGTGAGTTATTGAACGAGTTCATGTCCGATCATTCTAACAAGTATTTTTATCGTATCTCGAATTATTTCTACCTGCATAAGTATTTAACATAATACAGTTATTGATTCAACAGACGTGAAAATTCGCCTTTTGCATGTGCGTTTGTCGATATAGTTTTCACAGATTCGGTAGAAACTGACGTCATTATTTAGACAGAAATCAATAACCGCACCAAACTCGATTCAAGTTCCGTTAATAAGTTTCATGAACCGGTAAGACTTTTATTATTTTCCTATTATTCGTAAAGATAATTCTTATGGTTTCAAAATGTTATTTTATACGTTTATCGATAATATTTAGGTAATAACAAACGAGCACAATGATGTCGGATCGAAAAGCTGAACTGGAAAGGAAGAAGGCGAAGCTTCAAGCTATTAGAGAGGAAAAGGAGAGACGCAAGAGAGAAAAGGAAATGAAAGATGTAAAATATTTTATTTCCATGCAATTTGTATATTTTGGTGTATTGTCTTTATATCTATCTATATGGTCTATATTAAGGTTGAGGAAGCTACGGTCCGTGCTGCTGGAACGGATAAAGATCACCGCAAGGAACTGGATGCTATGCTATCATCATTAGGTGTAGCTCCAGTCTCAGGTTAGTAAATTTATTTTATTATTTATTCAAAGTTGTATCTTCCATGCTTGAATGTATTTGCAGATGTATTATCCAGTTTATCTAGTATGAATTCACTAACTCCGGAACAAAGCGCTAATGCAACTCCTGATGCTAGCTTACAACCGTCTAGTATAAATTCTGCTCAAAGGTATTTAATTGTTTCTTGAATATTTTGTGTTGTGTGTATTCTCATATGTATTCTACAATTTAATTAAATGTTTCACTTGTAGCAGTGCCGGAAGGAGAAAAAACCGTGAACTTACTATTGTCTCTGTGGCACATACTAATATTCCACCGAAGGAACCAGTGCTTTATAACAAACAAACTCAAACAATACAGACAACGCACACATCTCATGACGGTGAGTGATTGTATTTATCTTATAATTTATATACTACACTATGTGTTGATTCTTGTAAAGTTAAGAATATGTTTAATTACTAGGAAACAACATTTCTAATGTACATTGCAATAATACTGATGAAAGGAAACAATTACTATATACAGGGTGGTTCACCAGATAATAACACCTCGATTTTCATCATTATTACTATTGTTTGTAGCGAAGAATGTTTATGTAGGGTTGAACAGTTTCGAAAGATGCATACTTTGGTGTTATGAGTTTTTTGTAGGTGAACTTGTAGAAGAAATATGGAGATGATCAGTATTTTTTTTAAATGGGATCGTATATTTTTTCCTGCACCAATCAACAAAGCTTCATATTCTTTACAAATATCTTAATATCGAAAAACCGTTAGTTAAAGAGATATTTTATTTTTAATATTACGAAAACACAACTCTCTTGATAATGTTACGAATTCAAATACCACTTGGCAACTTTTACATGATTTGCCATTTCATATTCGACAAACGATGTGGCTTCAATAGAATGATTGTTCCGCACATTGTAAAAGAATAACAAGTAATGCATTAAATCAAATATTTCCGAATCTTTGGATAGGATGAGATGGTCGCATTCATTTTCTGGCAAGATCATCTGATTTAATACACCTTAACTTCTTCTCGTGAGGACATATAAAAAAAAGATAAGCTGAGGCTCAGACTACAATTTCTGATATGGAAGATCGTATCATTATTACCAGCAATAATATATCACTGGTTTCATTACGTAATGTAAAACAATCATTACTTTCTCGATTCAGAAAATGTCGTGATGTAAACGGTCGCCATATTAAACCTTTTCTGTGAATAAAATCATTACAACGTTATTAAGAAAGTCATGATTTCATAACGACACAGAAACTAAAATATCTTCTTAACTAATTGTTTATTATAGAAGCTTTATCGATTGGTGCATGAAAAAACATATTGTTACACGTCCACCTACAAAAAAACTCCATAACACCGAAATATGCATCTCTCATAACCATTCAACCGTATATAAACATTCTTCGCTACGAATACTAATAATGACGAAAATCAAAGTGGTAATATCTGGTGAACCACTCTGTATACACATGTACAGGGTGAGACACTTAAGACTTACATCAAAAATATCTCAATTGTTTTAATAATACAAGAAATTGTTTCAGACAGAAAATGTTTGGTTCATTGGGGTAATTATTGTAACAGAGAAGTTTCTTCTCCGAGTCTTATTTCCCTATATTTCAAGGTCTTCGTCGTTTTTTTTTTTCTTTTTTTAAAGAACGACGTATTTTGATTAGTGTAACATTACAGCTAATGAAACGACAAATTTAACCACGTATAATATGTTGATCATCAAAGAACTTTTGAAAGATTTATTCTTCAAAAGCATATCTTAACATACGAAGACCATGTTCATGCTTCATGTACTCTATCAGGGTTCCATTGATGTAAACACTCTATTTTTTTATTTACATTTATTTCTGGTTTATTTCGTACACGTTTTTCTCCTCTACACTTCCAGTTTCTCGAAAGAGCTTGAAGACGCTCCTGATAGTTTGAACAATAGGATATCTCCGATCAGAATATGTTCTTGCATATTGTAACTGAACTTACACTGCGTTTTATCTACATTCGCAGTAGATGATAACGATATCATTACGAAATCATACTGATATAATATAACAGAAAGTGCTCCACGGTAAGGCAGTTTATAAACAAGAGATGTCTTTCGACCGTGTTTCGGTGGTTACATCAATAGAACACTAGTAGGGTACAGTAACATGAATATGGTCTTCGTATGTTAAGTTATGCTTTTCGAAGAATAACTCTTTCAAAGGTTATTTGAAACTTAGCATATTAAACATGGTTGAATTTGTCTTTTCATTAACTATAATGTCACGCTAATCCAAATACGTCGTTACATTTAAAAGAAACTACGAGGGCCTTGAAATATCAGAAAAAAGAACTTCTCCACAACAATTGTCCCACTGAACCGAACATTTTCTTGTATTAGTAAAAACAACAGAGATACATTTCGGTGTAAGTGATAGGCGTCTCACCCTCTATATACACACATATACTATATGAATATTACTATAGATATATGTATAATACATATATATATAAC
The DNA here is from genome assembly GCA_028455595.1 of Lasioglossum vierecki. Classification (NCBI taxonomy): domain Eukaryota; kingdom Metazoa; phylum Arthropoda; class Insecta; order Hymenoptera; family Halictidae; genus Lasioglossum; species Lasioglossum vierecki. Next base: position 11,311,676 of record CM052343.1, read on the forward strand.
TATACATGCATATAACTATATATAGTTATATGCACATACATAAATACAAACATACATACAGAGTACCACCAAACGAGAGAGATGCATTTTTTAATAACTAATTTTATATCTTGAAAGGTTTCATAAAATACGAGGTGTGGAAATGAAAACATAATTATTTTGTAGTATTGTGTCCAGTGGCGCACCCAGGGGGGTGACCAGTGAGAAGAAAAAATAAATAGAACATCGGAAAATTAGTTAAACCGTAGAACAGCTGCTTCTAATATGCAGGGCCGAATTAGCTAGATGTACATATAAAACAGAAGTAGTAAATGCTACAGGCCTGCGCTTGGAGCAAGAAATGTTTAGCATGTAAAATTGTGCAGTAATAGCCGTGGCTATCGTTAACAGATATTTTTGCAGAAGAAAAGGTCGTTCTGTTCAACTCTGCCCTACCCCCAAATTAAGTCCTGAGTGCGCCACTGATTGTGCTTACCCCAAATGATTGCCTCTTTCTGGGTAAATATTGGTAGTTACACAGTTCTATATTGAAAATAATCATATACATAAAAGCACGAGACAAATAAAAATTCAAATACATAAAGCTATAAAAATATTAAAAATGTTTTAACATATAAAATCGATCCTTTACAGAGACAAAACATCCAAATATTTATAGTTGTATGAAAAAACTTCTAAAGATGAAGTGATACCACTTTAGGAATTATATATAATTAACGAAATTTTTCTAAGTACCTTTATTTATGGTATTTCAAGTTCATTGGTGTTCTGTAAATGCTACTATGTCATCTTTGTTACATATTCTTACAATATAGAATTCTATTTATCTGATCTTAAGATATTTATATGTACTTAGATTCTCTATTATTATTGAATAGTTACTGACTCTCATTCCTAAGAACAAGCAGTTCTGCTTTCCCTCAAAGTCACCATTTAATTCTTTCGCACTCGGAGGTATTTTAACTGGAAAATTAAATATTTCTTCTAACCTAGAATAATTCCTTTCGATATTAATTTTGTCACTTCATGCATATGAAATTGATATAATACCTCATACAATACTTAAATGTTTAGTAATTGTTTAGATACCAAAATATTTAATAATGTATACGATATTTTGTATAATGGTGCAGCAATTTTTAGTGGTGACTCTGAGTCAGTACTCGAGTGTTAATTACTTAGTTTCTGATGATCACTTTAAATTATTAGCCATTTTATTAGGAGCATTGAAAAGTTTGGATTTTTCAATTATATAGTTATTATGAAGATCCGCCATCTGAGAGTTGGGCAAATCAATAGCATGATCCCTAAGAACATAACAGACAGAGAATATTAAATTTTTATCTACAAGAAGAATTGAAAAATGTTATATATTATTTTAAACTTGCAACATCGGAGAATTACAATATAAATTCTAATTACATTGGAAAAAAAAATAAGAAATGTTAATGCATCATTTATTACAACGTTTCATTGATGTAACAATATAATGTAACAATATAACCACTATGGTTGAATTTTTTCATGTACCTACATACACATCAAAAACTTTGAAATTTTGTAAAAGATTGTCTTGAGGAAAATGTTATAAATATAAGTTATACAGTATTTTATCCATATAAGTTCCCAGCACAGGTCTGCCAAGGGACATTTATGCGCCAGGAACACTACTTTGTGACTGTTGCCGAAAGGAGAGAAGGACAGACGAGCTCGAGAGGCCTCGGTCGCCGAGGTAAACACCGAAGTGTAAACACAATGTAATCTGAATTTCTAACTTATTCATTTTTCATTATTTTTTTATGGAACTTTCACCAACATATTTGTGGCATTTTTTAATGCAAAATAATAGCAAATATGATATAGGTCCAATGATATTTACTTGTGTAATTGACAATTAAAATTTCGAGCGCAAAGAAGGATAGCGTATGAGAAAGAAAGAGACGCCGAGAGTCGGAGTCCACGGCATAGTTTAAAAAGGCTCGCGCGTCCTCACAATGTAATACCAAGGGATAACTTCTTTATTATTACTTATTTTTTTATAGGACTTTTTTTTAATAGATTTGAGACATTTTTTCTGATTAAAATAATACCAAACACGATATAATGCGGATCATATACAGGTGTATGGTCATATAAAAGTCAGGGAGATATGTACACCGGTGAGGCAAGAGTAATGCAATGATTACACTTCAATGATGACACAAAAACCTCACGAATATATTGGTGAAATTTCCATAAAAAAAGAAATAATGAAAAATAAAGAAGTTAGAAATTCGGATTAGGTGATCTCACCGATACAGGGTGTCCCAAAATTCGTGTACTTCCCGGAAATGGGACGTTCCTTGGGCCATTTGAAGTGACATTTTCGGGAAGTACACGAATTTTGGAACACCCTGTATAACCGAGTCGCATGATGTGTTACTTCTCGGCGACCGAGGCCTCTCGAGTTTCGCGGCCCCTCAAGGGAGTATACCCCGCTATAGTGCGGATAGATCTGGAACACTTCCAGGTCAGACTTTTGGGACATTTACGGATAAAATACTGTATATGGTTTTTAGGCAGTATCATTTTGTCCTGAGCAATTTTTTCACATGACTGTAAATGAAAATCTTTAAACGTTCCAATTTAATTTATCACTCTGTGTGCGTGTCTGTATATGTATATATGTATACATATATGTATAATAGTATCCCACTGTATCTGAAATGTAACTAAAAGATTAAACATATTGTAAATGAAAAATTTAGTAGAAAATATTAAAAATTTGTCCTTCATTAGTTACAGCTTTAATACGTTTTTGTGTATTAAAATGGTATATGGTTCTATTATACAATTTACTTCTATAATTCCTTTGATCAGTTTTCAATATTATATATCTTAACTTTTAGAAACATTCCTGTATAGATTCATATAGAATACACTGTATACAGTGATACAATACATGGTTTACATAATTAGATACATAATGATTTAGTTACACTTTATCCTTTGACGATTTTAAACCTTTGTAATCTAATGTTTACCATGCCACATTTGAAAAATAAATTATCGTCTTTTTATATCTTTATATACAAACGTAAGTTCAATAACATATTAAATAGGAGTGTGCAAACTGTCTTATGTGTCGGACATCCAAGTGATCGTATCGGCTCCGTCGAAGTCGGGCCGATATTATCGAGCAGTTCGATACAATTACGATTTCGGACCGAGACCGACAATTACGAGTTGTTTGACACCTTGAAGGAGTTCAACTAATGCAAGCGGCTCATCACGTATACAAAATTTAAATTATAATTGATTTTTAATATAGTTAATTGTTTGTACAGTACTACCAAGTGTTTAGTACTATAAAGAATGTAAATGCGTGAGGGAAACTAATTTCTATGCATAAAGAGAAAAACACAAAAAGTTTTAGATATAGTATATTTTTGTATCGACACGAGTTGCCGTTACTACAATTTCTGAGAGCGAAAACAATCGCTCACTAGTAACTTGGGATGCAGGTAATGCCAAATAATATTTTGCAACTGAACTCAGTATCGGAAATCTTGTCGCATTATCTTTCCACTAATCTAAAATATTAATTTTTCGTGATAGTACGCCTTCCGAAAAATTGCTCTGTATTTCTCGAATTTTGTGTGTATCAACATTTCAATGCACGTTTCAATTTCCGGGTTGCCCAACGACTTATTAAAAAAGTGTAGTAAACTAGATTTTCTTCTTCCATCTATCAGTAATACAATCGAGATTTCAAAGTAAATGCAATTAATTAAGAAAAATTGTACTAATAACATAAAAATGTAAAAAAACACCAGTTTCAGCTATTTCGTTCTGAGGAACATTTTCATCAGAATTACTATTCCAATCGTTATGCAAAGCTGACACTTGTCTACTAAATTTCTCTAAGCTTAGATGTTTCTCAATAATTGACAGTAACTGATCTTTAAACCGTGGATCGAGCGAATGCATAGTACATATACAACAATGTATTACTTCCAAACTTGGCGATGAGAGTTTTAAGAGTTTCGCTGCTCTCTGTGATAATTCCAAATATGTATAAAGATTTGAAGTTGCAAATTTTAAACTTTTATTTTGTAGATTTATTTTTTAGATCTGGACTTCTTTTAATAAGATGTTGGGCAACACGGAAATTAAATTTGAAAAAATTAATATTTTAGTTGCAAAATATTATCTGGCAATACTTGCAACCCAAGTTACAAATGAGCGATTGTTTTCGCTGTCAGGAAATATAGTAAAGGCAACTCCTACCAGATTATTGCCTGAAAATGTACAAAAGTTGTATTTTTTACTTTTTACATGCCAATGTAATACAAAAATAAGTAACTATGTCGAAAACGTTTTGTTTAGAAATTAGTTACCCTTACGCATTTACATTATTTATAGTATTAAACGTTTGGTAGCACTATACAAACAATTAATTAAATTTAAATTTATATTAAATTCAATTATAATTTGTAGCCATCGCAAGGGATAAAGACAGGATACTCTCTGGACAGACG
>CM052343.1:11316295-11333291 GCA_028455595.1 Lasioglossum vierecki
GCTAATATCATAAAATAGATCTTTTTAAACCCTACAACTTTTGTATTAAACATTTTTTTTATACAACGCTTTGTTTTCGAGATATTCAGCCGTCCCGGGACTTAATTGACACCCTGTATAATAGGAATATACAGTATTGTATCTATACGTTAGAACACGTGGATAGTCTCCATGGTCTCATGTAGGACTGTGTTCGCGCTCGTTTGTCTCGCGCGTTCGGCTGTTGCATCCCCACTCCGCTACAGTCCGGCGGTATGCAGTGCCGTATGTATTGGTATCAGACGGAGAAACATTGGAACCCTCAACACTGTCTTTGGGATATCGCTGGGTTAACGGGAATTTAATATGCCGTAATTAAATCTATGATTTCGGCGAGGTCTCTGCTCGTTTCCTTCGTTAGTACCATATACAGTGATGCAGCCCATTAGCTTTATAAAGGACGAATGTAGCTTTGATTTAAGAGAAAATCTCAAATTCCGCTTTAGCCATTTTGTATAATTACCGTGATAATCTAAATCTACGCGGTCTACTACATGCAGAGCTGGGGAAAATAGTATTTTAAATAGTAAATCATAAATAATCCTATTTATTTTAAAGTATGCGTACAATGTTGTAAATAAAATATTTCATTTGATTGATAATTTTTGAAAATATTATTTTATTTGAAGAATATTGAAAATATTTGGATTTTGTTTTTATTTTCAATTTCAATTTTTAATATTATTGCTGAAAATAATGGTTCGCATTCAATAGATTTATAAGTAGAAATAATTTCCCGATGATAAGATACACTGTATGTTTATCAACAAACCTCGGTAGGCACAAAAAATACAATATCCTATTTTGTGTTTCAGATTGTTAAAATAGAAATATTTTATTTTATGGTTCCCACTGTTAAAACAGAAATATTTTATTTTATGGTTCCCACTGTTAAAACAGAAATATTTTATTTTCGAAATTGTATATCTTATTTAAAATACTTTTTTCTTTAAGCAAAATAGTCAGAAAAGTCTAAAATATTAAATAGTGTTTGAAATATTTGTTTCGACAAATAATGTCCACCTCTGACTATACATCAAATAGTGTTGATGTTGATCACGCAAATCCCCAAACTGGCCCTCTCTGCCCCCGACCTAATTACATTCGTTGCCCCATCGTAACGCCGCTTACTGGAATGGGATAGTGAGTGATACCGTACGGTGGGGACGGTTTTGTCTCAATTGAGACAAATGTGCCCACCCCTGTCGTAAACAATCAGTTTTCCTGGCCTGACCCTCTAAAGGTATATAGACGACCCTACTTATTGAATAAAATTGAACGTGATCAGTTGGACAGATTATTTATTCAACACAATAATACTTTTTATTATACTACTTTAGTATAATACAATTACAATGTGATCATAGCAATAGTGATTGCTACTTGTAAAAGCCACATTTTCAAATTGATCTTTTTAGAAATTTTCTCGATTTATAGTGAAAATCTTATCACGAAGAAAAAGTTGATATATATATATAGTTTTTAAGTTTTTATAAAAAAAAATTATAAAAATATATATATAAATAAAAATAAAAATGAATATATAGATATATATATATATATATATATATATATATATATATATATATATTCATTTTTATTTTTAGCGAACAGCTAAACTTTTATAATAAAGATTACAAAGGATTAAAACGTACTGAAACGAAAATTGACCAATTCATGGCATAGTTATGATTTAAAATATGTTTCCTTTTGGGTGTAACTAAATATTTTATACTGATAATAACCTGTTAATGTATCCATTGAATATGGTAAAGTGGGTGGTGTATATGGAAATATATAATTCAAAACTATATGCCATTAGAGATATTATACTGTTTTTATAATACATATACCAAGAATTAACATTGTTGTATAGTGTTTTTAATTAATGAGACCTATTTGATTGTAATGTACAGTTAGGCACATTATTACAACTTGATTTACTTATAACTATAATTGCATTATGATAATAGTATGAAATGAATTCACTCTTATATTGGGTTTTACAATTAATTATAGTTCATGAGGAAACTTACATATTCTCACAATGTTTACATATAAGAAATGGCATGTTATTTATTTGCAACATTGCTGTCACTTTGTTTCTCTATCGTGTGTACTAACCTTTGTTAAATTATCAACAATTTTCAACACTTTTTAAACAGACAAAATTATTACGAAATATATTTTTGTTTACCACCATAGACTCGTCGATATTATATTTTTAAATTCGAATATTGTAGTTTAAGTTCTCAAAATCAAATTTATAGAAAATAGTAGGAAGTGTAGCAGTAGACACAAATATAACGCTCGCTCAACACGTATATATATAATTGGGTTATGGATATAAATATTGTCTTTCCTGGTGGTGGCAACTATGTTTGTTTATATTTCCTATTTCTATTCGCAATTTCAGTTAGTTTCATTGCTGTTCTCAATTTTTAACTCATTCAACTACTAAATGTTTTATACTATGAACATATACATATAGTGTGCTATAAAAATCTCCGTGATCCTTACTACATTACTATATTCCCTTTTTCATACCACCTACTTTACTGTGAGTTTCTTATGAAAACATAAAATTTGCATCAAAATCTTATGAAGATAGTTTATTAGTCTAAATATGATACATGTATATGTATATCTAGTTGTGTAAATTTTGAATTTCCATCGTAAACATGGGATACATTCCATGTTATTTACAATATCCTGTTATCTAACTGATTTTGCGGTATTATTAAATATACGCGTATCCCATTGTCTTGCAATACAATCGATCAAATCAACCGGTGTTGGACACAAGGACTGTCCGCATCTTCTTCTGCATACACCATCTACTCCTCCTGTTCAACATCAACACCAACTCACTCTTACTCCGCAGGCTACTTTGAGATTGACTGGTGGCGTCCCAGGAAAGGTGGGTCTGCACCAAACTACCTATGTATGTTCTGTCATCTTTTTTATTACCCTTTCTTTTAATTGTTGTACAACAGTATATGATAGAGGTAGATACGTTGTTATCCATTTTCAAAATTAACGGTTGTTGAATTAATATATGAGGTTACTCTTCATCTTTATTTAGATGCACAGATGATTTATCTTACTATATGTGTACTATTATGATACATATAACAGCATCTGTTATCAAGAGAAGAACGATATTCAGTTGAATCATATTAATTCTACAACCATAATTATATTGAAAATGGCGTACATGGAAATACATGTGTGTGTGTATAGAGATTATATCTTTGAAGTTTTGTAATGATGAATTGTTTTTGTTCGTACACATATATGTACATATATATATGTATGTATATATATGTATGTATATCAATTTTTAAACTCCATAGGAAGTTCGTTACATGTTAAATCAGTTTTCAAAGTAAACTGAATTAATAATTGGAAGTTTAAGATTCGATTTTTTTAAGAAATCAAGTAAGTGTTACATTATATTACCCTCTCAGAAAACGAGTACTAAAGCCAAAGTTCGTGATTAACAAGTTTGACGATAATGTAGAGTGTAGAGAATAAAAATAATTGTCTTATTGGGCTAAGGCCAATGATTCGAAGCTTAATAATAGACAGCGGATTAAAAATACTGTTGTATTAATGATAATGATAGTTTATTCCCGTTACGGGGTACATGCGGACCCCCGCTCCGCTTACAAAATTTTACATATTCTACACCTTTCTATCCGCCACGCTTCTCCTTTATAAGAGAGAGAGAGAGAGATAAAGCACACCATTCATTCACACGTCACACGCTTTCATTCCCTGGATCCCCGCTTCCGCCGCTCATCCTTTCTCTCATCTCTTCCACTCTCTCCATCCATACCTCCCCTTCTCCTTCCTCTCCTAACACTTCTGTCACCATTTCCTGCCACCCTTTCTCTCTCCCCCACTCTGTACATTCCTCCCATATGTGTTCCCATGTCTCTATCCCTCTCCCACATATCCTACAACTCCTTCTTTCCTCCTCCTCCCAATACCTACCCCCTTTCATTTTACTCCCTAATCTATATCCCGCTACCAACTGCCACCTCTTTTCCTCCCAATTTTTCTTTAAATACCCTGGTACACCTTCTCTCTTCACCCACTTATACCAGCTATTATACCTCGACTCCCTTATCCTTTTCCACATTTCCCCCCTTTGAATATTCTTCTCCTTCCTTATCAACTCTTCCCCCCTCAACCGAAATACTGTTGTATTATTTTCAACCTATTAAACACATTATGAAATAAAACAAATTTCTATTTCACTACAGTTTGTTGTAATTTAGGTAGAAAACTTCGATTTTGCATAAATATTCGCTGTCCACTTATTAATCTTCTGTTCAAATAGCACTGTCCAACAAATTTCAACTTTTTCATGTTTCCATATAACTATTGGATGGATCGTATAGAGTTTTTCGCACTGATTCCGAATCTGGTCTTGATTTTTTTCCTACATGCACAGTTTTTGCGAAATTTGAATTTAAAACAAAGTCGTATGTTTTGACTTTGAACAAATATTGTGATTTTAAAGAATCACAACGTATTACTATTACCTACACATCACTGTGTTCGAAAAAGTCTAGAGAATCTTTTGCTGTTAAAAACAAAGCAATATATTATATAATAGCATCACAATATTTGTTCGAAGTCGAAAAATACGACTTTGTTTCAAATTCAAATTTCTCAAAAACTGTGTGTGTAAGAGCAGAATTAAGACCAGATTCGGTATCAGTGAAAAACTCTATACGATCCACCCAACAGTTGTATATAGAAACATTTTTGTTGTTGGACAGTGTAGTTCGGAAATATATTAAATTTTAAAGTTGTTTTTACAAAGAATTTCGATGCTGTCTTTCGAACTGGTTTTAATATTCTAAACAAGCATTTCATTTTATGAGGCCTAACTTCCAGTTATTATTCTTATAAAATTACTAAAACATCTGACGATCATTCTGCTAGAGTTTCAAATTAATTCAATTAACCTATGACCTGCATTTCATACTTTTACTTATAAGTATATTTCCATGTGCAATGTGTATTTGTTTGCATAAAAAACGAGCTTCTAACTTGCTTCACAATAATTTAATTATTTACTAACAGTTTATGAAATTTATGTAATATATTAACTTCAGGCGTCCTGTTTGTTGGGAAAATTCGGAAATTATTATCACAACAAAAATCGATATATTTACCTTGACTCATGCGTGCTAGTCTTATATTTATCAAACGAGCAAATTGAGTGTCATTGATGCTTCTTTCATTTAATACGTATGAATATCTGTAGACGTTCGTGGTATTTTCAGGGTAGTAGTTACACATGACACATTAGAAATTTAGTTTTTCAATATTTTTTTTCACTATTTCAATGAAAGTTTGACGTTCTCAAATGTCACTGCGACGATTATTGGTTTTTCTTTGCTGTAGTGTACTAAGCGCTGTTAATGGATGTTTTAAGAAAGTTTATTTGTTAAAGCCATATGGAACTAATATTTTTTGAGAAACTTATGGGGGTGGGCATAAGTGTGACAAGGGATGTAAGTGAGATATTAATTAATATTATTTACATTTAAGGATCCATTGGTAATTATTCTATAATAAATCATTTTTAAGTGTTGCATTATTCTATAGTAGGCAGTGAGTAACATATCAATGAAATTGTGTGGTAAAACGTGTTTAAAAGAAAGTGTTGAATTATGTTAAAGGTTGAAACTATAGTAAACAGAACATGTTTCAATAATATAAAAAGCATCGAATATGTATGTTTCCTCTTACATGTAGGAATCACAGCACCGCACGATATACAAATTAAAACATATTCACCTAACTACATTCAGCAGAGAAATTTTTTTAAAAAAATATAACCAACACATCCAACCCTTCTTAATATTCGTTGCAACAATTTTTTGCAAGGAATAAATCATTTTTATTAATGTAAAAATAGTTTTTTCAAATCACTTTCGAGTAATGCAGTCTCCTAAAGAGAAACTGCTTTAAATTCTTAAATACAAGTTTCAAATTTACTTTTTGTTTGTTTTGAATTTCACAATGTACACGTGTCTATTAAGACAATGCTAGATATTGTGCGTTTTTCTTTTTTTTTATATATATATAAATATTTAATAATTATTTTCCTTTTTGAAGATGTATGGTCTGAGTGTAGAGAGGTGCGTGCAACTAGTGTAGTGCATTCTTACGAGATTGTAACTAAGTGAAATTTTTTTCCCTCCCCTTCTCAGCTCATGCATTCGACTATTACGGTAAGTTATGATTTCTCTTGGTTTTCAACGAATATAAGGTTCACATTTAGGTTTAGCTTCATTCCGTTTATTCGTCGAGATTAATATTATAAAAATCTATGGAAATAATGAATACATGTAAAAGTAGTCGGAGAATGCACTCTCTGTTTTTCGCATTGCGTAAATCTACAAGTATTGATAATAAAGAGAACAAAAGTATTAGCTTTGATATTTAGACGAGACTCGGTCAACTCTATACATAGAAATGCAAAATGACTCTCCACCCAGAACCTAATATATCTTTGCTATCTTATGAAGTGCTTCATACCTTTTGGCTCTTTTACTTTTTTCTAAATCTATTTTCACTGGGTGTATTCACTTAAATGTACTGTATCGTTAATCTTTAAGTGCTTATCTGACATCCCGACTCTCAAACGAAACTGTTTCAGCATTTATACATTTATTAGAATTTGATAATACTTCTAGTTCTAATAGTATTTCCTGACCATACAAATTTTAAAGATGAAATGATAAGCTTTTTCTATTTTAATAGGAAAATTGCAATGTAGCAAGCTTTTCTTTAAACCTAATGATTTAGTTTCCAGAAAACACTCCACGATCTGTACATTATTATAATGTATACCTAATGGATTTATGACGTATTAAGCTGTTTATATTAAACTCCAAATTAATTGTGTGGTACATTTAAATACGAATATCTATATCTATTGACTTATGCATTTAGAGTAAATGTTATTATATGATGACTGATATTATTACAAATTATGCATTGTTACAAAGAAAGTTAAAAGTCATGTTTTTCTTTGAACAAGCAGGTAGAGGTTTTGTACTTTCTATATTCAGCCTATTTCCTAAATTTATGGTAATTGTTTGAAACAGGGATTGTCTGAAATGTTAAATATATACTGAATGAAATATCCATAGGCAAATCTTGTCACAACTTAACGCACCTTCCAGAGTTCTCGGCGCGTCACACATGGTTATTTGGGTAAAGTTTTGAATAGTACGGAATACTAACAAATGGACGGGGTGTTATGGTGCCGGGGCAGGTCAACTTTGTGCCTGAATTTAATGTTAAAAAAGGAAAACAATATTTGGTGAAAGGTTCTACAGCTTCGGCTTTTAGTGTTGTCAAAGATTAATTCTCTGTTGCTTATGAGGACTTCCAATTAATATAATAATGCACTTTTAAAAACAAACGTGTCTTAACATCACGAAGTCATGCAGTAAGAAAATTCATTCACGAAATTTTGAAAACTGTTTTCGCTTCAATAGTATTTACTTCGAGTTGAATTAATAATTATAGTATATTGTACATAGTCTATTAGTACATTTTTCGAAGAATATGTATCGAAGATTAGTTCAAATCTATTATATGTATATGAGTTTTACGCTTCATATGTAGACAGCGAATCTTTATGCGAAATCAAAATTTGAAATAGAAATTTACATTTTCTCTTAATACGTTTAATAATTTGAAAATAATACAAGAGTGTATTTAAATACTTCTAATTTGTTTGCAACTCTAAATTATACCTACTCATGTATTGTTATAAATTCAGAATATTCGCTGTCTATTCATATGTTTGAAAACAAACGAACAATTTAAAGAAAAATATATCTAAAAAAAAATTTAGTCGGAGATGTCAGTTGAATTATTTCAAATGTTTCAATTTCAAGAAGTCATTCTTATCTTTATTTATTTTCTTCATTATTACAAAATCTCATTTAAAAAATTTTCAAATATTGCGTTTAATCTCGAAGTCATTTTGAAAAGTAATGCTACTTTGTTAGGTTCAAAATGAAGTGCTCTTATTTACATTGGTCTTGTCATACTGAAATAATAATATCAACAATTTTATTTATAATAAATAACGACAAGCTTAAAAAGCAATTGGAATTTCCAAAAGAATATATTTACAACTATTTAGCTTTTTAGCTGTACAATATTCAAAGTGTGAATCTTCTGGTGTAACATTGAAATGGTCGTGAAAAGTTTAAATATTCATCGTGAATCCTTTTAGAGCATCTTGTTGAGGAACATATTAGCGTTAATGGGGTATACTACAATATATGCATGTTTATAGATGCATTTACACTGATTTATTAAATATTGTTATTTCATTCTTTCTAGTTAATTGTTGATGTATCTTGCATGGTGTACGAGAAATTAGTAATAATTGCATTTTCTGCATTATTTCGAGTAACATTGACTAAAGCAATGAGAAAATTTCGCACTTTCGCGTATTTATAACATACATTACGCGTAACAGTTAAATATTATTTTTTAATATATTAGTAATTATTGGTGTCTAAATGAATCTATACGATATACATCAATAATTTGCTGTGAAAGACATGAAATTAAAAAAGAAAACACAACTAACCTAATGAGAAACACAAGATTGATTGAGATTTTCTTTTCCCTCCTTCAAGACGAGTACAATCTAAATCCTGGTTTAGAATGGGAGGACGAATTCGCAGGTAGGTAATCCTCTCTAGAGATGATTTACTCTGCCTATCTATATCACGTATATGTGAATTTGATTCATTTTTACGAAGATGCGTTTTGATAGTAATTTACGTTCAATTTGTTTTTGTTCTCTCTTTAAATTGTTATCTCTACATGCACTGAAAGGAGGGAACCCATACCTTTAATTTACATTTAAATATTGCTTGATTATTGGGTAGTTTCTATGATTTGTTATATAACTGTAAAAAATTCTAGCTTTACTTTTTATGCATGCTTAGATAGTATATATATACATATGTGTGTGTGTGTGTATATACATACATACATACATACATATTTATAGTTTTATCATATACCATTCGACTCTTCTTACTGCAAAGCATGAACAAAGCCATATGATAAATTACTGCCGACATTTTTGTTTCCTTTCTTATCTAAATAGTACTGTGATCGAGAGACGTAGAATCTGATTATAACTTCGCACTGTTTCTTTAGCATTTATTTTTCTTACGTAAGTTATACATCCACTTGATGCTGCATGAGACTTGGGAAGTTGCGTTAATTTACCTCCACTCCTTTTTATATTTGCATTCTTATATACATTCTTTCTATCGAAAGCAAATTTGGATGATTTGAGTTTCTCAATCGTTTATTTTCTGTTCGAATATTGGGTACCGATGTTGGAAATTCTTTCAATGAACATTACATTTTAATACAATTTGTACTTACATCTGTTAAAGTAACAATCGACAAATTGTCTCTTTTCCTTCAGAGTTCATTCGTTTATTCTACTTATATATTTAATGCTACAACTAAGGGTGGAGAGATACTGTTCTAGAACATTTTTATAATTACAATTGTTTGAAATCAGTTTGATTTACACATATATATATCCACCAACAAGCAGTCCACCTTCTTCTGTTACTAATATCAATGCATGCGATCCAATTTGACGATTGCTTTCCCAGTTTTCTGTGTGATTATTTATTTTCTTATGAATTTTCTTTTTATTATTTCGATAGAACTTTTATAGAAACTTTGACAAGAGAGTTGCATCCCATATGTTTAAATTCAGCGCTTGTGCAATTTGTTTATTCTTGTAAATCCGTTTCATTTCCGTTTACGTTTATTATGCAGATTCTATTACATAAATTGCGAAGTTGATTATTATTAATGTAATGTTACAGGCCGTATTATATTAACTAAACAAACTGACCGCGTTATTTGTTTTAGACAGCCCTTTTTTTCTGTACGTATATTTATACATTTTTTTACCAGTTAGTGAATGCAGCTATGTTACGGATTGATATAGCTTTTAAAAGATAACATAAGGGAGGGATAAGATAGGTTGTAAAATAGGGATTCAAACTATTCAGTAGGGTCTAGTTGCTAGTGGTAGATATATTGAAGTTAGGGCATTTGTGGCGGAACCAGCTTATTCACCACAGTTTTGACATTTGATGATGGCCAAGCTGAAGATGAAGAGAACAGTCTGCCGCATATGGATGGATTCCAAAGTAAGCTTCCCCCAGGGATTCTTCCGCATGGTTTACCACAAGTGAAAGAAGTGCAGCCCGCTGTTACGCAAGTGGAACAAGAAAAGGAAAAAGAGATTCCTAAAGAAGGTAAATTCTTACATGTATATAGTGGCAGTAGGGTTTATACAAAAACTGACTTTTTAAAAAAACCGGTTTTCGGATTTCAACTTTTCCATGAAACTGCTTTTGGTTAGGTTGAATCTTGAAAGTTAAAAAACAAGACATATTTACAACTTAAAATAGAAGTTTCTAATTTTGTTTTATTTATAATAATTCAAAAATACAAAACAGCAAAACATTATGTACGTACATAAAATTATTAAAACAAAAAACAAATGTCTTATATTTATGTAAAGTATTATTTTACTTTCTTTGTTTAATAAAATACGACTTCAAAAAGCAAGGAACGTCAATGGATTTATTGCTTAGTCGTGTCCTTATTTTGGATAAAAAATTGTCAAAAATAGGCAAAACTCGTTCACTTGATAATGAACTGGTCTTAATTGTCTTTAAAGCATAGAATAAAAAATCGAAATTTTTTGTTCTTCTATTTGTAGTCTCCCAGAACAAAAACTCTTTCTCTAATGTTTGAGGACTAGAAGAAGTCACTTCTTCAGGTTCTTGCAGATATTTATTTATTGCTATTTCCATAGCAGTTTTCATCTTAGATATGTCTTGATTTTCTTCTTTCTTCCTCTTTTTTTTAACATCGCAGTCATGTTCTGTAGGAAAATCTATATAATCTTAATAATATCTACCCGGATAACTTAATAATGTCAACTTTTGTAACTAATGGAAGAAATGTAGTAGAACATATATAAATGTTATGTATACATTTAAAACCGTTTTTTTTTACTGAAAACGTAGCAAAATTTGTAATGTCACTACATATACAGTAAAGTCCCAATCTGACAAAGGAGGTTACCCAATTATAACACGCCTGTTTTAATGAAATTTTAATATGATATAGAACACAATAAAATATTTCACACATATTTTTTATAGCGGTTGAGATTCATGTTGAAGGGGTGAAAATAGCTTTCGAAGTTGGAGTGGAAAATCCTATTTTATTGAATATCTCCGAAAATGTGAGACACTCATGTTTTATCGATAGAAAACCCGTATAAAAACAGGCAAATCAACCCTTTTTAGTGATAACACATTACTTTTAACGAGAAACAAGTCCAAATAAATGGTTATACTTACTCGAACAAATTTTCCATTACGGTTGCCACCGTACCTCGCATAAGCGTTGGAACATAATATGACTATTATGACCGCGGAACTAAAAAACTGTTTTTCTCATATTGTTTTATCAAGGTATGTAGACTGTGTATTCAAATCCTCATGAAAAAATTGTAATTTTTTATCGCAAAATGTTACAAAGAAAGTTAATTTTTACATTATTTTTAAAACTATGTAATTTTTTTTCTAGTCAGTTTAGACAAAATAATTCGAAATTCAAAGACGCACAAATTGGATTTTGAAGTTTTTGCCTAGACCTAATACTTTCGGAGATATTCAATAAAATGGAATTATCCGCCCTAACTTTGAGAACTATTTTCATCCCCTTAATATCAATCTCAGCCGCTATAGAAAAAAATACGTGTCAAATGTTTTTTTTTCAGTTAATAACTGGAAATTTTTTTCAGTTCTATGTCATACAAAAATTTCATTAAAATCGGCATGTTACAATTGAGTAACCTACCTTGTAAGCGCGACGGAGGTGAGTTTACCTTACCAGTTCGCAAACCCTTTCACGGGGGAGGGGAGCAACCTCGCCTCGGTCGCCGAGTAAACATATCGCGTAATAGTATACCAGGACGGGTATATCGGTGTGAACCACTAATCCAATTGCAAAACTTCTTTATTTTCATTATTTTTTTTTTTTTTTGGAAGTTTGACCAACGTACTAGTGGCGTTTTTCTAATGAAGATGATAACAAATATGATATAATTCCGATGATATTTACTTGTGTACAGAGCTGAGGAAAACAGTATTTTAAATAGTAAATAATAAATAATCCTTTTTATTTTAAAGTATGTGTACACTTTTGAAAACTAAATATTTTATTTGATGCAGTAATTTTTGAAAATAAAATATTTCATTTGATGCAGTAATTTTTTAAAGTAAAATAATTTATTTGAGGCAGCAATTTTTGAAAATACTATTTTATTTTAAGAATATTGAAAATATTTGGGCTTTGTCTTTATTTTCAATTTTAATTTTAAATATTATTGCTGAAAATAATGGTTCGCATTCAATAGATTTATGAGTAGAAATAGTTTTGCTGGCGATAAGATACACTGTATGTTTAGTAATAAACGTCAGTAGTCACAAAAAATACAATATTCTACTTTGCCTTTCAGATTATTAAAATAGAATTATTTTATTTTGTGGATCCCATTGTTAAAATAGAAATATATTATTTTGTGGTTCCGATTGTTAAAATAGCAATATTTTATTTTCGAAATTGTATATCTTCTTTAAAATACTATTTTCTTTAAGCAAAATAAGGTCTAAAATATTAAATAGTATTTAAAATATTTGCTTCGCCAAATAATGCCCACTTTTGCTTGTGTAATGAACGATGAAAGTTTCGAACGTAAGGGAGAACAGCGTATGGGAAATTCTATGAAATTTTTTCCTATACGCTGCCCTTCTCTACATCAAAAACTTTCATAGTTTATTACACAACTAAATATAATTGGAATTATATCATATATAGTATCATTTTCCTTATACAAATGCCACGAATATATTCTTCAAACTCCTATAAAAAAATAATGAAAAGCAAAGAAGTTTTGTTACTGAACCGGTTATGTTTAGATTTCTAAAAAAAAAATAGTACCTATCCGGTCCCGATCTATGTCACAGCACAAAACCGAGAATCGGCTTAGAATGGGACTTTACTGTAGTGTGTATTTTGATTAAACTCGCTAGAATATCTCATGAGATTGAAAATATTAAAGGTTGCTTTTCACAATATGTGAGACTGTACTGATAATTTAAAAAATACATGTAGTGATATGTATATGTACATGTTAAAATACGATGATATTATGGATAAATGGTTTATGAGCTTTAAAACTTGGAAGAAGAGTGGTTTTAATGTAAAGAAGCACAAACTACCATATCTGCTGTTTTAAACCAAACAACTTTTTCTTTATACATTTTAAATTTGCAAAAATAACAGCAGTAACAAAGCACCTCGATCAACACGAGAATCTCGGTTAAACAGAACTTAGATAATCGAAACTCTACTATATCTAAATCTGAAACAGATTATAAATATTATTTGCTGGCATTTTATCAAATATATTGATTTGCAGTACGAGAACTTAGTGAAGAGGAAAAACAAATGATTATACTGTCCGAAGATTTCCAACGATTCTTTGATCGCACTAGTCGTATTGTAGAAAGGGCATTAGGCGAATCAGTCGACATTTATACGGATTATGCTGGAAATATGGATGGAGAGGATGGAATGTGAGTACAAACAATGAAATGATAATATTATATTTAATAGAACATCGAATTGTTGCCAGGACGGTAAATCTCTTTCAATGTAAATTCAATTATTCCATCTAGCCGGTAAATTCATTCAAAATTCTCTTGGAATTCCTAATTAGAAATTTAGTTTTTCAATATCATTTTTTCACTATTTCACTGACAGTTTGACATTAACAAATATCACTGCGACGATTATTCGTTTTTCTTTGCTGTAATGGGGGTGGGCATAAGTGTGACAAGGGACATATAAGTGAGATATTAATTAATATTATTTACATTTAAGCATCCATTAGTACTTATTGTACGATAAATAATTTTTAAGTGTTGCATTATTCTATATTAGGCAATAAATAACACATCAATTAAATCGTGTAGTAAAACGTGAAGAACGTGGAGAACATCGAATAGTTTCCATGAAGATAAAATCACTTTCAATGTAAATTCGATTATTTCATCTACCCGATAAATTCATTCAAAATTCTCTTTGAATTTCTGATTTTGTTATATATTCTTATATGTATGCTAAATGTATGTAGATTGATGGATACCATTACCATTTTACACATGAAGTATCTATTTCACAATATAAGTAAACCAAACCTCTGAATAGGTAGTCGGAATTCTGGATTGTTTTTTGACTCTTTCGTTTATTTAAGGGGGTAAAACTCGTTTTCAGGATTCCAAGGGTGCGGGATGTGCCTTCTCTTTTCTGGATAATGCAAAGATGGGGTTTTTTCAGTAGTCAAAACACTAGATGAAAGATCAATCTTGGCCGCAGTCACCCTCAAAAATCCTATTTTTATTATTATAGAATGTCGATAGCTCATGAGCAATCAGTTGGCCAGGGAAGACTGACTTAAATAATGATGTGAACAAATAATTTCAAATTCCACAGTCTGAAATTTCCAATTCCAAATTTCTACTACGTATTCAGGGGATTGAGCCGTTTTTTTCTTGCGTATTCAGAAGTTTTTCCCTTTTTCCTACGTTATAAAATCCAAGTTTCGAACCTAGACAATCAATGGTTGAAAAGTTATAAATGTTTATGGCGGCAGCTAACCTATCAAAAACATTGTAAATCGCTCAACTTTAAACACATAACTTTTGAACCACTGATCGTTCAGAATCGAAACTTACATTTCTCGTATCTTCTCATCCAAATCTTTTAGATAACATAGGAAAAAGGCAGAAATTTATAGGAGAAAGGTAAAATTTCTTGTCACTTAAGGAAAAGTTTACCTAAGGATTAGTTTACATTGTGAAATAGATGCTTCGTGTGTGAAACGATAATGTGACCAATCACGGGTGTAGCATCCGCAGCCTGTGAGTAATCAGTTGTTCAGGATTGATTACAATGATGTTTTGATAATCGACATTTTAATGTAATATAGAAAATTAATCGTAATTATCTAAAAAAAAAAAAATTCATAAAGTAATTTAATAAAAGGACAGATTTGAATTAACAATTACGCTATGATTTTCAGGGATGAGAAAAGCCACCAGCGTTTATGGTTGAATCGATCGTTCATTTGTGATCGATGGTCTCGTCATCGTTGTGTAACATCAATGGATTGGTCACCTCAATTTCCAGAACTTCTCGTAGCCTCTTACAACAATAATGACGATATTCCGAATGATCCGGATGGAGTTTGTTTAGTGTGGAACACAAAGTTCAAGAAAACAACGCCAGAATTTATTTTTCATTGTCAGTCCCCAGTTTTATCGGTCACGTTTGCTAAATTTCATCCAAATCTAATCTTAGGAGGTACTTATTCTGGACAAATTGTCCTCTGGGATAATAGAGTGCAAAAGAGAACTCCTATTCAACGAACTCCGCTATCGGCAAATGCGCACACAGTAAGTCAATTAAAAATTTTTCTAGCAATTTCAGAAAATATATCATGATCTATAAAATATCATAATTGTTGTATTCTTAGCACCCCGTGTATTGTTTGAACGTTGTTGGAGCACAAAACGCACACAACCTGATAAGCATTTCAACTGATGGGAAAATGTGTTCTTGGAGTTTAGATATGTTATCGCAACCTCAAGAAAGACTTGAATTGACTACTAAACAGTCAAAACCAATCGCTTCTACTTGTTTAGCATTTCCACAAGGTGATGTTAATAATTTTGTTGTAGGCAGTGAAGAAGGAACTGTTTACTCCGGTAAGTGGTAACTTATTCGATTTAGTTAGAAATCTATCCCGAAAATCTTTGGTGCAAAGAGATAATACGTAGTGATTGTAGCAAAATGGCATTAGTGCTTGGTGTAGAACAAGTTTTAAGTCGTAACTTTCCATTATACTCAAGTTTGGTGGTAAAATTCGCTCCCGGTCCGATTTTAACCCTTGTGTAGTTAACCGGGTATCCTTTTTCATAGTCCCTTCAGTAATTTGTAATGTTCCTGACAAAATATTGCAAAACCGTTCTGAATCCCCATTCTTTGTACAATTTTATCTAGATTAACGTTTCGTGAAAAAAATTTCTATAAAATCTTTTCAGTAATTAAGCTTCAAACTTGTATATACGTTTGTTGTACAACAAGAAAAATCATACGAAAACTGAAAACGACAGTTAAAGTCAGCCACCATAAAATTCACATCCCTTACTTTTCTAATTTTCTTAACGATCAGTGTTCAGCATTGCTTATTACAAGCAACACCAACTTTGTACAATCGTTGTAACTTAAATATTTTATATGTATATACACTGTCCTAAAATCTTATATATTTAGTTACAACACCTCATATTTGTTAATCATCTATCCACGCTAACTGTAATAGGAATGTATCTTTGTATCGACATACAGTGGCGGATCTAATGGTAAGCGGATTCAGCGACCGCGCGAGGCTCCAGGGCAGGCCTGGGCGCGGTTGGCCCGCGAAACATATGTTGCTGCTTCTCCTCTTTACTTGGTCGGCTAGTCAGTCCCCACCATAGCCACTCCGACTCTTCCCTTAGCGAGCTTAGCGGCGTAGCTTTAGCCTTAGCACGAGCTCTCCATCGGCAGGTTACTCACCACTACCATGTAAACATGTACACGCACATAAGGCCCTTAGCTTGGCTAAGCCGCTATGCTCGATAAGGAAATGGTCGGAGTGGCCATGGTGGGGACTGACTAGCCGGCCAAGCGAAGAGGAGAAGCAGCAACATGTGTTCCGTGGGCCAACCGC
>CM052343.1:11333391-11344522 GCA_028455595.1 Lasioglossum vierecki
CTGGTACGTAATTGATTCTGGTTCGCTCCAATCCTCCAACAATTCTTTGTCCGTTGTTATATTGTTCAGTCTGGACGGTAATTTGCCGGACTGAGTTGACTGAAAATTTTGACTTTTTGCGAAACACTTATCACGAGTATGTCCGATTCGTCCTCACTTGTCACATTTCAAATTCACACGCGAGGCTAATGGCATATTTTGAAACGGCGGGTTACGTTTATCTTCTTGTCGCCTTGTCACACTTGGTTGGATCATGGGTCGTCGGTGTGGTCCTTCCTTTGAAGCTTCTTTCAACCATAATTCCATGTCAGCGGCCATTTGCTGGGCATCGGCCATGGTTTTTGGATGACTCGGAATCACTAGACGGCCTATGTCAGGTTTTAGGTTTTGCACGTATGTGCGTGTGGCGGCATCCGAAACCGAAGGTTGTATGATTGGATGGTTTCAATATTGCCCTGTTTTATACTGCTAAGTCTGCTGCGGCAGCTGGTTACGGTAGTTGGTGTAGTAACATTTCGTCGTAAAGCAGTAAATAATTCCTCATACGTATTAATGGAAATAAACCGTATGCTTCTTTCAGCCTGGTCAACAATCTTCTCGGCTAGAATTAATTTTAGAAGCATTTGTTGGTCAGCACATGCATTTCTTGCGTACTTCACGTTTACAATGAAGTCTTCTACTCCCATGTCATATCTACCCTTCAGAGGTTTGATGACTCGAATGACGTCCTTTGCTCGTTGGAGTACGGGATCAGAGTTATTGGTTCTTGGGTTGGATGTTATTCTTACCGTTCGGGTAGGCGATCCATGGTTGAGAACTCGTGGTCTGGGTCTTGACACAGCTCCAGCTTCCTGTTCTTCATCATCACCTTCTTCTTGACAAGTCGTTTGATTTCGGCGCTCATTCTCAGAAATCACGCTTGTTTGTGATCGTCTGTTGTTGCAATTAACGAGCCAGTTCTCGGATTTCGGAGGCTCGTTTCTCATTTTCTCGACTTATCGTCACAAAATTTTTTGAAATATGTTCTTCCAATTTAGAGAATTTGTCCAAAATCATTTTCAATTCGGTTTCAACAGAGCTTGTCATTTTTGGGCTAATAATTATTATTTCCTTGTCTGAGTCTAGGACGGGAGTAGGATCTCTATATTGAAAAAAGCCACTTTGTTCACCTCCTTATGTTCTAGTTACTGTTTTCTCGTTCTCAGGTGCTCGAGGTCACACAGCTCTCGTAGACTGATGTTCTTCAAGTTTTCGAACGATGGATTGAACAGTATCTTGGCAGGATCGCCAAAATGTCACGCGACATGAAAAAGAATTGACACTCGTACTTTACGTTGGACGAAATAAAAGATAGAGTTACGCGCGAAGAGATATATGTTATACCTAATAGGCGAGGTGAAACGAAAATGAGTTGTACTAGTGGCAAAAGACAACTTTTATTAGCATTCTTTACAGTGGCTCATCGGTCATTTATACCTGGTCTTATCGGTGCATCGTGGGGGGTATCTCGGGTGAATTGTATAGCCGATCATATCGTGCGGAGCCTATCGATCGAGGTATCGGATGAGATATTGATTATTTTTAACTTATCGCCTGGTTACAATACCATAGATGTATTTAATAAAAATTATTTCGGTTAGAAATATATTTGTTCTCATAGTTTATTTTGTAATTGTGTTTTTAAATAGTTTCAATGCTATCATAGCATCAGAAAATTGAAAAAATAAAAATAATGGTAATATGCCTCAAGTGTTCTCTTTGCGGACCCGTTTCTAAAAACGCGGATACTACAAAATTGGTGACATGAAAATTGTTTGAAATGAACGCCGCACTCCGATTTTCGTCCGACCATCGTTCGACTTCGAGATTCCATGGGGTTTGTCCCATTGGACCCCATCTGGAAGTACTTATAAAGGTAGCTGCCAAAGTAGCAGACTCAGCCTCTGTCGGTAACACAAACGAGGTAGAAGATGCAATTGTTTCTGTCGATGATTCAGTATTAGGAGATATCTCAATAGAAACTGGAGTTTGTTCCGTATTTTCAACAGCTTTACAAAATCTAGCAAGGTGACCCTCTTCCTTGCAAATGAACATATGAATCCAATAATTGGTATTGTCATAATTAATTTCCAGTATAGGTGGTAATTTGTTAACATCTTCTAGATTAATATACAACTGTCGACGAAAGCTGAGTATGTGAGCTAGCCTAGGTTCGTTCATACCAGCTCTTATAAACGTAATCTGTGAGCACGGTCGAATATTCGTCGTCGACAGTTTTTCAGTTATGACAGTGTGCGGGATAACTGGACAAACATTTGACAGTATAATCCTTTTCGCTTTAAAAATCAATGGTCGAACTTTTAGAGCATGGTGACCAATATGTAATTTGGTATGTGAATCGGTTAGCTTGACTACAATATCTTTAGAATTTAGATAATAAAAGACACGGCCATGTGTGTGTGTGTGTGTGTGTGTGCTTCTCTCTCTCTCTCTCTCTCTCTCTCTGCGCGCGCGATATTTTCAACACAAATCTGATACATTTAGAGTCAATTATTTTAATTAATGCCAAAGTATAATCACGGACTGCAATGCCTTCCATAGCATCAAAAACAATAGCATGTTCTTTGGTAGGAAACTGAACTTGAGTAACTTGTGCGTATGCGGCTTTGGCTAAAGCATTAGCCATTATTATATCGTAAATACTATAATTTGCTTGAAACTTTGAGGTTGCGAGTGCCTCTGACGGCAGAGACACAAACAATACTCACGAAGAGTAGGAGAAACACCCACACAGACACAAATTAGTAGGAATAATCACTTATACAGGGTGATCCGAAATTCCCTCAGCATCCGGAAATGGGAGGATGCTGAGATCATTTCAAGCAAGATTTTCCTTTACGAAAATGTCATCTGAGGCTTCGTTAAGGAGTTATTAACGAAAAACACGGACCAATCCAGAGCGCGACCTACATGCGTTGGTCGCTGCACACCGACAGTCGGGCATCGTTCGCACGCCGCGATGTCTCAACGAACAAGAAACTCTGGACGCGTGAATCCTCGCCGATGTCGATGAAATTCGAATTCGTTATCAAAAACACGATTCTGAACAACATTTCCCTCTTGCAGTTTTTGCCTATCGGCTTTCGTTTAAGAGAAAACTGTGAAAGTTGTGGTTCAGAATCGGTCGTTGTAAAAAATTAATGTTAAAAAGTTATTTAAATCGCGAAATTTAATACAATATTGCATGTAAAGTTCATCAAGATCAGTGAGGACCCATATCATCGGCAACTTTACCCGAACGAGAAAAGAAAGGTATAACGAAAAAAGAAGCATAAAACGATTATATTAAAAACTCACCTATTTAGTCGTAAATCCAATTGCTTCTTATATCAGTGGAATACAAAACAGGAAACACCACACGTTTCCGCGCGAAACTGACTCTCCCAGCTTACAATGGCGTCGATGAAGGCAGATTGTTTGAAACAAATGAAATCTGCCTTCATCGACGACGTTGCGTACGCGCATAGCTGCCAGACGGGGCGCTTTTTTTCGCGCATGCGCAACGATTTTAGCCTCCGAAGACCTCAGTCGAGTACGAAGATCGGGTATCTTGGCCGCCCCGCTAATTTCGCAAAAGGGTATAGCCGGATAGTCTCCCACTACTTTCCCCCCAATAGTGCCTCACAAACTTCGGACGTAGAGACGTCCCTGACAAAACTCGCGCATGCGCGAAAAAAAGCGCCCCGTCTGGCAGCTATGCGTACGCGGGGAGAGACAGTTTCACGCGGGACGCGAAGAACACGGAATTTTTTCTGTGTCCGCGTCGGAGTAATGTGATTTCGTTTCTTATCGATTCGATTGAGATCGAAAAGTGTGGTGTTTCGTCTAGTGTTCACCAATGGTGTGAAAGTGTGGAGTTTTCTATTTTGTGTTTCACTGATGTAAGAAGCGAATGGATTTACCACTGAATAGGTTAGTTTTTAGTATAATCGTTTCATGCTTCTACTTTCGTTATACCTTTCTTCTCTCGTTCGGGTAAAGTTGCCGATGATGTGAGTCCTCACCGATCTCGATGAACTTTACATGCAATATTGTATTAAATTTCGCGATTTAAATAACTTTTTAACATTAATTTTTTACAACGACCGATTCTGAACCACAACTTTCACAGTTTTCTCTTAAACGAAAGCCGATAGGCAAAAACTGCAAGAGGGAAATGTTGTTCAGAATCGTGTTTTTGATAACGTATTCGAATTTCATCGACATCGGCGAGGATTCACGCGTCCAGAGTTTCTTGTTCGTTGAGACATCGCGGCGTGCGAACGATGCCCGACTGTTGGTGTACCGCGACCAACGCATGTAGATCGCGCTCTGGATTGGTCCGTGTTTTTCGTTAATAACTCCTTAACGAAGCCTCAGATGACATTTTCGTAAAGGAAAATCTTGCTTGAAATGATCTCAGCATCCTCCCATTTCCGGATGCTGAGGGAATTTCGGGACGCCCTGTATGTAGCTTATAATATTTCTAAGCCATTTGCGTCACAAAATTTATATATCCAAAACTAACTGCGTCACACTCGCAAGGACGAAAGTGTAAACACGTCCAATCTTGGTGACGGCTAACGCTCGAATCCCGCTTATTGTTATTATTGGTTTATTTTCTATTAATCACACATTTCTGCTTACAATAATTTTCTCATCTACCAGTATTTTATATCCTACATCTGTGTAGCCAATTAATGTCCCTTTAACTACTTTGGGATTCAGCTTTGACTACGTCGGGTTTCTTTGCAAACACTATTTCGTATGGAGTTTTCTTTAAGACAGTATTTATCGGCAGTCTATTTCCCAAATAAACTGAAGTGACAACGCATTGCGGCCAATAAATTTTACTTAGTTTTGCTTCTTCTAAGAGAGATTTTGTATGGTTCATGACTGTCCGATTGTACCATTCTGCAACACCGTTTAACTCGTGCGTATGAGGAGGGCATGACCTAATGTAGAAACCCTTTTGTTTCGCGAATGTATAGAAATTTTTGTTAATGTATTTTAAACCGTTATCACATCGCAGCTGTTTAATTTTCTTACCAGTTAGGTTTTTCATTATATTATAATATTCTACAAAATAATCGAATACTTCACTTTTCTGTTTCATGCAATAAACTACTGCAATTTTACTAAAGTCGTCTATGAAAGTCACGAAGTATCTTTCACCTTTGCGACCTACAGACGTTAACGGTCCGTGCACATCGGTGTGAATTATCTCTAACAAATCAGTGGCTTTTCTTCTTTATTTTTTCTTCTTAATTATTCTTAAACTTTAAATTTGTCATCTTATTTCTTAAACATACTTTGCAGCTACTTAGTTCGCTTTCGATTCTTTTCGGAAGACCCTTGGGAAGTTGTTCCTCACACATTAATTTTAAATTTGAAAAACTGGTATGCCCCAACATTCGATGCTATTTTTCTTGTTTAGGCATATTTATTGTACTTACATACGTTCTCGGTTTAACATTTTGTCTCACATCCGTGTAACATGATAATTCATACAACCTATTTTTCTTATAAGTCATTGCAATTAAATTTCCAGTCTGAGACACAATTTTCGCTTTATCTTTATAATATTCAATTGAGATATTCTGATCAGTTATGTTTGAAACACTTAATAAATTGTGTCTCATGCTTGGTACATAGTAAACGTCTTTGACATCAATTATTTTAAATTTTCCGTCAATATTAAACATAATCAAAATATTACCTTTTTTATTTGAATAAAGAGAATGTCCATCGCCTACTTTTACATTTATCGGATTCTCAATATTCTCGCAACTGGCAAAATATTTATCAGAATTTAAAACGTGATGTGAACATCCACTGTCCGAAAGCAAAGTTAACGTTTTGTCCCAATTTGACCAGTCGTTTGCGTCCATAGTCATCACTTCTACGCTAACTGTATATTCTTCCTCGGGTTATTCCATTTTTGATACATCAGCCACCATTTGTGTACCATTCTTCTCCCTTGTATAATAATTTCAAGCTCTACAATGTTGTTGGATATACCCAATGCGGTTGCATGTAAAGCATCTGGGCTGCCTTTCGTAGTTATTTCTTTCTTAAACTCGACCTCTTCCTTGATTACTTTGTATGTATTTTTGCCAGTTGAACCTGGCCGAATCCATTTATTTTTACCATTGTATGACTGGGAAGATTGAAATGTGCGATTTGCGCCACTATATCTCCCACGGGTATGACCCGGAAATGCTTGAAACGTACGATTGGCTTCAGTGTCTCTTTCATTACCACCTTTCTTCTGGTATTCCAACGTGAGTTTTGTTCAACTATATCCACAATGTGCGAATGATTTTCTGGTATCGCTAATAGGAGGTAATATAACTTATCTTCTTCTGTGACGTTTTCTCCAGCATTTTTCAGCTCGTTCACCAACTTTTCAAAATCATTAAAGAAATCAACAGGACTCTCTGAGTCTTTCATTTTTAAATCCAGTAATTTTCGTTTGCACAAGAGCTTCATTGTACTATTCTTTACTAAGTACGTTTCATCTAATTTTTTAACTATATCTCTTGCCGTATATGCAGACATTATTAATTCCAGCTGTGTATTGGTGACACTATTAACCAAATAGCTTTTTGCCTTTATTTCCTTCCTTTTTCAATTTGCCTCAGTGATCTCATCTGGCCTTGTTTCTGTCAAAATCACTTCATTGCATTATTTCATGTCCAGGAACAACAGTAACCTGTATCTCCATTTATCATAACCTTTTCCATCAAAGATCTGCAGTTTAAATTCATCCTTACTCTCAGATATTTCAATTTCCACCTTTAGTCAAATACAGGGTATTTGCAAACGCTAATTACTTGCTATTGCGTCTTTAATCAAATTTTGCGACTTCACGCGCTCGTGTTCCTTTAACCTCACTTTTAGCACGTGTTACATAACCTTACTTCCTCTCTCACCAATTGTTTCGTACAACCTGATTTCCGTGCCACATATATTTCCCGAAACAATTTAATTTAGTAATCACGCTCTGCTACCATGTTAAAATTCTCTTAATAGCGTGGAGGTGAGAGGTAAACGCCACGTGCTGAACTTTACAACTGTATATTTCTCATGATTTACATTTAATGCATTGAACTGAGTATCTTTATAATACTTTACTTTAGAAACACTTTTAACAGAAAATATTACTTTTACAACGTATCGCTTACTTTTATTTTATTACGCCTTTTTTCCTATCGTGAGGTCACGGTTTGACTTTGTACAGTTCGCGTCTAATCAAGAAGTGAATCGAACGACGGATCGATCTTGTAACGGTTCGTGCGCAACCGATGATTGGCCGCTATGCCAGCTAACAAGATACAGATCTTCCACTTACAAAATCATTGTTACAATTTTAACACAAACATTAAAATTAATTATCATTTTCGTATTCTTCGTCATTTTTTCACAAATTAGCATTTCCAAGGTTTCGGACATGAATGTCTTTTTATTTTTATTTATAATTTTTTGTACTTCTGCAATTAAAAGGTCCGTTGTCAGTTGCAATCTATTGATCACATCAGTATTGCAGTCTATTTTGCTGAACTTTCTTGCAAATTTTTCTCGGTTTAACAGAAAATGTTTGTTTCTTGCTTCTGCTGCTCTTCTGATAGCTATCCTATTGGCAACAGAGCATGTTCCACAACTTCAGGGCCGTGAATAAACTCTTGTTAGCATTATTGGACTTTGAATTCTTATAAATGAAAAATTGCTCCGAGGTGGTCCGTAAATTAATATTTTTTAGAAAGCACATACGGTATATTTTCACTATTATAAAAAAAGAATCGTTGGGAAGACTCGATAACGTTTTTGAAGCATTCTACCGTAGGCTTATGCCCGAAAAAGTGGAATAAAATATTGTAGCGTTACTGTTGGGCACACGGTAATAAAAAATAGGTTGTTGGATTCGTTTTTACATCATCTACAACAATATGTAATAAAAAATACTTAGTAGCCTTTAAAATAATTAACATAATCTTCCAAAAATTTCCAAAAAAATCACTTTAATATATGAACTCCAGGTGGCAGAAATCATCAAAGAGATGAATGAAGATGTTTTCAACGATACCTGGATGGAAGAAACTGCCGCATCACAACCGGAGAAAGGATCAATTGACACGGACTGGACTTCGTCGATTTTTCGTATGTTTTCGACCAGATGAAGGAGCTGGCAAAACATTCTTCAAATGATTCTCAAAACAACTAAAATTAAAAACCACGGAGTACGGAAAGGATAATGAACCAAACGCCCGCAGAGAATTGGAAGAAGAGAATTGGTAAGTCATACCTTACCTAGATGCGTCACCTGATGGATTGATAAACAACAGTATCATTGTCGAAATCAAATGTCCCGAATCGGCGAAAGATCTAACACCCGAAGAAGTACTAGAGCAGCTACCTAGAATACAAAGAATTCTTCAGAACGGTGAAATGAGGAAAACTCATGAATACTATTTTTACGAGCCAGGGCTGCGAGTAGCACGGGTGGCCAGCGAAAGGTTATTACACTAGGAATAAGGAATCAATTTGTTAATTGATATGTTCTAGCAGACGACACTCGTTTGTCGTTGACACTCGACTGCTGCTAGTGTGTGTGCGAACACCACTAACCACGTATACGTACACGAGAATTACAAGAGTCCGTGAAATTAAGTTTGAATTCGCAATAATACAAAGACAGAGTTTCTTAGTAGTCAAAATCGATAGATAAAAGATCAGTCTTTGGTGGAAAGTTATTCAGAAGTCCTATTTTTACGTTCGTGAGCAATGGTTTTGAGATATATGACAGCATGCCCATCAGAGAGGCTATGGACGCAGTTACGGGTATTACATTTCCCTATATATCAAGAGATTTACGGCTCGTATGGAAAAAGTGGGCAAGTCGCACCATGGCGGGGGTATTTACATTGTCAGTGCAACGTTTATTATGTTATTTGTTTGCGTATTAAAACATCTGTGAGTGATTTTCTACAGAAAATCGCCCTGCAGTGAGCTTTATGGGAAAAAAGCAGTTTCAAAATTTTCCGCTACGAGCATTTATGTCTCTTTCCGATCATTTTCGTCGTCAGCAATCAATGCATCGGTAAAAAAGAGTAAGCTTACCGCTTACCCTTAAAGTTAACCGCTTTTTATAAAACTTTGTACATGTAATAATTGACGTAAAGCTACAGAACATACTTTTGACAATATTTTTTAAGTAAGTAGTATTTTATTCCCATTGCGGGATACAAAACGTGGACCTCCGCTCCGCTTACAAATTCCACCTTCTTACCATCTACGCTTCTAATGAGAGAGAGTAAGAGAGAGAGAGAGAGAGAGAGAGTGTGTGTGTGTGTATCGTCGAAACCTCTCCAACATGGAGAAATTCCGTTTTTCAAATTATCATTAGGGCATGATCATGGACAGGGGTTAATTATTCAGTAATTGACACAGAATTGAGCCAAAATAAATACGTTAATTTATTGGCTCATTGGGGTAAAAGCCTTGCGGCATAAAAAAACGCCAGAATAAAATAATAATGATTTACAAAGATCTTTACATTACGCGATAAAGGTGTGAGCGTTAACATTAGTTGCTCCATATGTTCTCGTATGATCTGTCTATTATTGACATATATGTGTTTTCGGCAGGATCCCTCAAGTATGTTAGTGTGTGCTAAGCACGACCTGTTGGAGTTGGACTCCGAGGGATCCACGCCTGGTAATTGGTTACTGGTAATTGTGCGTTTGCAAATCCCTCAAGTATGTAGTGTGTGCTAAGAACGACCTCTTGGAGATGGACTCTCCGAGGGATCTAATATGTTAGAATTGTGTGTTACAGGATCCCTCAAGTATGTTGTTGTGTGCTAAGCACGACCTGGTGGAGATTGCCTCCGAGGGATACCTTGTGTATGTAGCGTATATGTGTGATTCGCTATTATATCTAATTGTATGACCGCACATGATGTGATGACCGCATTCACAATATCGACAATCGCGATCCGAATTACTACGATAGGTTTCGGTCAACCTTGTCCGGAAGGTTTTAGCAGACTGCATCGACCAGATGATCTTTTTCTATATAAACGTCTTAATCTAGCGAGACTGAAGGTCTCATAAAAAACGCCCCCCTCCCTCCCTTTGCTGAAGGATTCGGGAAAATCCGGCGCCGAGAAGTCGATCGAGTGTTTAATTTACGACTTGAATGTGTTCACTTAAGGACCGACCCGCACTAAAACTGCAGACAAAAGGGTCCTATTTCGACCCTGTCCTTAGAACTGGCCCATTCATGGCATTTCCGTTTCGAACACTTAACGCGAGTATATATAAAAAAAGAAAAGCAATCTTCGTCGTGAGAAAGTTTACGTCCGCGGCTGAACAGAGTCCGCCTCCTCCGCGACCTTGGCGCTTATAAAATTGCTTTTCCGCAGTTCTCGCATGATTCATATCTGAAACATATAAATATTGTATTAATACAGCGATAACCTAAAATAACAGATACGTAGTAGGAAGGTATTTAATATTTTTAACTCACCATTTTGTTATCTGTTGCATTTGTTGGAGCGGCCGGTGGAGCATCCGCCGGCGTGTTAGGCTACACTCATACCCGAGCCAGCGTCAAAAGTCATAAATTTCGAGCGCGGGTTGATTGGTCGCTATTTTGCGTGCACGGAAACAGGCCCACGAAAACCTATTTACTTTGCATGCACAGCAGGGACCCGCCAAACCGCGCTCGAAATTTGACTTTTGTCGCTAGCTCCCTGTACGAGTACAGCCTTATGTTGCAGTGATATAGAAATGTCACGATATAGAAATATTTATTCTGAAAAACAAGATATTTTAATTAATTTCGATAATTTTGAGAATTCCGCAATTATTGAACAATTTCAATCGCTGAAATGAATCAGCGATTATACACACTTGTCTGTAAGTGTACAACCCGACGCCGGACAGCTTTTGAATCGTATACGTTTTTAGAGCTGTGATTGTAATCACTGTACAATCTTTTTAGTTACCAGCTGATCGAGTCAGTGACTTTGCACTGGCAAGTGCAACCCGACCTCGCTTAGTTGCAAGTTTTCTTTTTTTTCTTTTCG
>CM052343.1:11345022-11376798 GCA_028455595.1 Lasioglossum vierecki
TCCCATCAAATTTTTCAATTCAAATGTGTAATCAAAGATCCAAAAAACATGTTACCCATTTTTATATAAATCGGATCATTTTTTCAAACAAGCGTCCGCCATATTGGATCGGCCATTTTTTTGAAATTCTAAGTTCAGATTCGCAATCAGAGATTCCAAAAACATCATGTTACCCATTTTTTTATAAATCGAATAATTTTTTCTAACACCCGTCCACCATATTGGATCGGCCATTTTGTTGTCTGAAATTCTAAGTTCAGATTCGTAATCAGGGACCTTGAAAATATTACATCACAAATTTCAATTTAATCCAGGAACATGAATGTTTTCAAATTACCCTTTCAAAGCTCGCAGAATACCTATTCTGCATTACAAAAATAGTGGTACAAACTAATATGCAAAAATCTGCAGCTAATTTTTTTTTCATTTCGAAGTAGTAGCATAAAGTACATTCTTGAACAAGTTTTAGAGCACGATTTTGCACGATTCATAAATTTTACTCTACATCTTTAAAATTTAGGCCACCACTTTTGCGCTCTCTTTTGCATACATAGTTACCAGTTAATAATAAACATTAGGCACTAAAAACTATTCAACCTATCTCCACAAAAAGCATTCATAATGCACACTTAAAAACATAACGATACAATACAATTTGTATACTGTGCACTTAAAATTCGCACTGAGACACATAAGCGTAAAATAGCGCGGTCTTTAGAATCGGAAGTTCGGACTGTGATTGTTGCTCAGGTATAAAAATTCGACTTTTTTTCGGTTTATCCCCAATTAGTAACATTATTAGGGTACCCAATGCAATAATTAAAAAATGCCTAGCTGAAAGTTGACTTTTTAGGTTTTGGCCACGTTTTCGGGCTTTGGAACCACTGTGCGTCGCTTTGTGTATGTGCGCGTGTGTGTGAGTGTGAATCTTCTTAAAATTAAGAAAGCTCATTGTCATGCGTCACATGAGCCTCATTATTCTCAATATTATTCCCAAATGTAAAATGATACTGCACCTGTCACTGTAAATTGGAAAATATAAACTGATATTAAAAACTTCTGTTCTATTATTACGTAACCCAACTTAAATATTACTTGAACACGTTGCATTTTCTATATCCTCCTACGTAACTCATGTTCATCTTAAATTTTTTTATAATAGCTTCTTGATCACCAGTTTCTGTATCTAATAAACTTTATTTTATATTCATCACATCTCTCACATGTATCTTTTCGTAGCACTTTGAAATGAAGATTAGAACGCCTATTAAATGTATTAATTTAGAATTTTCCTTTACACAACATTTACATTTTTCGAATATTAACATTTATCTTAAATGTTAAATTTTCTCGGCGCTACGGTTCGATCAATTAATACTGTATGTTCGGGAACCTGAGGCAATTTTGAAATGAGGAGTGGACTGTATGGATTATATAAGGATCAGGTGTGAACACAGAAGGAAGTTCGGATAGGGGAGGTGTGTGGAAAGCGTGAGTGAGGAGATGAATAAAGAATATTCGGGTAATTCGTTAATGTAACGAGAGGTACTGGTTTATTTCGTCTACTCGCGTATATTATAAGGTGGTCACGATCGTACAAAATAATGTTGAGCGTAGAACGGGCGCGATGTATACGTGTTGTTCGTTAAAGAGACAATTCGAATCTAACGGATCATGCATTGTGAGCATTTTACCGGGAATTGCCAAAAACAGTGGCTAAACGCAAAACGTATTCTCAGGGGCGTATCTCCTGGTGGTGATACGCGGGAGTGACCAAGGGGCGTATCGCTCGAGTTCGACATCTTAAACCTAACTTAATTTACTACGCTTAATCCTAAACACTGTGAAATCAAAAAACAATTTTGCAGATTATCAAATAATCATCGACGTTTCAATTCTAGTTTGAATCCTTTTCAAGATGTATTTGTATTGCGTCTGTAAAAATATATATGTGTTGTACAATTTTCAAAAAATATTATAAAAATTCTTAAGTGTAATAACAATGATTGTTTGTAGATATTGTTCATAAAACTAACTTACTTGTTTGTGATGTGATTTAATACTTTAATATGGACATTGTGATACACGTACTATACGTGTGTCGTCAATGCTTGTTGTCAAAACACTGAGTGTGTTCGAAACGATCTAGATTATATCAATCGATATTAGGCGGTAAATTTGAAAACCATAATATGCCTTTTAGCCATTTATGTGAATATACCAAAAGATAAATTCAATTATTAACATTCAACTTTTATTGGAAAAAGTTTATACAATTAATTGTATATAATGCGAGATTGTTTACTAATTCGAGAATATAAGTACAGGTTATTTTTTTGGTTGGAAAGAATTTTATCATAGAACATTACGGATTCAGTAATGTTGCGTAGTATTCATGTATCTTAGAAGTTTCATACCTAAGATTTACGCTATGGTGTTTAATGATATGAATTGTTTCCAACAATAACCTTTGATGTAAATTAACTTCTTTATCAACTATTTTAATGTTCTCTAAATCAAATCTGTGATCCAGTTCTAGTGAATGTTTCGTCAGCTCTGTGTGTTGCATTGGTGGTAAAAAGATATGTTTATGTTCTGTGACACGTGTTTCTAAATTTCTGGATGTTTGTCCAATATATACTAAATCACATCCTAAACAAGGAATTGAATAAACATTAAAACAACGTTGAAATCTTTTAAACGTGGTAGCTTGTCTTTAATAGGTGGAACCCATCAGGATTGGATCAGCAAACCTAATCCATGGCTTAATCCCATCTAGGGATTGCAATACCGTTACACCGATATACTGAATACCGGTATTTCGTGCTATTTTGCAATTTCGTGAAACCGGTATTTGTTAAAGTAAAATACCGATATTTTCGGTATTAGATTCTAGTGTTAAAAATTTTACTGCTATTATTAATAATAGGTTATTGTAACATTTTATATTCGTACATAACAAAATTGTTGATTTTGTAGTTTAACTTTTTGGATATACGATTTCTCCTCTATTCGTGTCATTAAAGAAAGGAATGATATTCAATTTTGATGGACTTAAATATAAATGGAATTAAATATAAGTGGTGGAATCTTATAATAATATCGGTTGTACAATGTTAAAATGCGAATAGTTTAATGCGTATAACTTTATGACTCAACAGCAAGAGTGGTTTCTTTACAATGTGACGATACGACGTGCTAGGTTCGATGGTTTCCTTGCAACTGACTTTGGTCATCGCTTTTTTCTTACCTACAGGGTCGCTTATATCTAAGTACTATAAACCGCTCCTTAAACCTACAGTTTCAAAAAGTGGCAACCGTTGCACACCAACACCTTTTCTCAGCGATGATCACTTATCTGCACTTAAGGGTGTGGATCTGAATGTGACCTTGAAAATTTTTGGATCGTTGCGCCAAAACAAACGAGCTGCGGGTAGAATAACTAAGTAGGGGGTGTTAGGTACATTTTCTACAGCTGAATTAGCCACTCGCACACAGGCACGTTCGGTCGACGTGTCTGTATACCCAGGCGAACGGCAACGGTTCAGTGTTTGCGATACGATTTCTCTACCGGGCACAGTTTGGTGCTCTGCTCCGGCGCAATCGCTAGATAAAAGATCAATCTATGAGGGACGTACACCGAAACCGCGAGCTTCTTGCGTTTTCTAGGTGTAATTTTGATTATTTTCGATAGCAAGCTGCCCGGGAGACTCTCTGAGTAGGCTCGATGGGCCGTCTCGAGGCGCTCTCGCACATAGGCACGCTGGGTCGGCGTGGCGTGTCCGTGTGCCCAGGCCAACGGCAATCTCACTTCAAGTGGCAGCACGGTCGAGCCGCCCTTTGCTACTTGCTGCTCCCCAAGTGTAACGAACTAAATGACTGAAATAGGAAATTGTGTGAATAAAATCTAAATGAGTAATTGATGAACGGAGTGAAATGAAGCTCGTAACGGATAGATTTGAATTGGAAGTGACAATGTGAGAGTGGACTCTATGGTTGTATCAAATGAAATTTGGATCTGCAATAAATTAACTGTATTTTGCACTTTGTATACAAAAATTGTCACGATGTAATGTATAAATGAATAAACTATAAAGAAAACTGAATTTTAACTTTGAGATATATATAAATATGCGCTCGACACGATTGCGTAATGATTAGCTGACTGATTTTCACAGAAGGAGATAGGATAACGGTTCTCACTCAGTTTTATTGTCTCGATAGATATTCGAGAATCTTCCAGAAGGATCGAGACCGAATTTGGCGAATCACGCTTGCGGATCTCGCCCGCGCGAGCCTCGATGACAGACGCTGTTTATCCGCGTTCGGGATAGGTAACGCGGGAAGCACCGTGATTAGTTACGGTGTATTCAAGAGTGGCGAGACATCATGACGTTCGAGAGCGCCAATCTCAAACACCAAATTGAAATTACACGTCGAAAACGCAAAAAGTAGGCGTTCTTGGTATACGTCCTTCATTGATTGATCTTTTACCTAGCAATTGTGATGACGTAGAGCACTAGCATTCCTGATATCGAACCCTTGCATTCTCGTATACGTATACACGTAGCGCTGGTGAGTCACGCACACTAGAAATACGATCCATAACCTTAATTATCAGACTATTGATTCGCAACGCTCTGCCATATACTTTAACTTTACATTCCCTAACGGCTTCGTTAATATGTCCGCTGGTATGTCATCAGTTGGACAATATTTGTAATTGACAATTCCTCGCTCCTTCAATTCTTTAACAAAATAGAACTTTATGTCTATGTGTTTTGTTCTGTTACTAAATTTCTTATTGCCAATTAGTTTGAGACAACTTTGATTGTCCTCATAAACTGTTGTCCTTTCTTCTGGTTTTCTATTAAAATCTTGTTTTCTATTAAAATCTTGAAGCAGATTTCGTATCCAGACCCCTTCTTGCGATGCGTCCGTAAGTGCAATATATTCCGCCTCGGTAGACGATAAGGCTACACATGGTTGTTTCCGACAGGCCCGGCTTATTGGTGCTATAAAGTACTGAAATAAATAACCGCTATTCGAACTACGGTCTGTCTTATTTTGAGCCCAATCTGCATCTGCGAAACCCACTAAATCACTTTTATCGTCCCATTGACCAAGTTTTAGTTCGTAATTTATAGTTCGCTTTAAATAACGAACAATTCTTTTCGTCTGTGTCCAATCAGCCGCTGTAGGATGTTTGTTATGCTGACTTAGAATCGCAACGTTCGCTGAAATATCTGGCCTGATATTAACTGCTAAATATAATAACGCACCGATTAATTGTTAATACTTATTACTATAAATATTACTGTAAATAAGCATTAACCAGATCTGCCATAAATAACTGTATTTTGTCACTGAAAACCGTCAATAAAATATGTACATGAAATAAGGAGTTGAATAACCACACAATGAATTACGTAGAAAATAAGAAACGCGTGAGACAAGATTTCGATCAGCTGATTTGAACGAATGAGAATAACTGTCGATTTTCTCTCTCTTTTATTGTCTCGATCCTTCTGGAATACTCGTCACGCACCGCTCGGACGCGCCATTTTTGAACATCTTGCCCGCCTCGACTGGTCAAATTTCCCGCGAGAGCTGCGATGTGATCGAAATCTTTCAGCGATTCGCGATGCGATACGAGTGTGACAGTTTGTGACGTGCAACGTGGATAGTGAACGCTAGTTTATGGTACCGGAGAAGTGAATGACGCAGTTGTGCGCCAGCGCAGTGGAGAGACGCGTCGCGTACTACGCAGATGCACCGATACGTAGCGTGAGTGCGCGTGGTCAATGAATCGATGCGTTCATTGAGCATTCTCGTCGATCAGCAACGCGATGAGTTTATGTATCGGTCTTGTAAACTCAGACGTTGCCGTGGCCACTTTCACCACGCGAATTTTCCCATCGGATCCGGAGTGAACTTCTTTCACGCGAACAAGTGGCCATCGGGTCGGCGGCGTTGAATCGTCAGTGATGAGGCACAGTCGGCCGGGCGTGATGTCTTCCTTGGGGCTGCCCCACTTTGCACATGTGGCGAGTCCATGTAAGTATTCACGCTGCCATCTTCTCCAGAAGTGGTCTCGTTGCCAGCGGGTGAGCCTGTTGACGTTCTCGTCGTGCAGTGATGGTTCTAGAATAGCGTTCGGAGCAGTACCTACGAAAAAATGACCGGCTGTTTGGGCATTCAAATCGGACGGATTATCAGACAATGCTGCTAATGGTCTTGAATTAAGGCAGACCTCCACTTGAGCGAGGAGCGTGGTCATCTCCTCGAAGGTGAGTTTAGTTTCTCCGATCGTGCATCGCAGGTGGTACTTGGTTGACTTCACGGCAGCCGCCCACAGTCCACCGAAGTGGGTGCTGCTGGTGGATTAAAGCACCACGGTGTTTTTGCAGCTCTTGGTCGGCTCCCGTGAAGTTCGTCCTACAATCACTGTTCAAGTGAGCGCAGAGACCTCGACGAGAGATGAACCCCCGAAACATAGCCAGGAATGCCTCAACTAAGTAGTCGGATACAGCTTCAAGATGGACTGCCGTTGTGACCATGCGCACAAAGACTGCGAGAAAGCCTTTGTATGCTTTGTGTCCACGCCCTGGCGAAACCCTCAGCCAGATGGGACCAGCGTAATCCACGCCAGTGGAGTTGAATGGCCGCGCAGGCGTGACTTGGCATCTCGGTAGCTCTCCCATCAGTTGCCTTTCGTCAGAGCTGAGCTACTCGTTCACATTTCTCTTCCTGACACCTTCTTTGATGATTGTAGGATACACGTCAGCCCCCAGGATGAGCTCCAATGGTGTTGAGCTTGCTGGGCGAGGATCTGCTATCTGAAGTCCCTGTAGGTGATTCCACTCAGACTTCGGTTTCATCTGGCCATGAGTGTAAGTAGTGAGTTTGGGGAGAATGACAACAGTGACCTTCATGGAGTCATGATTCCTGTAGGCTGAGATGTCTAGAGTCATCTGACTGCGTGTCTTGGCTAACTGCTGTTCCCCAACCCCAAAAACGACCATTCTCGAGCCGGTCCGAGCAAGCTAGAGTCGCAGAGCCAAGCCTTCCCCATCAGCGTAACTTCTGAGCTTTGGTTTATGAGGGCTCGGACTGCATGTCGCCTGCCGAAGAGATCTGTAACATCAACCATTGCTGTAGCGAGCAACATCTTACCAGTTGCATTGCTGTAGTCCTGCACGTGACGGGCTGATTCTCTTGGCGCCGGGCTGTCTCTGAAGGCATCGCGCAGCATGCTGTGGTGTCTCTCTCCGCAGGGAAAGCAATTCCGTTTGGAAGGACAATTGGTCTTGTCGTGCTTCCCCAGACAGTTGCTGCACAACCGCTGGCTCTCGACCTTCTTCACGCGGTCCTCAGGTGAGTACCCTTAATAAATAGCAGGTAGTGCATTAAAAAATGCTCCTTGGAGCAAAGCACACGCTTGACTTTGGGTTGTTCCCTTTGCGTATGGTTGACTCTAGCTGAATGTGGTGCACCTTTGGTCTTAGAATGATAGTTGCTCGACCGTGTAGGTGGCTGCATGGAAGCTGTGCTCGGCGATGCTTCCAATTTATGAAGTCGATTCAACATGAAGTCCCGCAGGGTTACAGACGATGGTGGGTCGCTGCTCAGTTAACCTTCTCTTCTCACTTGTCTCTCGTTGTCGAGTTTAATTTGTTTACTATTGAGTAGACAAACCAATCTCCTGAGGACTCTATGGGTTTGCCCATTCCTTCCAACTTGTTGAGTACTGTGGGGATTCCTATCTCCAGAATGGACATAGCTTCAGCGGAGCTTTCTTGCATCGTGCGAGGTGCCCCAAGTTTGTCGAGGCAGGCTCTCACTATGATGCGTTTGTTCTCATAATGCTTCTGCAGGATGCTCCATGTTCGCGCGTAGTTGTCGTTCGTGGTGGGTATGTTCTTAACGAGATCGGCTCCTGACCGTGAAGACTAACGTTGAGACAGTGCAGGCGATCCACGTCGCTCAGGCCTTTATGCTTGTTAATGGTGGAGCAGAAGAGGTCCTTGAAGGATGGCCATTCCACGTATGCTCCGTGGAACTGTGGAAGCTGCATTCTGGGCAGTGACGTGGATCCAGAGGATGGCACGTCCGACTTCGGACCTTGCTTCTTTGAAGAACAGCAGCTTCCTCGATGCTTCAAGATCAGATCGTCGAGGAGGCTCCTTCGAAACGCGTAGGACTTCTCCACGACGTCGGCTATGTGCTTGGTCACGTAGTCGCTACTTTTGAACGCCTCTTGCTTAGGATACATGATAATGAGGTTGTTTTGTTGAAACTCACTCCAGTGTTATTCCAGGATGCCGATCCTGGTTTGAGCTTATCCTTCCATCGTGACCTTGGCTTGGGCAATGGATTTCATGAAGTTCTCTATCGTGCGGCCAATCCTTGCCGCCAAGTATTATTGTCGGAGAAGCAGTTCTTCTGGTTGGAGATCCAGATCATTATGACTCTGGTAGAATCTTGTTAACAATTTTCTACGTAACACTAGTTGCACCACTGTACGACACTGAGCTTGTTTTGCAGATCCAGCTCGAAGGACCAAAAATGTGCGAATCGATTTTGTATATCCGCGATGAAAACGTGTATTTGACTGATCAAGTCAACACCGGAATTTGGTTAGGAAATTCAGGATGCGAGATTGAATCGCTGAATGAAAGGATGACTGGGAGTGGCTGAAATTAACGGTAAAAAGGATGTCTGAACTTGAATTGGAATGAAGCGGACTGTATAAATGAGTGGAATATATTTTGTCAATAAAATATGCATATGAAATAAGGAGTTGAATAACCGCACAATGAATTACGTAGAAAATCAGACTCACGTGAGACAAAATTTTATATCAGCTGATTTGAACGAATGAGAATAACTGCCGATTTTCTCTCTCTTTTATTGTCTCGATCCTTCTGGAATATTCGTCACCGATGCCCGAGCAAATGCAATCTATGTAGTATCCAGACTACAGGGCGCAGACCAGCACCAGACATTACCTGCACTAACAACACGCTTCGCGACTCCTGCACCGTCCTCGACGCACCTCGGTCCTGGAGGTCCTTGGCGGCCTGCTGCGACACCCGCGACTGAGGGAGACACGAGACAAAAACCAGATAATCAACACAGTAGAAAGTAGGGACGCAAAAATAAGAAAACGCGAAAATTAGAACATTCCTAAAAAATTTATTCACTCGAATACAAAACGAAAAGAAATTAAACAATAGGTTGAAGGGTTTTGTAATCGAAACAAAATTAGAATAACTTTTTATAGGTATCTCTATCTTTTTCTCTCTCATAGAAAATAAAAATTGTACATAGCTTAACTTGGAAACACAAATAAAGTTAAAGAACTGTCAGGATGGGATAACCCCAGGACTAACAAAGGAAAAGAAAAAGAGAGAAAGAAGGAGATTTAATATGTAGAGTTATGCAATTTAAGGATAATATAACTAAAGGATCTTTGAACGGTTGTGAAAGGTACGCAAAAACTAAAAGAATCCAACAAACACTTGAAAGGAAAGCGAAATTAGACGTGGAAACAGTTGCGAAGTCTTAGGGGCATATCACGTGCGATAGACTAACGAGTGGGACAAAGAGACAAATAGCCATACACGAAATAATGGCGTACAGCAGGACGAGAATGTAAATTGACTATTTTAGACGCTTTAGAGAACGAATTTTCAGAAACCATGTAAATCGGGATCGTTGTCAGCTAAGCCGAACGAGTTGGTGCAAGAAAATCAGAGCAGAAAGCCATATTAGAAGAGTTAATAACAGGATGATGCAACTTTTGCAAAAAATTAATATAGGTTAAAAGAACAAAATTGTAGTCCAGAATACTTCTTGTAAATTTCCGCTTGACCCAACTGTTTAGGAGTAATTAAGGCAAACGTGGCCTTAACCTCCGGTACACGCGAACTCAGAGCTATACAACAAACAGAGATTCGAAAAATTAGCTCAACAGAGTAAGAGAGATGCATTCGGAAATATCTGACATGCCAGCAGAATCAACGTGCGTACCAGTTTTACTGTACCAAGACGAGTACCGATCAGTAGGACTAGCAAGGCAAGGTCTCCGGTATAGCTGAAAACAGGAAATAATGTTTAAGTAATAGTTTTAAGCAATAAATGTCTCGTTAAAATAAACGTACGGAAAGGCGATTGGCAGTTCCCTAAGATGTAAAAAAGCCCTGGACGGTTCAAGAGGGACTGCCAATCGTTAGCGTGAATATTCAAAATTTGGCGGTTGAGTCACAACTAAAACAACCAAAGAAAGATTGAAAGTCAAACGAAACTAGAGGGAACAAAAGCTCTTTCCCAAGTCAAGTGGCTCAGTTCGAGTTCAAAAGCTTTGGCGGATTAAGCTCCGAATCGAGAATTGCGAAAAATACCTTGACCGTTAGACAGGGTGCTGGCTTCGCATCTCGGAGAAGTAGCTTAAGCTCACGGATAGTAATAAAACTAGTTGATTACGTTCGTTTCCTCTTTTTCGTTTCTCCAAACAGAGTGAGTGAAACGGGCTAAAAATTTAGATTTTAGATTGAATTTTAGAACTAGGGATTCGAATAAGAAGTCAGGGCGGAAAACTTTATGGTTTACAAACTTTGCGGGTGCGCGAAACCCACCCACCTCACGCGAGGTGGGAGTGCAGAAAAATAAGGACGGCTGGTCAAGAGAAAAGAAGGAGGATACAAGGTGGCTTCCCGTCGGATCATTTTTACTGGCTAAAAATTGAAGGCGATGGGTAAGCTTCAAATAACCCAAGGAACCTTCCATGTCCGGGAAGTATACGAATTTTGGGACACCCTGTATATATATAAGTATAAGGGTGAGACTGTTGGAATGTGTTGTAGTTCTGGCAAGGTCAGGTTACCCCTAATACAGTCGCCTCCAGAGCCACTTAATTGTTTGTTGACCGGTGATAGGCCTGAATCGCGTCATTTCTTTAAAAAATTCATTCGTATAACTCTGCATTTCAAATGAAGTCATTTGGAGCAGATGTTATATCCGAGGGTAACTTCATGAAACTTTTAAAGTCCAAGGGCAAGTTTAAAATTTAATTATCTCCCTCTTGCCTTCCGAAAATGAAAATCAACACAAATTCCTGCAATTGTACTGCATTGCAGATTATCTCTCCCAGGCTGAGCAACGAGCAGGTAATTTTACCAATATGAACATTGACTTGCTCAGGGAA
This sequence comes from Lasioglossum vierecki, assembly GCA_028455595.1. Lineage (NCBI taxonomy): Eukaryota > Metazoa > Arthropoda > Insecta > Hymenoptera > Halictidae > Lasioglossum > Lasioglossum vierecki. Next base: position 11,356,232 of record CM052343.1, read on the forward strand.
CTTCAAGAAATGCTACACAACAGCAATTCTTATGTTCAAAGTTTTAAGTCCGCCGTTGATACCCTCCCCGCCGGAGCAATTCCGGATTTGCAATTAGTTATTCAAGCTGATAGACGTCATCGGGGAGAACACAGAGGTCGGTATAACGAACCCACTACTAACGTGGTATCGGCATTGCTGGTCAACCAGGATTGTAGCTGTCGTGACATTATCATCAGAGGCAGGGATGGTGAGCTGAGGAGAATATCAGAGACCCACCGCTCCTATGACGCTCTCCAATACCCTTTTATGTTTCCCAGAGGGGAGGACGGCTACAACTTCTTGATTTTCCAAGTTGACCCCACCACTGGCGAGGAAAACGACCGCAAGAAAACATCGGCCCTCCAATTTTATGCGTATAGGATGGTGGTCCGTCAAAATGAGTTTAATCCCCTAATCTATTATAGGCAACTTACTAACCAGTTTTGGGTAGATATGTATGCCAAGATAGAGACCGAGCGACTGACGTATCTTAGAACTAATCAGACAAGACTGAGGATGGAAAGTTATATTCACCTCCGAGATGCCTTGGGCGCCAATGAGGACCCGCAAAATATGGGCCAGTCGGTAATCTTGCCTTCTACCTTCACAGGAGGCCCTAGGTACATGCACCAACGAACCCAGGACGCCTTCTGCTACGTGCGTAAATACGGGAGACCTGATCTATTTATTACTTTTAATACCTGTTAGAGTTAGGGATCAAATAACTGACCACACCAGTGAATAGAACAGAAGTATAATTAAATAAAAGAATATACAATAGACTCGCTATGATAGAAGACGTGGCCACATGGTCACTCTCTTTAGTTTCTCGTAAGACTCTGTTCGCGCTTGTTTGTTCATCCCCACCCTGCTACAGTCCGGCGGTATGCAGTGCCGTATATACTGGTATCAGAGGGAGAAACATTGGAACCCTCAACACTACCAATCCACGGTGGAGTGAAATAGTAAGGAAACTTCTGACAGGTCAAGGCCCCCAAGATCGACATGATGTAGTATCTCGGGTCTTTAACCTGAAACTCAAAGTCCTGATTAATTTACTAACAAAAAATAAGTTATTCGGAGCTGCTCCCTGCTACATGTATTCGGTTGAGTGGCAGAAGTGGCCTTCCCCATGCCCACATTCTTCTCTGGCTGAGTGAAAGGTCAGGTCAGCTCAGATCGATGTGATCGACGTGATCCGAGCTGAGTTTCCCGACGCTGCACAGGACCCAGAACTCTACAGTGTTGCTAAAAACCACATGGTTCATGGGACCTGTGGGTTTCTTAACTTGCTGTCACCGTGTATTTGAGAAGGTCGGTGTAGCAAGAAGTACCCTAGACCATTCGCGAGGGAAACCATTACTGGAGATGATGGCTACCCTACCTACAAGCGAAGCTCTCCCGCGCAGGGTGGGTTTACTGCAACACTTAGGTACGGTGGCCGTGATATTATCATAGACAATTCCTGGGTAGTTCCCTATTCCCTTGTCCTTTCGAGAACTTTAAAAGCCCACATTAATGTAGAGTTTTGTAGCAGCGTTCAGTCTATAAAATACATTTGTAAATATGTGAACAAAGGTAGTGACCAGGCTTCCTTTGGTGTTAGGAACAATAGGGACGAGATCACGACTTATCAGAGCAGAAGATACATTAGCACCACCCGAGGCTGTGTGGCGTATTCTCTCATTTCACATCCACGAGAGATTTCCTCCAGTGATCCACTTGGATCTTCACTTGGAGAATGGCCAGAGGGTTTACTTCCAGCCTGAAAAACCTTCAGGAAAGGCTGGAAAACCCTAAAAAATACCACATTGCTGTCCTTCTTTAAGTTGTGTACAAAGGACGCCTTTGCCAGTACACTCCTGTACGAGGAAGTTCCTTCGTACTACACTTTCAACCGACAAAGAGGAGAGTTATTGGGCAAGAGCATGTTATTGGGCAAGTTTTCACCATCCACGCCAATAACACAGAGTGTTTCCACCTTAGGATGCTATTGTACAATATCCGAGGCCCCACTTCATTCGCCAGCCTAAAGACACTTAATGGCGTGGTCCAGCTAACCTATCAGGCTGCCTGTCAAAGTCTAGGCCTGTTAAAGGATGATGAGCAATGGCATCAAACTCTGACAGAGGCAGCAGTCTCTGATAGCCCCAGAAAGCTGAGAGAACTGTTTGCCATCATTTTAATTTTCTGTAGTCCCTCAGACCCTCTTGAACTCTAGAATCAATTCAAAAGAAGTCTTTGTGAGGATGTGTTTAGGGACTGGCGAAGGAGGTCTATAGACACGTCTTCCCGTGACGTTGAGGAACAGTGCTATGATAGAGGCTTAGCACTGTTATAAGAGGCTGTCCAATCCAATGGAGGCCAGCCTCTCTCTCATTACTCCATGCCATCTCCTCAAAATTTAAGAATCGAACCTGTTAATATAAATGTGGAATGGTTCGGGTAATCCAAGAACACTTAAATATAATATTATTTATTATTAAGATTGCACGAACGTGTTCTATCTCAACGACTCACTCTCTTGAACGCTTCTCCCGTATTTCACTCTCATGGCGTCTACACCTCTAGATGGCGCAGCCCATGCCACACACACATATACACATACACATACAGTGTGCATAGTATGAATTTACTGTATAACCAACCAACCTCCTTAAATTCATACTACACACTCATTGCAACTTCAGCATTGTTTTAAACTTTTCAAATTTGTTACTTAACAATGATTTTGTTAAAATATCCGCAATATTATTTTCCGATTCAATCTTTACAATATAAATTATCTTTTTCTCATAGGCTTCGTGAACAAAATGATGATGGACTTCTATATATTTTGATTTCTTTGTGAAATTGCCAAATTTCGCAACGGCAACTGCTCCTGAATTGTCTTCATAAACCAGAGTTGGGCATTATCTAAATAAAAAATTATTCAAATAAGTTTAAGATAAAATAAACTCTATCTTTTGTCTTTTATTTGAAGTGGGATGCAGCGCGAGAATTTATCTGTAACTGTATCTTTCGAGCGCTCGGTTTGAAGAGTTTATTCGTCCGTCTCGCCGAGAAATTTTCTGGTTATTTTCAACTTTTATTCGTAAGCCGAACACAGCGCCACGATGTATCTTACGGTTGTATCTGTCGTTACTTGGTCATAGAGTATCCGTCAGATTTTATTGGAAGAAATAGATTCGTATTTATATGGATTATTTGAGTCCAGATGTCGCGCGAGATTTATCTATCATCTTTATTCGTTATTTAAAGCTCGATTTAGCCAGATCATTTATTTGACGCTTTTATTCGTAACGAGTATTTCGAAGAGATAAAAATCAAATTTATCTTTATTCGTAATTTTTATTTAACTTCGAATAACTGAGGTTTTGATCCGACGTTGTCACGTCGTAATACGTACGTAGTAGGTATAATGACTTTCATTAATGATGTACATAATACATATTCAATATTCGGACATTCTTAGAAGGACGATGACGATTGTTTAAAAAAATAGATTTGTATTATTTAAACGCTTGTTTGAACAAATAAATATTTATTATTTCAACACGTGTTTGAGCAAATGTATTTTTATTATTTAAACGATTGTTTAAACAAATAAATTTTTATTATTTCCGCACGTATTTAACATATTTACGACGACGTGTGCCACCGGTGGCTCAATCTTGAATGTTCAATAATAGTCCGCGAAAACACTAGACACCGCTCTTAAATATTGACAACAATTCTCAACATTGACAATATTTCGTACGTAACCCTGGTAAATAAGCGATATGGTAGTAACAATTACAATGTATCTATTAATCGTTTAAATAATAAAAATATATTTGTTTAAATAATCGTTAAAATAATAAAAATTCATGTTTAAACAGTCCTTTAAATAATAAAAATACATTTGTTTAAACAATTGTATTTTAATATAACAATTTAAACAATTGTTTAAACAATAAAAATTAATTTGCTTAAACATTTGTTTGAATAATGAAAATTTGTTTATTTAACAATCGTTTAAATAATTCAACTCTATTTGTTTAAACAATTGTTATCATCCTTCTAAGAGTATCCGAATATTGAATATTAATGAAAGTATTACGTTTTATGATTTGGCAACGTCGGATCAAGATCTCAGTTATTCGAAGTCAAATAAAAATAACGAATAAAGATACATCTGATTTTTATCACTTCGAAATACTTGTTACGAATAAAACAATCGAATAAATCATCGTGCTACATCGAGCTTCGAATAAATCTTAAAGTTAAGATGAAAGGGCCTAGCCGATTAAGATGGTCAAAACTGCCCTTACACATTTTTCAACGATTATGGAACCATTCGAAAGCTGACACAGAAAAACCCATCTCAGTAAAATTTCAACCCTCTATCTTGCCCGTAGGGGTAGTTACAGGGTAAAATTAATTTTGCGCTTTTTCGCGCATTTCCCGGTTTTAAATGCGTTCTAAAAATCTGAAAAAAATGTGACATATGTTGGATCCCAAGGCGGATTTTTGAGAATTTTTTCAGATTTTTTGGTTGCAAACTGTGGTCGTAAAAAATGAAAAACCTCAAAAAAATCGGAAAAATATTTTTTTCTCAAAAATATGAAAACATGCTATTCCAGTTTTTGATTCCCTCATTAACTACCATAACAGGCAGTGTTGTCAATTTTTATTAGATTTTTTGTTCGGCTGCATCATTGTCAAAAACAATAAAAACCGAATTTTTTCGACGTTTCTGCTATTTAGAGGAAAGTTGGCTTTACTGATTGTGTATAATAAGTCATTTTTAGCATTATTACATAGGAACAAGCAATTGTTTGACCTAAAAAATGTGATTTGAGAAAAAAACAAATTGTATATTGTGCGATGTATGCTCAAATGTTCGAATTGATTCCATCATCATCGGTTAGCGCTGCGGTTAAACTGTCGAAGAATTGTTGAAGAATCTGACCTGTCTACAGCTGTAGAGGCTGAAGACGTTATTATTGTTGGTCAGATTCTTTGCAATCCCCTGACACCTCACTTTCAAATCCATAATCCATAATCGTTGAAAAATGTGTAAGGGCAGTTTTGACCATCTTAATCGGCTAGGCCCTTTCCGTAGCCAAAATCTGACGAATACACCGTAAGATACATGGCGGCGCTGCCTCCTACTTTCAAATAATCGTGGAAGATAAACAAAAAATTCTCGGCTGTATCTTACGAATAGTGCCTCTCGAATAACTTCTCGTCGCTAGAGGCGTTGAATCAGCAATACGCCGTTACTTCGAGCTTCGATAAACTACAGATGACGAATGAAATTTCTCGAGAGTATCTTACAGATAAATTGTGTAGAATATGTATTTTAGAAAAATAAGTACAAATAAAAGATAACTTTCGTTTATCTTTTATTTAAAAATTTTAGATGAATAATTGCCCATCTCTGTCATAAACATTTATTGGTTTTTCAATTTGAATTTTAAAATCTTGTAACAAATCTATCTCATTACTTTTAATTCACTTACAGACTCTGATAAAGCAACATATTCAGCAGCTGTTGATTTAGTTACACTACCTTGCTTCCTTGACTTCCAGTACACTACATTTTCGTACATTCTAATGATATACCCTGTAGTTGATTTTCTGTCTATCTCATCGCCAGCCCAGTCAGCATCAACAAAACAATCCATCACGTCAGCATTTTCATTCCTTTTATAAATTAATTTGAGATTTTTGGTTAAATATAAATACTTTAGAATTCGTAGTGCATACTTATAATGAGTCTCATTATTACTAAAGTAATTCACACTGTGACTTGTGAGTCATAGATTGGATGTGATCTAGTCCCTGTACTGATGTATAACAGAGCTCCAATTAAATTTCTAAATTTAATATTATTACATGCTGACTGTGCTGGTTTTAATTTCAAATTCTGGTCCATCGGAGTATGATATAGTTTCGCATCCTTAATATTGTATTTTCTAGCTAGCGACTCAATATAATCCTTTTGGTCTAAAGTCATTTCATGTTTCTTACAATCATATCCAATGTTTATACCCAAATAAGTTTTCACTTCTCCTAAATCTTTCATTGCAAACTTTTCTGACAATCTATTTTTAATGCTTTTAAGTTCCTTTTCATGTTTACCACAAATCAATAAGTCGTCCACAAATATTATCAGATATATTCTATCATTTAAATGATCTTTCATATACAAACAATAATCGTTTTCACTTTTCTTAAAGCCTAACTCTCTTACATATTTATCGAAGCATTCATATCAGGCCCTTGGGCTCTCTCGTAGACCATACAACGCTTTTTCTAATTCGCATACTCTATCTGTACCATCTTCATAACCTATTGGTTGCTTAACGTATACTTCAGACTTGATCGTTCCATTTAAAAAAGCTGTCTCTACATCCATCTGCATTATCATCAAACCATTATGGCAACAGTATGACAACAATAATTTAAGTGTTTGTATTTTAGCTACCGGGGAATACAAGTCTTCTAAAACTTCACTTTGTTGGAAACCTCTAACTACAAGTCTCGCTTTCTTCCTATTGTTTGGTTTGTTTGTGAAAACCCATTTCAAATCTAAAATTTTCTTATCTCTAGGCTTTTGAACTAGCTTCCAGGTTTTATTCTTCTTTAAACAGTTAATCTCCCTATCCATCGCTTGTTTCCATAAATCAGATTCACTGCTATTCCACGCTTCTTCATAACTTATTGGACTATCAGCACTCACAAAATTTACATAGATATAACTAGAATACGTCGAACTTTCCCCATACCTAACAGGCTTTTTCTTAATTCTTTCTGACTTCCTTAATTCGTTTTCCAGTCTATTACTTGGATTGTGAACAACTTCTCCATTTGAAATTCTATCTTTAACCTCATCTGACTCATTTTCCATTCCGGTATTCTGCATTAACTGTTTATGTGCACTTGAATCATCGTTATCATCTGAATCACTCACAGCCTCATTTTCATCACTATGCCCATTAAAACCTATAAAATTTACATTTTCTTTAATAATATCAACATGTCTTGATACAATAACTTTATTGTTAATCAAAATTCTATATCCAACGCTATCATATTCTAATAATATACCTAAATCAGCCTTTCTGTCCCATTTGGACTTTCTCTTTTCTTCTGGTACCCTTACAAAGACTCTACTTCCATATAACCGTAGATTACTTATATTTGGTTTCTTTCCCGTTAAAATTTCAAATAGAGTCTTGATTTCTAACGTATTTGCCAGTGTCCTATTCTTCAAGTATGATGCAGTTTTAATTACCTCGGGCCAAAATCTATTGTTGACTTTTACCTCAGATAACAAACATCTCGCTGTGTCCATTATCGTCCTGTTGTATCGCTCAGATGTTCCATTTAATTGATGTACATACGGAGGACAAGGTTCTAAAGAAATACCCTTTTCTCGAGCTAACCTAAAAATGTCTTTGTTTATATACTCATTACCGTTATCGCACCTCAACCTTTTGATCCTTTTCCCAGTTATATTTTCAACATTATTGATATAATCAATGAAACATTCATAAACTTCGACCTTTGATTTCAATGTATATATTCTTGCGGCTTTACTGTAATCATCAATAAATGATAAAAAATACTTTTCTCCATTATAACCAGTGGTATTGTAAGGACCATTTAAATCAGTGTGCACTATTTCTAACAGGTCTTTAGCTCTTCTTCTTTTATTTTCAAAAGTTAAATTGTGCATCTTATTTTTTACACAAGTACCACATCTCAACAATTCTGACACTATATCATTTGGTATGCCATCGACTAGCTTGTTTTTGCACATAATATCTAAATACTTAAAGTTAACGTGTCCTAGAATTCTATGATACTTTTCTTTTAAAGTCATATTCTCATTGCCCCTTGTAGTTGCATTACATTCTTTATTATTTATGTAGCTTCTAATTTTATATAAACCATTTTCTTTCAATGCTATTGCTATTAACTCGTTTTGTTCATTATAAATTTCTGAAGTATTACCTATTGAAACTACACTATTTCTTTCTGTAACTTTTGCAAAGCTAATTAAATTCCGATCCATTTCTTTAACATAGAATACATTTGACATTTTTATTCCTTTTCTGTTTCCATGGACAATAGAATAAATCTGAATATTACCGATCTTTGTAGCTTTCAACGATCTTCCATCTCCTACTTTTACGATAATGGGTGTTTTTAAATTCTCATAATCAGTAAAATATAGGTCATTGTTAGTTATGTGATCCGTACATCCACTGTCCAATATCCAGTCAATTCTATTGTTTTCGCAGTTATTTGCCTCTACATTCATAATTTTATATTGTGACTTACTTTCAATTTTAGTATAAAACAACCCCGCATTACCCATACGGCTATTCTCGCTGTTTCCCTGACTCGCACCCGATTGCCGATTTCCGTCGTTGCGTTGCTGCCAACCGAATCCTCGTTGACCATAACCTCGCTGAGCATAACCTCGCTGTCCATAGCCGCGTTGAACATAACCTCGCTGTCCACCGCGACCTCTCACGCCGTCGCTGCGATGCTGCTGCAGTTGAGTCTGATGTGCACCTCCTTGCCAGTATGTCCCTCTACTAGCGCCACTCGTTCCAGAATTTCCTCTAGACCACGTGTTCTTGCAATTCACTTTCAGATGTCCTGGTTTTCCACAACCAAAGCATATCATCTCTTGATTTCTCCTTTCAGTTTTGAACACACTCGATTTACTTTGGTTTTGGCTATTTTCTCCCTTTTCTCTTATCTCCCACATTGTTATTTTATTTTTAATAAATTCACACGTCTGATCCGTCTCTTGCACGGCATCTATTAGATCACCAATATAACTTAGCGAGTCCGGCAGCGTCCGTAGCATATAGTTTAGTTTTTCTTTTTCATCTACCGTTGCGCCTGCATTTATCAGATCGTTTATCATCTTCTCAAAATCGGTAAAAAAAGTGCTAGAGTCCTCATAATCCTTTAACTTTATCTTCTCCAGTCTATTTCTCACACATATCTGTAGAGCCGTTGATTCTTTTAAATAGATTTTGTCAAACTTTTTCGTAATGCCATAAGCTGTTTCTTCATCGCTTACAAATTCCATTTGTTCATTTGATATACCACTATAAATATAGTTCATTGCTTTGAGGTTGGATTCTTCCCATGTATTTCTATCATCAATCGCTCTTCTTTCTCTTCTTGCTGCTTCATCACAATTTTTCCATTTCATAAATAATAATATTCTCTTTTTCCAAATATTATAATCCCTGCCGTTGAATACTGGAATTTTTATCATGTCCGCCATCTTTTCTTCTTTGTTCTCTTCCTTGGAACTTTCTCGAAAAATAAATTCTTTCAACTTCAAAATTTTATATATTGCTTCCTCCGTAATTGCTTCTAGATATTCTAGATCAATTTCAATATCTTCTTTGAGTATACTTTTACTTTTCTCAATATTATTTTCGTCTTTTACCGATTCTCTTTTCGGACCACGTTTTCTCATAACCTCAAAACGTTCACTTACTATTCACCATCAAAACAGCGAACCAACCACGAACCAACCACGAACCAACCACGCTCTGCTACCATGTTAATATAAATGTGGAATGGTTCGGGTAATCCAAGAACACTTAAATATAATATTATTTATTATTAAGATTGCACAAACGTGTTCTATCTCAACGACTCACTCTCTTGAACGCTTCTCCCGTATTTCACTCTCATGGCGTCTACACCTCTAGATGGCGCAGCCCATGCCACACACACATATACACATACACATACAGTGTGCACAGTATGAATTTACTGTATAACCAACAGAACCAAATCTCCAATACTATAGAGAGGCCAACCACGACCCTGTAGAACAGGCAAGTGACCTGGCCCGTGAAAACCAACTCACTGCCGACCAGAAGATAATATTCAATTTTGTTTGTGATAGTGTAGATAACTCTCATGGCAAAATAATTTTCCTGGATGCTCCAGGAGGTACTGGGAAATCATTTTTGATCCGTGTCCTCCTGGCTAAAGTTAGGAGTTCAAGAAAGATAGCGTTAGCTGTAGCATCATCTGGGATTGCAGCTACTCTACTTCCTGGAGGTCGGACAGCCCACTCGACTTTTAAAATCCCTATAGACTTAGATAGGAGCGAAACCCCAATCTGTAATATCACTAGAAACAGTGACCTGGCTAAGGTAATTCAAGACTGCCATCTAATTGTCTGGGACGAGTGTACGATGGCCAACAAGAAGGTAATCGAGGCTGTGGACCGCACTATTAGGGACATTAGATCTACGAATAGTGTCATGGGAGGTATCACCACTTTGTTTTCTGGAGATTTCCGACAAATCTTGCCAGTCGTTCACCGAGGTACCCGCGCCGACGAAGTTAATGCATGTTTGAAACGGTCCACCCTTTGGCCTGCCATCAAAAAAGTAACTCTCACCACCAACATGAGAGTTCAACTTGGCGACAGTGAGGAGAGCGCTAGCTTTTCTTCTCTTCTACTCAGAATACGAGATGACCCTATCGGCAGCGGTGATAATGTGACACTGTCACCCCAGCTCTGTAATGTTGCCGTCCTAATACTAAGCCATCCTAATACTAAGGAATGATCAGGCCACCTCGATCAACTCGGCAGTGCTCGATATTTTTGAAGCTGAAGAAATGCACTACAGATCTTTAAACAGTACAGTAACTGCAGATGAGTGTTCAATACCCTACAGAGTTCCTAGAGTCAATTGCAGCAACATGTCCATTCTGTGATCTGTCGTGACGCTTGCTACCAGTGGTTGTCCAGCTCCCTCCGTGTGGATCTGATCAGCAATTTCCGCCAATTTGTTCAATGGTAGGTCTGTTTGAGCTGTTAGAATGGCCCGGGTCATATTTGGCAATCTACCTACCCCCAGTGTTCGTAAGAATTCGTCGGACACGGTCGTCCCTGCTAAACGCCTCATGTGGCGTAAGAACTGCGAAGAGGTCCGGTCTCCGATCTCTTCCTGCTTTAGCAGCTGCCGAATTTTGTTGCCCTGTGACGCTGTCAAACGGTTGACCAGCTCAGTTTTCAACGTCTCGTACTTGTCCGTGTCCGGCGGTCTGGCAAAAACGTCTTACACTTCAATTGCATACTTTGCTTCTAGCTGTAACATGACATAGTAAAACTTTGTCGCGTTAGCTGTGACCCCATTCAATATGAATTGTGCCTCGATCTGGTTGAACTAAATCGACGGCTGCTCCGGCCAAAAAGGTCGTACCTTCACTGCCACTCGGTGCACTTCATCGATCGTTTCTAACGGTGTTGGCGGAGGCATTTCTAATCTATATAACACGCGAGAACTACTACTTTACGCGAAACCCGCATCAAAAGAAACGAAACTTTGCACTCCTGACCCATCGGTGTCACCAATAAAGGGATAGGTGGTATATGACTTAACTATACCGGATGTTCTACCTTTTCGTATGGAGTGTCACTTTATTTAGACTCTGGGCCACAGGTTTCGCTTTTAAGTGCTTAGGACGGACTAACTTTTCTCTAAGTCCTCTCCTTTCGCTAGCCCCAAGTATTCGTGGGCTAGCTTTTCATAATTGGTCGGACGTTCGTCTTATCCTTGCTCAATCAGCTAATTTCTCGGAACCCTTTCTGTGCCTCCCTTGTTCTTTCGAACGTGGGGGGGGGGGGCGGTCCCGGAAATTTGGCAATGTAGCGGATTTTCCTATGGGCCCGTGATGAAACGGTTGCCCGTCCCTTCGGAAACTCGAGGTTTATGGTACCTGTACGTGGTGTTGAGGCCGGAGGTAAGAAAATCTAATTGCTAAAACGTGCACTAACAAAAACCCTAAAACTCTCGCTAAGACGAGTAACGGCTTTCTCAAAAACAGCTGTGTGACAATGGGTCCCATAGACTTCCTCGACCATTTGCACGCCAAATGTTCTTACATGTACGTGCCGATAGCCGCTACAGATTATTTATTAGAAATTATATTTGTTAAAGTAAATTTATATTATACTTTGTGACGTGGCAAATTTGCCGACGTCCCTCTGAACCCCGATCGGAAAACCGGGTCGCCCTTAAGCAGTGCCGAAGCGAAAGGGCCGTTGCGATCGCTCTCCCTGGGAAGCTCGAGTATCGGCGGAGAGAATTTAACGCGTTTTGAATGTCGCGTCGCCGAGCGCGACGCGAGTTTACAAAAACCGAAGCCGTAATCCAATTAGGCGTCGATGCCTAATTCCGGCCAATAAGGGACTAATCAGCATCGAGAAGGGACGCTGGACGCACCTATCGCGAGCCAGCAACCAAGAAGGACTACGCGAGGATTGGCGAGCCCAGGCCAACAAGCCTGGAGGAATCGATAGGGAAATCGTAGTCCGAGACGAACACCTTCTCGACCTTGTCAACGCCTCAACCGGACGATGCTACGAGGAAAAGAACCGGAATGGCTCGTCCCAAATCCCCAAGGCGCCTCGGAACAGGGAGAAACAAAGCTCTAGGCAACCTAGTCAAATACCGGAGCCCCCCCGGAAAAATCAGACGCGAGCCGTCCCTGCCGCGAACAGCGCCACGATAGGCCCGAGCGTAGTCCCGGCGGAATTAGACGAGGGAGTAGGGGGACGCCTCGCTTCCGCGTTCCCGAGCCCACGAAAATTGAGACATTGTGCCGAAACCTGTCACGCGTGTAAGTTAGCGTCCTATAATAATTGTTACCACTGTGTAAGCGAAGGAGCGCAGAGCTACTATTGGTAAGTACCGGTCAGGATTATTTGGCTATTTTGTGTATTTTGATCGTGTTGGCTCGGGGGCGGGTTATTCGAAGATTCTGTTCGCGTCGCGTAACACACCGTTCTTGCGTTGCCGGGAAGACGTGCAAAGTACACGCGGAACCGCAAGGTGGTCGTGGTTATTCACGTTGCCGGCGGGAGCCGTGCAGGAGAAAAGCCGGAACGTGTAGTTTTTCGCGTATCGATAATTGGTTATCCTCGTGACAGTCCCACGGTGGGACGACGCAACGTGTCCGTTTCGCTTCCTCGCGACGACGCCGCGTTTTCGACAAAATCATCGTCGCCGCGTATTCCATCAGAGCTTGGTAGATTCGTGCCGTTTAGGCTTGTAATAAACACGCGGAGTCCTGTGACTACCGACCTCGACGCGTATGAGAGAAAGAAATGGTGTAAACTCAGCGCGAGCGGCCGTGTATCTGCCGTAGATACTGTAAACGCGCCGTCGAATTTTGTCGTATACCACCGGCTCTTGCCGGTTGCCATTAGACTTGTAATAAAGATCGTTTTGCCGAAATTCACCTCTATTCATTGTTCGTGAGAAACGCTCTCGCCGCGGAGAGTGTCCTGTCTATTCCTCACGTAGATCCCTTGACCCTTTTCGTCGTCATATTCCATCTTTCGCGAAGTTGTAGCAGTTTCGGGATTCGAAAGTTTGTTTACCGCCGTTAACAGTCATTTTCGCGTAGCACGGCATCGTGCCTGGCGCCCGAACAGTTACGGAGGATCCCGAAGCTGCTCGAACAGTTACGGAGGATCCCGAAGCTGCCCGAACTGTTTGTCGCGGGCGGACCACGCATCGTGCGGCCGAGCGTGGCCCGGCTAAAGGCCCATTTAAGGTCCATTTATACAGTACCGACGAGCGCTGGCCGGCATTTTCGAGCATTTATACATGCCCGGCCGGTTTTTCAGGCCTACGAGCATCTCTCGAGACGCTCGAAGAAAGGGTAAGTGCCGAAGGTCGTGTAATTTACAACCCTAACCCCAGGGGTTCCAGAAAAATTTTTCTGCCCTCTACCTATGCCTAGTCTCCGAGAAAAGTATTCTCGAAGAGAAAATCGAAAATTGATTTTTTAGCAGATGTCCACATTTCATGGTCATTGGAGTCATTTTAGACTATTTTTATCAAACATACGAGAAAGTATGTTTGGATTTTAAAAAATCAGAAAGGCGAACTTTACAAATGTTGTACGTAGCACTGAGCAGAGTTTCAAAATTTAGCGGTTTATATATTTGGGGACAATTTAAATTACCAGTATCGAAAAAAAACAAAGATCAATACTACAAACCCGGCTAACGATGAATTGCATTATGAACAGAAATCTAAACGAGCGTGGAATATACAACTTTGCTCAAGATACTTGTTACGTTCGAGCTTTTTTGAGTAATTTACAAGAAATCCCAGAACATGAAACGAATATTCAAATAATATATACTGGTGAAATTGGAGAGAAGGTAGTAAATATTATACAATATTTTTGTGCTACTAGGGAATTTATTCAGTTATCATCTATATTAGTGTTGTTATTAATATTTGAATATTGCCAATCAATTTGTAAGTTTTTTTTTTAATACATTGCGACTTTCAACGTGACGCTCATATTTCTACTCAAATTAGCTTAACTACACAATACGGACAAGTGTGGAACCAATTATTCTTGGACTGTGATCGTAAACACCATTATCGAATGTAATGGCACAGGAAAAGCTGCTAGAGTTTCAGCTGAATCATATACCAAAATCGCCAATAAAGTTTTGAAATCGAAACAAACTTACAGAGTGATTGGTAATGTTTAAATATTAATAACAATACTAATTTAGATGATAACAGAATGCAATCTGTAAAGAGTTTGTACACGTATCTCAACTCTGTACATCGTAATCAAACCATTCCATTGTCACTACTTTTCAAGAGTTTTGATTAATCTGATGACAAAATGTTTCGAATAAAAGTTGAACAGTTCTTGAACATGTACAAAATTCTATATTGAAAATTTAGAAAAACAAATTTTTTCTGCAAAAAATAAAAAATAATTTTAATTTTTTATATGTTACAATGTGTTTCGGATTGCGTTGAAAAATTGAACTCGGAGATGAGACAAGCACAATTTATTCTATAACGCAACTAGATTAATTGTCAATTATATACAGACTATGTACAACAAAGTTCGGGTCAACGCGCACGTTTGATCCGAACAATTAATGAAAGTTTAACAGAATTGGAAATGATTGCTAAGTATTAAACCGAATTTTTAACACTTCGCGTGATTGATTCAAACTCCTTTAAGCAAAACCGGTCAAAAGACGCACGCCGTTTTCTGTAGTAGAAATTCGAAAGAACGTTGATCTGATTTGTGATCAGTTTTCTATCACCGTCGAATCGGATCGATGACTTGCAGTTCTACATAATTCGGCCAATAGCGAAGCTGTGGCGTCCTGCTTTCCCATCTTCGCCGCAAGATGGACAGCGAGTGACAGCCTTTCTCGCTAGTACCTGATCCGTCACCGATCAGTATATATACAATCCTTAAGGACGCGCCGGAGCCAGAAAGTAGCTGTAAAATTACTAAGAGTTTCGCCTCTTACGACGTCGAGGTATATGACAATTGAAAGAGGAGAAGAATAGAGATGTCCTCGTCTCTCCTGTTGAGCTGTGACGGAGAGGGAGATATGTCGCTCGCTCGGAGGAGAGACGAAGACGGAAATACTACGAAGCAGCTTGATTTTTTTCATGTGTTTAGACGCGATTCATTTCACGAGGAAGCAATATTTTCCGATGCTCTTTGCGTAGAAATGTTCTCCGAAATATAATGCATGCCCTAGCAGAGCCCTTTTTTGGAAAAAGTGTACAAAATAATATTTCTTCTACAAAAACATACGGAATTATTGTTTATAAAAATTCAGGAGACAAATTGCAAAAAAAGGGTTCTGCTAGGGCATCCGGAATAATTCAGGGAATATTTCAATGCCAAAATTATACAGTAATATTGCTTTTTCGCTTCAGGAAATACGGCAATCTGACAACAATAGATCGAAACAATTCGTATTCCAACATGGCTGCTTGACTATCGCGCTTTTACGATTGAGAGACATAGAGGTCTTCGTCTCTCCTGTTGGGCTGCGACGGAGAGGGAGATATGACTTCGCTCGCAGGAGAGACGAAGACAGAAATACTACGAAGCAGCTTGACTTTTTCATGTGTTTGCCGCGATTCATTTCGCGAGGAAGCAATATTTTCCGATGCTCTTTGCGTAGAAATGTTCTCCGAAATATAATACATGCCCTAGCAGAGCCCTTTTTTGGAAAAAGTGTACAGAAAAAAATTTCTTCTATAAAAACGTAAATAATTATGGTTTATAAAAATTCAGGAGACAAATTGCAAAAAAGGGCTCTGCTAGGGCATGTATTATATTTCGGAGAACATTTCTACGCAAAGGGCATCGGAAAATATTGCTTCCTCGCGAAATGAATCGCGGCAAAACACATGAAAAATTCAAACTGTTCGTAGTATTTCCGTCTTCGTCTCTCCTGCGAGCGTCTATCCTTGTCCAGGAGCTTCCTAGTTTTTTCGCTGATGTCGCTAATGTGGCTCCGGCGCGTCCTTAACCTCCTACCGACAACCCAACGTCTAAGGCAGGGCCCGCTAGATAGCCTTACTGATGAGTCCTCTAGCGGGTCTAGGACGAAACGCTCCTTTCCTTTTCTTCCTCTCATTCGCATTTCCAACACAAGCTCCTTTTCTAACTACATCGTCACGCTTGTGGAGCTACCGCAAAGCTATTGATCGATAGATAGTCGATCAGGCGGTGACAGCCAATAGCGAGGCGAGCGGCTGATCGATCTTCGATCTAGTGTCGATGAGCGAGATAACCAATAATAGGCCGATTCGTAGATCACGCGTTACGATTTATCGAACGCTTATACCAATCATGAACACAATGCATTTTTTATTTTACAATATTATAGCTGCGACCAAGACGAATCCAACGACCTACTTTTTAATGACTCTTCTGAGTCCGTACATTAAAACGCTACAGTATATGCATACCAAGTGGTGTATGAACTTTCTCATTACCATCATGTTGTAAATTAGAGCTGCCGATAGTTCACCCGAAGAGTCGTAGATCCCATAGAAACCCTTTTTTGTTACTGCCACGCACAACCTTTTTTTTTACTGCCAATCACGCTTACCCAGGTTTAGATGGGACCGTCTCCAACCGGCACCGGCGGTCCTCACGATACTTTTCCTTAGAGCCGGTAAGGCCATAAACCACGAGCGGGTGACGGCTCCCTGCTGTGGGATTATTAATCATTATCTCACGTCAACTCTTACGGGTCGCGCGCTCGAGTGTGTAGAAAACATTCCCATCATCGAGGATAATTTTACAGTTGCCTCGAAGTCCCTGACGACGTGATACCAAAATCTTGATATCAAAGTCTCGTTAACGCGCACCTCCAATCGTTGTTCGATCTTCCTGCTCTTTCTCACGAGTCGGTGCCCGAGTTACAAAGACTTCGCGATCGAGTATGCGTAATATCCGCGTCGCTTACGAATCTCGGGCGAAAACCAGAGTAACTCTGGAATGATATACTCGTTACAGCGAAAATTCCACCTGAACGCCCCTCTTGCCGCGGAATATCGAGCATTCCTTCGCGTTTACGAACATCTCGGCCACATGCGTCGTGCTCTCTCTTCCCCTACTCCGTCGACGCAAGTGATATACATGCCCTCAAACGGAACATCTTTTAACGACCATTTGCTCTCCGGTCCCAAGCTGCAATCCGACCTGCCCTCCGTACTACTTCGATGGCGGAATTTTCGATTCGTTTATACCTCTGATATAGCGAAAATGTATCGTCAGATCCTCGTCGATGAACGCGACCTCGACTATCAGCGCATCATCTAGCAGGATTTCCCCGGCAGTGAGCCCACCGCTTTTCAGCTACTGACCGTCACTTACGGAATAACCTGCGCGCCCTTCCTAGCCCTCCGGGTATTAAAACAACTTGTCGAGGATGAAGGCTCTCGTTTTTCCCCTCGCTCGTATCATCCTACAATCAAATATTTACGTCGATGATGTGCTATTCGGCGGCGAAGACATCCCGTCGCTACGTCGGTTCCGCGATCAACTAAACGGCCTGCTACTCTGCGGTCATCTAAACCTAAGAAAATGGGCGAGCAACGATTCCGAACTCCTCACCGATTTGGATCCGTCGGATCACGGCCTCGCATGTTCAAAGTTCCTCACACCCGACGACGAAATTAAAATTCTAGGAGTCGGTTGGAATCCGTCTCGCGATGCCTTCCAATTCCACGTCTCGCTTTCTGAAACGCTCCCTTCGACGAAACGAACGATATTGTCAACTATCGCTAAATTGTATGATCCTTTGGGTTGGATCACCCCGGCCATTATATCTGCCAAGGTTCTAATTCAGGACCTGTGGCGTCTCAAAATCGACTGGGACGCTCCGGTCTACGGCCCTGCACTCGATCACTGGGCCGCGATTTATACTCGTCTCCCATTATTGGCTGATGTTCAAATTCCACGCTGGACCGTCTACTCTTCCTCTAATTCTCATCTCGAGCTCCACGGATTCGCAGACACATCCAACATTGCATACGCCGCCGTCGTCTATGAGCGTTGCATTTCCACGACCGGAAAAATCACGGTGTCACTGCTTGCAGGAAAGTCCAAGGTCGCACCCCTTGCCCCGGATACAATACCACGCCTCGAACTTCAGGCCGCCGTGCTTTTCTCGCGTCTCATGACGTTCGTCATTGCGACGATCGAGAGAGTCAATATCCCACACTGCTGTTGGACGGACTCAACCGTCGTGCTAGCAAGGCTCAAGTCGCACCCATCCAAATAGAAACCGTATGTTGCCAACCGCGTAGCAGAGATCCAGACTCGAGTTTCGGAAGCAAATTGGCAGCATGTGCCTACTGCGGAAAACCCGGCCGATTGCGGTTCCCGCGGCCTCTTGAGCGACGATCTCATTAAACATCGTCTGTGGTGGCACGGACCTGAATGGCTCGATCTCGATGCTTCCGCATGGCCGCCTCAGGCCTCCCTACCGGACGGCAACGACCTAACAGAGGTCAAAGTATCGTTCCACAGCGCGGTCTCCCCCTCAATCGAGTGGGACTTGGCCTCTCGATTTTCAAATTGGCCTAAACTCCTCCGAGTCACAGCCTACATCATAAAATTCACCCGTCTCTGTCGCCATGACATCTCCGAAATTCCGAGTCGACCTTCCGGACAAGCGCTGACGACCTCGGACGTCTCCCGAGCTCGACTATTCTGAATGAAGCGCCTCCAGTCCACGACATTTCCAGAAGAGCTCCGCCCGCTTCAGAAAATTCAGTCTCTGTCGCCAAAGAGCCCTATAATATTGCTAAGCCCATTTCTCGACGCTGTTGGCATTATTCGAGTAGGAGGTCGGTTGCGTAACGCCTCCCTCCCACACAAAGTGAAACATCTGATTCTGCTGGGCCCGAACCCGCTCGTGCGTCTCTTAGTCGAGCAGATCCATGCGCGGACGTTGCACGGCGGCGTGCAACTCACCCTGCACACCCTCCGCCAGGACTATTGGCTCCTCCGCGCCCGAAATACGGTAAAATCAATCATACGCTCGTGCGTTACATGCGTTCGGGAACGAGCTGCCGTCCCCGAGCAGCGTATGGGAAATTTACCCGAAGCCCGCGTATCCCCGCCAACTCGCAGCTTCGCACACTGCGGTGTGGATTACGCCCGACCATTCCAAATCCGCGCCTCGAACGGTCGCGGTATCACCGAGCGAAAGGGGTACATTGCATTATTCGTCTGTATGGCCACGAAAGCGATTCATTTGGAAGTAGCCGTCGATTACTCCACCCCGTCGTTCTTAAACGCATACCTTCGGTTTTGCTCTCGCCGTGGTCTACCGGTTTTTGGTATATGATTCAGTTGAAAAACTCTGGCATTCTTTCCTGTGCCATTACATTCGATAATGGTGCTTACGATCACAGTCCAAGAATAATTGGTTCCACATTTGTCCGCATTATGTAATTAAGCTAATTTGAGTAGAAATATGAGCGTCACGTTGAAAGTCGCAATGTATTAAAAAAAACTTACAAATTGATTGGCAATATTCAAATATTAATAACAACACTAACATAGATGATAACTGAATAAATTCCCTAGTATAAAATATTGTATAAATATTTTTTTCGAATATTGGAGAAATATTTTTTGAGCCACATTTTTTAATATTAGGTAAATATTAGATCTAATATTGTATTAGATCTTAGCTTATCTTATGTTTAGTACTTAGCGATATGTCTGATGTTACGCCTAACTTGACTACCTGTTTCGTCTTCTATTACATATGAGCGTGGAGTGTCCCACTTCTTTACAATTTTGCCGGGACTCCATCGTTTGTTATCATATACAAATACTTTATCTCCCTCCTTAAATTGAACGCCTTAATTTACAGTCTTATCATAATACTATTTTATCCTTTCCTTTTGTTTTTTCTGTTTTTGATATATGTTAGCTGGTATCTCTAGCATGAGGTGCTTTGCCAGTACAGGGATTGTGGTTTTCGTGTCCCTGTTCATCAGCATTTGCGCTGGGCTGTAGGGTAGCCCAGCTGCTGGCGCGTTCCTATACGACAACATTCCTAACTATCTCTCTCTTGTCTCACCACATTTTCTAATGATTTTCTTCGCTATGTGTACTGCTTTTTCAGCCATCCCATTTGATTGCGGGTACCGTGGACTGCTCGTTATTAT
>CM052343.1:11383836-11421665 GCA_028455595.1 Lasioglossum vierecki
AATACTCATTTGCCATTCCAGTCCCAAATCACGAAGCCGAAACAGTTATCGAAAAACTACTCTATATTTTTGTCTACTTCGGTATTCCTCAAACGTTTCTAACTGATCAAGGTTCAGATTTTATGTCAGAACTTGTTAAGAGCCTGTTCAGACACGGCAGAAACCGCGCGTTTCCCGCCGTGTCTAAACAGGCTCTAAGGAAATAAGTAATCTTTTCAAGACAAAAGATATCTCAACCACACCTTATCATCCTCAAACGGAGCTCTTGAAAGATCACATCTCACCCTAAAAGATTATCTCAAAGATTATATAAATAACAAACAAACGGACTAGGACACTTACATCACCTTTGCGATATTTAGTTACAATACACCCGTTCATAAATCCACTCGATATACACTGTATGAACTGCTTTTCGGACAGAAGGCTTATCTACCTTCATCTATAGGCGGGGCAGTGGCTCAGATGGTAGAGTGGCTGACTCGCACCGAGAAGACCAGGGTTCGTATTCCCGGTGTGGCAAAAATTTCCAGGATGGTTTTTCTTCTCGGTGCGAGTTCGGTCTCTACTGTAGGGGTCACGGGGCGACCGATGTTAGATTTTCCCCTTTATCCAGGGAGTCTGCGATTATTGGAAGCCCAAAAAAGTTGACCACCCCGCCAAAAACACGGAAGGCGCGCAGTCGCTCAGTGGTAGAGCGCTAAATACTGTGGTGCCAAAGAAAAAAAATGGAATGCTTACGCAGCAACAACAAAAAATGATCAGGAATTGAAACCTTATAAGGGGGAAGGTTTGGTGGACGGAGCTATTTGCTGAACACCCATCGACCCCTGAGGATGGTGGACACATCCAAACTATCAGCCACGTTATCTAGAATGCATCAAGCCCCCCTAGGAGGGAGACTTCGATGGCGCTGATATTAGCTCTCCCCGGAGAACAAATTTCGGCAAAGTTGAAGCACGAACCCTTTTTTACCCCAGTCGGATGGTAGGCTAGGCAAGAGAGGACCGCATGGAATTGATATCTCGACACAGCCGAGATTTCGATGAAGTCGGATCTGATCCCAAATATCAAAATTAGCTTCTTCCCAATAGCAGCCCATCACCGCGCGGTCTCTTGCATTTGAACCTAAAAAACTTAAGTAGAGTCACAGAGTAGGGTGGGAGGAGGGCAAATCTTTAGCTATCCGGAGATTAGAGTAGGGATGGGAACTCGAACTTGATGCATCCAACGTGATAACGTAGGTGAAGCTGGGGGGAGCCAACAGGCAGGCGAGGCACCCTGCAGGTCTGAAGGTGAGTCGGTCCAACGTACGCTGCGAGCTCTAACCAGCTCAAAAACTCTAAATAAGTAGGTAGAATGGCCGATCTCATCAATGATGACCGTCCCGTCTAGTAGGTCAAAGAATCTGAAAGTGGCCCGGGCCTAATAAAACAGAGGAGGGCCGAAAAACGAAGGATAATTGCAACCCTACTTGAGCCAAGGTCGGTAGCGCCAATTGTGAAACTGGTGATGAAAGAACCGGTGTGCTTTAAGGAAGCGAGGGGTGGCCGATCCACTCGTCCCCGACAAACGCATTATCTATCTATCTATCTACCTTCGTCTATAACTCAAGATCCGGAATTTCATTATACTTATGATGATTACGTTAGATCGCTCAAGTTCAAATTGAACACATCTTTTCAAATCGCACGCGAAAATCTTGTCAATTCAAAATTAAAAAGCAAAGAATACTATTATTCGGGATTGGTGGAGCTGATCGAGAGATCGTTGAGAGCGATCTTCGACGCAGACCTACTATTGGTTATCTCGCACGCTCCAGCGAGATCTACGGTCGATGAGCAGCGCGCCTCGCTGTAGGTCGACGCCGCGGATCGATTATCAACCCGCTTTTAGCCCGTTTATTGGCTTACGGAAAATATACACCGTCATCGTCTGACGGTGTAAGAAAACCGACCGCTTCTCATCGATAGTCAGTCATTACTGTATCTCGCTATCGCTCTTTATCTATTGCACCTATCGAATCGAAACGTCGCGCGTTGGAAAACCGGTTTCTCGATTTGTGTAACCATCACTCATTTAGAGTTACTCATAGGAAATTAATCGGGTCTCATTATTCTATATTATTCTATATTCTACATTATTCTACTCTGCTCTTGTAAATAGTTCATAGACATTGACTATCTTCCAGAGGAAGAAATAAAAATTGTGTTCGTGTATCCCTCGTTCTGTTTATTTCTCCTGTTCCGAAATAACTATGTTAAGAAAATTAATCCAATTATTTTCAAGGTTAACGATCTGGTTATGATTGAAAATAAATACATTCCTCCAGGATTATCAAAAAAAAATTTGAGTAATGCTAAGGGACCTTATAAAATCATTTGACTTTTTCCTAACCAAACTGCAGAAATTCAAATTAACAAAAAATTAGTTAAATATCACACTAAATTTCTCAAACCTTATTTTTCAGATGAATAAGACTATCCTAATCCTTCTACTTCCACTCCTAGCTAGTAGCCATGTTTTCATCAATCATCCTTTAAATGAATCTAGTGGAATCTTTTACAACAAAAAAGGAATAGCTAAGTTTGCAAATTCCAAGCTCACACTTCTCTCATATATGAATAAAACTCATTTAAACAGCGCGCTCACGATCATTAACTCATATTTGATTAAACCGAGAGATATTTGTAACTTGACGTTACAAGATTCAACTCGGAAAGATCATACTAGTTTGCATTGTGAACTCGCTATCCGTTTAATCGAAACAGAATTGCTAGAAATTAAATTAAAACACGAAATACTCCAACAACTGACCGAGAAATTAATTTCTAAAAAGAAACGTGGTGTCCTAAACAGCATGTCGTATCTATTAAAATGGGCTTTCGGTATCCCCGACGCTGATGATGCACAATTTTATGAAGATAGTATTAAAACTTTAGTAAATAACAATAAACAAACACAAACCTTGCTGAAAACACAAGTTCAAGTAATTACGAACACTATCAAAAATTTTAATAATTCATTATCCTCCCTCCGTAGTCAAGAGAGAGAGCAATGAACGAAAAAATAGACAAAATAAATTCTTTTACCACTCAAACGAATTCTTATATTTCCCGTTTAGAAATGGAATCCACGGTAAATCAACAGGAGTAGAGTATATAGGCGAGTTCTAAATACTAGTTATCATTACAGGGTAGATTCCTACCTTACCGGCAGCATAATTTTACGCTATATCGCGATCGCATTTTGCGGGGTGGGGGGAGAGGAGGGACTTATCTTAGAACAGAACCATATTTTGCGGGGGTGGGGAGAATTTTCGAGGAAATAAGCATTGGGTAGTTGTCACGCCCTGGTTTGCGGGTGGAGGGGGAGGGGTAGTGTGAAATACGGCGATCCCTCGACATTTTCCAGGTATTGCGTACAAGACCAGCTTCCTGGTATTGCGTACGTGTGGAGTGGGAAATTTTCGATGAAATAAACATTGCCGGCGACGGCGAGCCCGCCTATCATTTCATATAAACATCCTTTGACCCTGTCCGGGTTTAACACACCCGACCAACATATGTTTTTCACATTCAATATTTTTGTTCTTTTCTTTTTCTGTAATGTCGTTTCGCTATAACTTCTAAAACGTGCCTCAACTTAAATTTTACGATTTGTCACGCACCACCATAATTTTTAAGAGACTTTCCCCATCATAAAACACTTAACCCTGAACCCTAGTCCTTCAACATCTGTTTTTTCCTAAACCAACAGCCGTCAAGTCATCTTGTCCTTGTAAGGACAATGCATTTTCTTTCATTCTCCTCGTCTTTATCCTTCTCCTTCTTGCAATTTTCCCTTTCCTTAACTACTATTTCCACCAATCAGCTGCTTCCACCAAAAAATATCCTCCAGTCTACCGTCAACGTTTTTCAGTTCATCCGCAGCAACCAAACGCATAACTTGCTAAGCTCTACGGAGTTGTACATATTATCAAACGTTGTTTTTTTTGTTTAAATATAAATATTGGTTATGTTAAGTAAAAGCTTATATTTGAGTGTTTCTATTGCACATGACCATCACCATCACCAACACCATCAACACCAACAATTTCTTTAAAAGTAGCCCTCACGAAATTAGTTTTTCGTCGAGCGCAGCGGAGTTACGAATAAATTTAATATTCGATTCATTCTCCGTACAGACCCACTTACAGCCATCGGCCGAGGGACTGTTCTATTTACTGTCAAGCAACCCTATTCAGGACGTCACGTGCATCCATAAATCCTTCCAATCTTAAGTATCGCCTCGACACTGCTCAATGATTCTGTTTAAAACTCGATTAGCGCCGATTAAAACGCATACGGAGATGTCAACAAACGTCTTGAACGGTCGGCCTGTTCTCGCGATTAGCGTGGTCCCACCCGTCATCACCCGTGAGAGATATCGCCCCATTTTTTTCGGGAGGATACATGCATCTCGTCATCATCCGTGGAAGATTTTCCTTCCATTTTTTTTCGGAAGGATGCATCTCGCGAGTATCCTTCTGGAGGGGATAGATGCATATAGTAATGGATGGAGTCAACCCTCTAGTCAATTTCGGAAAAAACGTTGACGAGTCGCTATAGAAAGTTATATCGCGTGCGTGATATTGTACGTGGTTTTTTATCATTCAACGAGTCCATACATACACCTTTCTTCAACGGTAAGTATAATAAAAACTTTGTCTTTTTTTTTTTAAACGATGTAAAATCTAGTAAAAACTTTCTTTAATTAGATGGATCGAATCACTCATATCATTGACATGGACGGATTCATTGTTGACAAGAAGTTCTTATGTAAAGAATTATCAATCATTGATGTTTGTCACGACGGCACGTTTGAACTCGCCGAATTTTGCTTGGAGAGGAACTTCAATTCTTTATCTCAAGCTAACAAAAAGTCTGCATGGTACGTTAGCAATTTTGTGCACGGGATTCCGTTTAAAGATTTTGGGTATGAAAAATACCAACAGAATGACATATTTAAAGTTATACAAAATTTTGTTTGCGATTACGCGAATCCTGTCGTAGCATATAAAGGTGGACATTTCGAGAGAGACATTCTTCGACAAATGGGTATAAACTCGATAAATTTAGAACAATTTAACTGTCCAAAATATGATATACTAGTTCACGATCCCATATATGAAATTGCAGACATACCATGCAGACTTCATTGTTGGCAACCGAATAAAAGAACATCAAAAACGAAACCGTACCATTGCAGTCTTCGGGAAGTCCAAGCATTTCGTGCATGGATTAAAAATTATGAAAACGAGTAAAGTATCCATTAGTTATTAAAAAACACGTTTACATCTCTTCAAATTTTCCTCGCGAGGCAAAACCACAAAACATGACACCTCTTTTTTACATTTTTTTTATTTTTTCACAGTGTTTCTCACTGATTACAAAATCGGAGATGAATCCTACAGCCGTCGCAACAACCGATCAGGTTCCCTCAGCAACACCTGATTATCGTCTCGAACGTGACAGACTTCAAAGTTTTCACGACTGGTGTTACTCGCACATTGTTCAACCGGAGAAACTCGCCGCCGCTGGATTTTTCTATCTGGGTGATGAGGACTGCGTTGAATGTTTCGAATGCGGTGTACGGCTGACTCGATGGGAACATGGTGACGATCCCATGAAGGAGCATGGTCCAGATCCTGCGTTTACGTCTCAGGGATGAACTGCGGCAACGTACCGATCGGAGTCGATCCTGCTACAATTCCGCCAAACCCTCGCGGTATAGACGTCTGTGGAATTGCGAAAGAATCGTCGCTCGCGAAAATTGAAGTCTTTGTAATGGTATCTTACCGAAAGTTGAAGTCTTTGTAATGGTATCTTACCGAAAGTTGAAGTCTTTGTAATGGTATATTACAAATAAAATAGTATTCGAAAATATTTCTTTTATATTTTTTATTACAGATTACATTGTACAATTCCTATAGAATATAAATGTTAAAGTATATTCGTTTTAGATACCCATGAATTATGTGACGCATCCATCCCCAACCATTTTACATATACTTTATTTCCTTTTTTACGTAATATTTTTTCAACTAAGAATATGTCGGGATATATATATATTTTGCAGCGTGTATCTCGTGTTCGTAAAATCCTCCGGCGATAGGTTTACCCGTCGAGTCGACTAGGAGGTATGTGACAGGATTCGTTCGTTTCACCGCGATAATCTTGAATATTTCGGTTGACCAGTTCGGCGTGTATCCTTTGTCAAATAGGGTTTTGAACTTGCTAACGCGCACGCGATCATCAACCTTAAATTTGGCAGGACCAGCAATATTCACGTTGCTGTACACGGTGGACAGAAGGCGGCTGGCATTTTTACGGTTCATTGTTTTCGATTATTGTAGTCCTCGGTCAACGTGGGAATCTTGGATGTCTTCACTGGCTTCGACGATTATGTTGTTCAACTACAAATTTGAGGCATAGGGAAACCAATTCCCCTGTAGTCAAAAATTTTGTCAACTGCATTTTTGATTCATCATCGTCATTATCTAACCAATCACAGACACCAATGAATGAGATTACATATCAACCAAGACGGAATCCACCAGTTATCAACAATCCAGTACCTGACTTCTCAGAAGATGAAGAAGCAACTTCCGTAATTCCAGTTCAGACTCGACAAAGAACACGTAAAAGTACTACACCCCTCTAAGGAGAAAGAAGATTTTAACCTGCGTTACTTTTAATAGATTACTCTATATCTAATTTTTGCATTTTCTAATTATTAACTACGAATAATTAAGTTATCTATTCTAAATTAGCTTATAATTAATTCTCATATTATTGACGTATTCGTAAGAATTAATATTGTATTACATTCCAATTGCTGATTTCCGTTAATAATTTTATGGCGGAAGGTGTTGTATATTTTAATTTGCGTTATTTTCTTAAATTATTCTATATCAATACTTTGCATTTTTCAAATAATCACTTATGAATAATTAAGTTATCTACTCTAGACTAAGTTGCAATTAATTCTTAATTAATTCATGGTATATTTCATTGTTAAACACTGTTAACAATTTTATGGCGGAAGGTGTTGTATACCAACGATAAGATTCTCTCTAGCGTTAGTCATCTATCATTTCATCTAAGCGTTTTCAGTTCGGCATCCTATCTTCTATTACTCATCCATGAACTTCATTCATTCATTAAACCTAAAACAACCCCCACCTTACAGAACCAAACCTATATCTTCAGCCGATTTCTTCTTCTCGTCAGCATTCTTTTCTCAGTCTCATTTCGCTTCTGATCATCTTGACGAATCTTGTCTAGACTACTAAGTTCTTTTTGTATAACGTCTGTAGTTTGTATTTCGCTCAGAAATCGTACTTAATAAATATACACGTATTAAGTATCCGGAATACAACACTGCACTTCTTTTGTAATCTTGTGCTGAGTATGGTCTATGGAATCTTCGCTTTTCTAGTCGTATTCTGATTATAATTCAGATTGTTTTTTTTTGTAAATTCTGCTTAATTCTATCGTTCGTAGTGTGATATAACATACGATACATTTTTAATATTATGATTAATATTAGTGTTAAAATTCTATTACCGTGCGCAACACTATGAGGGATTAATAATAATTATTATTCAAAAATATTAAATGCATGAATTTTTTTTATTGATTAATACTTTCTGTATTGGTTGGACCACCGGACGTGACAAATGAAATGAAGGTGACCTTGAATTGTCCTCTAACGCTCCACCCATAAGAAAACAATTAATACTACGTAATGTAGTCCATCATATCAAACAACTTTTACAGGAACACTTTTCTGATAACGACTACGTATTCTGAGATATCTTGTTGATTTCACTTCAGTAGGACACCCTATAGATCTACAAAACGAATTTTTAAAATTTTCAATATAGTTCTACGTAAAAAAGTTGTAAAATACTACTTTTAATATTTTCTCTACAATTCCGATCAATTGCAATTTTTTAAAAATATTGTTTCACATGCTGTAGTAAACTAGTTGCTCAAGCTTCCCCAAAAAGTTCAAATCAAATAGCACAATATTAAAAAAGTTATCGTCTTTTTTGTACCGTCCGAATACTAATTCGGGTCACTGTAGATGGCTTATTAAAATATTAAAATATTCGAGGTAAATAAGGTAAGTTTACATTAACGAACACGTCGAACTATTTGTCGAAATTAGATTTCATGTTTGCAATATCAAAAACATTATTACCTTCTCAGCATATATTCTGCATACTAAGAAAACAGACTGTTTCGACATAGGCGGAGCGAAAGCTGCGTTTCTTGTCAACAAAATTTGGCGTTTCGCGTAGCCGTTTAACTCTGTCGTGGTGATTGATCTAACAAATACAAGCAGAATCCTTTCATAAGTATATTTAAGCGATATACCAATATGTTATGTTAGCTTGGTGTTGATGGAATGTTGGATACAAGAAAATTGTAAGATCTAACTATTAAATTAATGAAAAACAACTGTTATATTCAATAAAAATAAAATTCTGGTAGCGTCTTTTTGTGATTACAAGTGATACCTGTCCTAATATAATTAAATAGATTCACGTGCATATATAAACCTTTTCTTTTTGCAAATACAGGGTCATCCATTAAGAAGTGTTATTTTCACTTGTTAAAGCACGCTGTTTTATTTACAATTAACAAATTTTTTTTCAATTAATAATTCCTTGTAATTTTATTATTACTAAAATAATTTAATTAGTACAATTTTTACAATTTACAATTTCTTATAATTTTACTACTCACGTGTCAATGAGACATTAATGGAAGACATTTTATTAGTACTGGATCTGAAATATCCAGCATCATTTACAAAATAAATTGATGAGGGCATGGAAATACACGGAAGGAGAAAAAAATGTCGGGGAAAGTTAGTCAACGAATGTCTGAAGGAAAAGGAATCAGATATTGTGCAGGTCGAAAGCGGAAAAGAAAGGGAGGAATAGGGTAGAAACAGAGAATGGCGAAACTTCCGTTTACGGTCCACCTTAGAATTCGATGAATTGCCAGAAGGATTGGCAAGGCAATCGTCATTTTAGTAAAAAAAGAACCTATTTTCAAAATTTCATACGAGCATACGAGGATAGATCTTTCTAAATGCAACGAAAGATACAATTACATAAGAATAGGAATACTACCAGATTATCTGAGAAAGAAGGGTAGAGGGGGCAGTCATAAGCTCATAGCGCGGGTAAGGTGCGGAAATTCAGAGAATTGGAATAGATACTGCCTGGAGGAAGAGGCAAGAGGATGCGATTATTGTGGGGATAAGTATGGAAACCTGTAACATTTGACAAGGGATTGTAGGATAATGGGGAAAATAATCAGGCTCAAGGATGTAGTGAGTGGGAGAAAAGATAGAAAGGTCGAAAACTGGTTGAAGAAGTTGAGGAAAAAGAGAGAAGAGAGAGCATAAATAAACCAAAGAGAATACCAAACCAAAAATGTAAAAGTTAGGGAATGGGGAGGGAAGCAATAAATATGGAGTTATGGGGGTTAGTGATAATTAGGAGATTAAAAGAGTAAGACAGGATAGGCTTGCGTGAGACATAGAAATGAATGGGAGCAGGTATGGACTGAATGCGTGAAATAAGATTTTTGTACAGATAAGTTATTGTATCTCAAGTCAAATTTCTTAGCTGTAAGGCTGAAATAAAGCAAATTATATTATTATTATATTATTACAAAATAAATTGAATTGTAGTATAATGTTTAAAGAAGAAACTAATTACTAAGATATACGCTGCTTTCAATGAAGTCATTAACCGTAAAACTTGGTTATGGAACAATTATTATAACGTATATAGTATGATCATTTTTCATAATTTCTTGGATGATATGCTCAGAGTTTCTTTTCAGTATTTTGTCAATCCTCTTTTTTATCTTTTTTGCACGAAGAAGTTACAAATAACATTTTTATAAATCGAAATTACCGTCATTCTATTTATGAATTCTACCATTAAGAAATCTCATTTCCATGTTAGCGAACTTTGAACAAAAAAATGTTCTGGTTTAATATCAGAAAGCAGGGCCCGCTCTAGGGGGGGGGGGGGGGTGTCAACCCGGGCATTTTCCCTGGGGCGCCAAAATTTAGGGACGCCATTTTGGCTGTATGTGTAAGAAAAATATTGATGTGTTAAATACCCAATTAATAGATTCATACATCGATTTTTTCATCCGCTAAAAATTTACAGCGCGTAGCGTATTTATTTGTAGACAATTTGTCTTTTTTTAAATTACGTAGACTGTAAACAGATATTTTTAATGTCGTAAATAGTACGAATTATTTAATTGAATTTATATTTTTCAATCCTGTTTGTAATTCAGTCAAACATAATAATTTGACTGAAATTCATATTTTTCCAATATTTTCTGTTCAGAATTGGTTGACTTCACAATTTTCTATTTTGTAACTTTAAAATTTTTTTTAGAGATTTTGCAAATCTCACAGTTTTACAAATGCAACTTTGCAAATTTAAATTTGCACAATTTTAGAATTTCCCACATCCCTCACAATTTAATACTTGAATTCCCCTAAATTTAAACTTGACCTCGGTTTAAACTTCAAAATTCCTTGCATTTAAACTTGAAATTTCCCTCACTTCAAACTTGAAAATTCCTTCAAATTAAACTTGAATTTCCCTCAATTTAAACTTGAAAATCCCTTCAAATTAAACTTGAATTTCCCTCAATTTAAACTTGACAATTCCCTCAATTCAAACTAGAAAATTCTTTCAAATTGAACTTGATATTTCTCGCAATTTAGACTTGAAAGAACAAAGAAATTCTTTTAATAAAGAATCCCAGTTTCCTCAAACGACCGCGAGTAAGGAAACAACGAATCTAACAATGTTACATTCTCTAACAATGTACAACTCTGTAATTCAATCAAATATAATAACACTGTCCAACAAATTTCAACTTTTTTCATGTGTCCATACGATATTCGAACCAGAAAGCAACGCGGAACACGAGTCGCCGCAAGTGACACTCTCCACTAATGCGAGCGTTCTATGGGATACGGCGCGGCGGAGTGTTTAAACATGTTTAAACAATCATAATGTATTACTATTACACATAATTACAATACAACATATTTTATAATAACATCACAATATTTGTTCAAATTCGAAAAATATGTTTTTTTTTAAACTTAAATTTCTCAAAAAATGTGCGTCTAGGAGAAAAATTAAGACCAGATTCGGAATCAGCGCAAAAAGCTCTATAAGATCCACCCAACAGTTGTATAGAAACATTTTTGTTGTTGGGCAGTGTAATTTGACTGAAATTCATATTTTTCGAATATTTAGCAACTTAAAAATTGTACAATTTTGCAAATCTCACAGTTTTACAAATTGCAACTTTGCAACTTTAGAATTTTACAGTTTCACGATTTATTGCTTTGGAATTCTACAATTTCACAGCTTCACAATTTTTTACTTTGCAACATTAAAACTACACAATTTTAGAATTTGCTACATTCCTCACAATTCAATACTTGAATTCCCCTAAACTGAAACTTGAAATTTCCCTGAATTCAAACTTGAAATTTCTTTCAAATTGAATTTGGATTTTCCCTCAATTTAAACTTGAAATTGCTTTCAAATTGAACTTGATATTTCCCTTAATTTAGACTTGAAACAACAAAGAAATTTTTTAATACAGAATCCCGTTTTCTTCAAACGGTCGTGTGTAATAAAGCAACGAAAATTAGAAGTGACATCCCATAACGTCATTGGAGCAAATACACAACGTATCTTTCAGCTAACTGTCAGTAGCTGATTGTTAAATACAAAGAAAATTACATTTAGTTTATCTTAATTCAAATTACACTGTTTTATTGATAAAATAAAGTATATTACTCAAAATCGTCACCGTAATCGGACCTTGGTTTAGTTCAGACAATGATGTACAACATATTTCTCTGAAACACATTACTCACAATCTGTACGTATTATCCGTGAATACATGTATACATATTTTTCGTGCATAAATGCATACGTTCTTTGCACACCTTACGCAAATAAAGATCTACAAATCCACACTTATCAGAAAATGTTTTTAAATTTCTTATCGGGCTGTCATTGTCCCACTATTGTTTGCTTTTGTTAAACCAAATCTATATACGGAAGAATTTCCACGGAGTATAAAAACTGTTCTTTGCTAGCTGCTCTCAGATTCACCTGAATCATTGTACGAAAAACTACAAGATCAAGATGTCTCGTTACATTCTCCTCTTGTTGGCCGCATTTACTATACTAGATATCAGTGAGTATCAAAATTATCCAGTATGTTACTTAACAGTATGTACTTGTTGTTTGATACAGTCTTGATTGCAATTCAAACTTTCAATTGAATATTAAATGAACTAAAAGTAACTATTGTTTTATTTATTGTACTATTTGCTATGGACTGTTATTTTTAGCATATTAACACAGTATTATACACTTCGCGACAAAAACACAGCACACAATAAAATTTCAATTTTTTAAACTATAGTTCTTGTATTCATATTATTGCTGAGTTAACTGTTCTCTTCTAGCGATCGTATATTTTTTTATAAAAGATATATTGATGCTCTTGGCGTACTGGTTAGATCAATTTTTACTTAGAAGCAATTCTGCAATTTATCAACTTAAAATTTCGACGTTTCGATCATCTTCAAGAAAATTAATAATTACGTCTGTAAATTATTAAACAAAATTATATTATATTGACTATTGCTCAGTTAGTAATAGGTTGTATAGGTGCAGTGTAAATGCTTGTTTTCTATATATAGGTTTACGGTTAGAATTAAAAATGTAGTATTTATTTAAAATGTCACTTCCTTATTCGTCTACATTTTTTAAGAAATTGTAAATAACTTTCCGTCTATGATTCAATAGTTTCGCAATTTTAATAATGGAACAATTTTCTTTACGCAAATTTTGAATTGGTAATAAATTCAATCAATCTTTTGTCGCGAAACTTTGTTGAAAATTTTACAATATTTCAATTCTGGAACACAAATATTAAATACTTTTCAACCTGAACTTTGATGTCTGACGCTAACACACAAAGACTTTCATCTACTGCATGCGCCCCACGCATTTGTTGTTTTAAATTTTAGAAGTATTTTCGTAGCTATTAAAAATTCAAAATCACAAAATTTTCAGGAGTATCTGTATCGCGTTAGAAATTTGAATAAGGCTTCGAAAAATTATTTTATACTTTTTAGTCCGTCTTAAAAACGTGGTATTTTTTAAAAATAATTATCTTCTGCTATTTACTATTGTGTATGTGAAATTTTTCAATCGATTTTAAACATGTTTATGAAATCATAGCAGAGACATGTAGTAAATTTCGGACGGTATTGCGACTACGACATATCGAAAACAAATGTAAACGGTAACGGAGTAACGGTTCTCCCGCTTGGTAAACAAATTATAATACTTTGTATACACTACACTGAGCTCCTTCGATGCGAAGTGAGTCGGTGGAGTGGGCATGAGTCGGAGCAGTAACGCATAATGGAGTAGAAAATCCACATTTTTATATCCAAAACGCACTGTTTTTAAAAAATCTTTTTTTTTTCAAATAATCCAGTGTCATCCAGTTCTGGCCTATGTTCAAAGT
Organism: Lasioglossum vierecki; assembly: GCA_028455595.1. Lineage (NCBI taxonomy): Eukaryota > Metazoa > Arthropoda > Insecta > Hymenoptera > Halictidae > Lasioglossum > Lasioglossum vierecki. The sequence continues at coordinate 11,397,504 of CM052343.1, forward strand.
TTTAAGTTTCTAGCTCATCGGGAAGTTAGTTTAAAATCAATTGCAAGATTTGTACAGAACAGACAGGTAAGAAAGCCAGCTAATAAAAACGTGGCCACTACGGGTGTGCGGGTTCCCGCATTTACGGGTTCGGGTCGAGTCGTAAAAAAAAAACGGGCGGGCTCGGACGAGTACTCGAGACATCTGAATGTTTGGGTAGCTTGATCGCGTCGGGTAGCTTGACTGCGTCGGTTAGCTCGATCGCGTCGAGTAGCTTGATCGTTTCGGGTAGCTTGATCATGTCGAGTAGCTTGATCATGTCGAGTAGCTTGATCGTCACAGGTAGCCGGAGACATTCGGATTACGATTACACAAACTGGCCAAATTCGGACGCGATCTTTCTATATTCGAGATTGAACATTCGATTCGTAATTTGCACTAATGCGATATTCAATTATGTACTCGCTTTTATAAGATGATATATATGTACACCTGTTATTTTTCGTGTGATAATTTCAGTTTCGATTTCGGTTATGCAACTAAGTCAATTACAGGACGACCATAAAATAACCCCATGAAATCTCAGTTATTGTGATAAAACAAAAAATTTTCAATTTTTTATGTTTTCTTAATCCATTTATTTTAAATTATTATGTAGAAAACATAGTTGCTTCACATTTTCCGGTAACAATCTCGCTCTTGCATTTGTAACAATATTTCCGGATGTACTAAACAACCGTTCACTGGTTACTTGTTTCGCAGGTATGGTTAGAAAACGTCTCGCCACTGCAGATAGCAGTGGAAATCTTAAATGATTTGATTTCCACCACTGCATAATATTTGTATCCCTAGAAACAACGGTTTCGGACAAATACATCGCTATTTCCCTATCTTTTTTGCTATTATATGTTTCCTCTTGTCTGTCTGCGTTTCCTAATTTCTTGTCTAGGAAATTGAATAATTTTGATTTTCTTCCATCTACTCAAGAAATATTATAGTTATTATCGTTCCATTACCACTTGTACTGGGTTCTTGGTCTTTATTACTTGTCGGTTCTGTATTCTTATTCCTGGAAATTTCCTCATTGAGTTTTTTGTACATTATTTGTTTTTGTTCCGTTGAAAATAACTGATCCTTGTATCTGGGGTCCAATACCGTAGCACAAATATATAGCGGATCTTGTCCTATTGGTTCAAAACGTTCCTATAAATGAGATATCGTATTTTATTTAAATTTTTGACTTTTATCTGTAAAACTTGTTTTATTTCAATATAAAAGCTATTGAAACTACCTTTAACCCGTTCCTCACTTTATTAGAAATATCAACTATTAACACATTTTCACTATTTTCTTCTTTTCCTACTTGTAGTACATTCGTTAACGCATAGTACATTGGATAGTTTAGCGAAATTGTCGGATATTTTTCCCCGCTCATAATCTCCGTTGTGTCTTTTAAAGGTTCCAAAATTGAAGTTACACATTTTAAAAAATTTCATTCATCTGTCGATAGATTGTTTGGTGTGTTTTCTTCACACAGCATTACGTTTAATAATGTGTGCAAAGCAATAAATCTTTCGAACATAAGATATGTCGAATTCCATCTGGTATCAACTTCTTGTACTAGGTTTAGGGGAGTAACATTTGGATTGATTGATTTCTGCACATTTATCAATTTTTCTCTGCCAGTGGTTGATTTGGAAAAAAGTGACTATTAATCTACATTTCTTTCTTAATGACAAATATTGCGGAAAATTTTTAAGAGAACATTTAATGGCTAATTGCAAACAATGGCCGAGTATGAAATTCTAGTCCAATTATTATACGTGTTAATGGCTTTCGCTTTATTGCGACCATTGTCAGTCGTAAAAAAAATAGTTTTTCTGAATCTATGTCCCAAGTGTTAAAACATTGTATTATTGTGCTTTGAAGATATTCATATGTATGTTTCTCCGGTACATGTTTTAAATCCAACATGTAATGATTTAATTCAAACTCTTTACTATTTACTATATAATGGATATTTACTATATAATGGACGGTTAAAGAAATATAACTCTGGACTGCTCTTGAAGTCCATCCGGCCGTCGTTAATGCAACTGCACTATCTTCCTTTAATGCTAATAAAAATAATATAAAATTTATTAATATCAAATGTATGTATCTAAAAAATAATAGTAAAAGTATTCATAAAAAAATGTTATAAGGAAAAAGTATATTCGTATATAATTTATATCTTCACATATTTTATTTTTAATTTTCTCTTTACGTCTTGGTACATGTCCGGAATTATCGAGCGAGCGAAAGTACTTCGAGACGGAATTCTATACCGTGGATCAGTAAGATGCACCAGTTCTCGAAATCCCACATCATTGACAAGGCTAAACGGTTGTAAATCTACCGCTATCATGCGTGCAATTACGATGGTTATTTGTTTTGCACGGACTGAATTGTTGTCTAAATAGACAGTATTTTTATCTTTACTACACCCTGCTTCGTTTACTGGTAGTACTGGTAAATCTATTGCAGCACTATGCATAGATTTTAAATGACGCAACAGAGCACTTGTGCTACAATGCTTTGTTTTGAACAATCTTTTACACATGTTACACTGCGCACTTTCAGAATTTATTTTATCAAAATATTGCCAAACATTACTTTTAAATCGTTTTACCCGCACAACACTTGCGTCTGGACTACTAAATACCGTTACACTATTATTATAATCAGCCATTATTTAGATTTAGATTTAGATGTTGAGCGGTTCACGACTATATTTCACGCGTACGAGTTTGATAGATAAAGCACTGGATGTTTGGTACGATTCGATATGATATACGATGTTTCGCGTTTGCTGTTCGATGCGATTGTGGCATTCAAGTGTCGCAACATAGACTTAGACTTATTAGTTGTCAAACACACGTTAACACACTGTTATGGCTCACACAAAATTAAGCTCCAGTTCTCCGCGAGACCTACTTATATATCATCCATTCTTTAGCTTCAAACATGCCGCATCTCAAAGACATCGTCATTCAAACACACCGCCGTGCTCCTTCATCGTTTGCCACTAGCGTTCTATCGTTTGTCGCTCGGTCATTTGTCACATGATCGCTGCTGCTCATCTGCAAGTATGTAGCTTCAAACATACCGAATCTCAATTGTACCGCGTCTTAATCCCACCGCATCTCACTCGTGCCGCGCCTCTCTCTCTCTCTCTCTCTCTCTCATTCTTTCTCATACACATACAGACGAATACACGCACAATCACACACACACATACTGATCACACCCAACATATTAATTTAATAGTCATAGTCACTGCTTTATACATATTTTATTGTAATGATAGAAATTGCACTATACAGCCCTATTATACTATATTCTATCAAATTAATTATTATTATATTCATAAAATAAAAATAAATGTCAAGGAATACAGAGAAATTTAAAATAACGAAACACATCCATGATTTAAATTATCTGGAAAAGTACTAAATGAGCAACCAATAAACAATTAAAAATTTTATTTTACGACAATAAAATTTAGTCACTTGATTAAAAAATGATAATAAAAATATATATTGATTGCGATAATTAGCAGTAGATAGGAATCATTTTTTAATAAATTCATCTCAATATCTCTTATAGCCCACTGTGTGCGGTCGTCCGAGGCTGTACATCACGGTGCAGCATTGAGTTCAATTAATTTTAATTTCGACAATTTTCAAATGTGCATCTTTTTAAAAACATGAACATTGAACATACAAGGGATACTTGGTACTATATCCTCATATTTTTCAAATTTTTAAAAAGTATCCTGCTATGAAAACGTTGCATTTGTTTAAAACAATTGCAAAATAAATAGTGAGAAAACATTTTTTTCAAATGACTTTTGTAGTAGATATTCTTATGTTACTAAAAACTCATTTTCATCGGTTTGTTAGTTTTAGGTCACTTTGCGTGGAATGACTCCTGTGCATTAAAATAAGAGAAAATTAATTAATCCATTAATAGAATATACACATGTGCATTCAAATTTTCATGAAGGAAAAGACGGAAGTCACATATGTACATACGACATACAATGATTAGATTGTATAGTGTAATTATAATTGATTTCGAATTTCAAATGAGACTGGAGACTGCTGCTGATCGGCTACCCGTGGACGATCAAGCTACTCAACATGATCAAGCTACCCGAAACGATCAAGTTACTCGACGCGATCGAGATAACCGACGCGGTCAAGCTACCCGACGCGGTCAAGCTACCCGACGCGATCAAGCTACCCGAACATTCAGATGTCTCGAGTACTCGCCCGAGCCCGCCCGATTTTTTCCAACCCGACTCGACTGTCGAGTACCCGTAAATGTCGGGAACCCGCACACCCCTAGTGGCCACAGTTGGGGTCTGTTTAACGCGCCAAAAGTCAAAATTTTTAGATTGTTTAAAACGACTAAAGCTTTTTTCTCATGTCCCTGAATATATACATGTGAGTAATCTATAACAATACTTTTCCGTTAACAGTACTATTTAGTAACATATAGATACTTGAAAGTAGCATATTCTCATGATCAAGAAAACCGTTGAAAAACTTAAGTAATTTTATGGATTCTTATTTGTTACACTTCGGTGATTTTGATAGAATAAACAATCGTAAGTAATAACTGTTTTTCATAAAATTAATATGTATCACGTAATAACTTTTTATGTCCACATAACACCTATTTAATTTTTTGCGAGGTTATTCAGTAGACTGTTTAATATTGCTTTATACAAACCTTAAAAGTATAGGTGCCGACTATTGCGGACACAAAAGATATTTAGCTTTTTGTTTTGTTGTTTTTGTTTTAATCTAACAAAAAAATGTTTCAAATAATAGTTTAACAGTGTCACATACGTATAAACTGCGATATATAAAATTTTGAAAAAATTTGTTTAAGAGAAAAAACAAGACCGCTTTGATTTTTTAAACATTAAATTGTATTTTTGATTTGACAATGTTGTAGCGGGTTCTAAGACGAATTCAACGATATACAATATTACGACGTTGATACTATTAATAACGTTGCAATAGTTTTTGGAGTGCTAAACAGGCCAAATATCCCACTGTGCGTATTAACAAAAAAAAAGAGCGCAAGTCGTCCAAGAGTGACAACTGATCGTCAACGGCGGGTAATTGTCACAACTGCATCAAATTCTGCTGCTACTTCAAGAGAAGTTGCGACAGAAGGTGGATTAAATACTGAGATACATAATGTAGAATGTATCATAAAAGAATGTAAACACATAAAACGCCAAAAATTAATACGAAACCATCGGTAACTAAGCTAGATAAAGAAGTTCGTTTACAATTTTATGAGAAGTATGTTCATTGGAAGAAAAAATGACGAAACGTTATCTTTAGCGATAAGAAGAGATTTACGTTGGGTGGACCGGATGGCTACCGTTGTTATTTCTACGATTTGTAATTCGATGATGTTGGAGTAATGATGTGGGCGGGAATTGGGTACTATGGAAATACGGAAATTAAATTTACAAGTGGAAATATGAATAGTGCAAAGTACATTAGTTTAATCGGCGAACAATTGAAGAGATATGCTGTAAAAATTGCGGGCACAAACTTTACTTGTCAGCAAGACAATGCAAGTGTTCATACCGCGAATATTGTAAAAGAATATTTTATTATTATTATTTATTATCAGACGGACTGAAAAGCCTTTTCACATAAGTGTTTACAATAACAAAAAAAAAGAGAAAAATAAAAGGCTACTCGTCTAATAACAAAGAAGGGACATGCACAAAAAGAAAAAAAATTGAATAACGGTACAATCGATATGGTATTATCATATAATCCTGCGTAGTTGCATTTTAAAATTTAATAAAGAATCAATGAAAAAATCAATACGATTATAAATAGTGCATGATTTTGTAATAATGCGATTCATTGGATTAATTAGTCTATAAGTCGATTTTGCTTTAAGTGTTTGAAAACCCGCTCTTGTTCTCAATTCACGTTCCGGTACATAAAAATTGATTTCCGTAAGTAGAGAGGAACAATTAATGTTATTATTAATTAAATTAAAAATAAAGCTCTGGTATCTGGAATATTTTTTCACGGGAAAATACTGATTTTAGCAAAATCGATATATGTAATTTCAAACCATCAACGAATTAAACACCTGTATTAAGCAGAAATGTCGTTAAAAAATTATATAAATCCATTCCGAAACGTCTATTCTAAGTCATACAATCAACAGCCGGAGTTACAAAATATTAAGACACTATTTTTTGATACAGATACTTTATTTTTTAGTATTCTTCAGAAATGTGTGCCATATATTTGACGCAACGATTTATCCTTTACATATTTTCCAATAAAATTATATCTTCTCGTAAGAAATGCATAGAAAAATATTAAAATAATTTGTTATTTATTTTTTATTAAAACGATCGTATAAAAATTACAATTAGGGTCCGGATGTTTATGCATTTTCCATTTTTTGTCGATTTAAAAAAGTGGAATTAAATAAAATCCTATTCTTAATAGAAACAGCATTTGTGGATCCAAAACAAATAAAACTTGAACAATATTCTATGGAATTTTATAATCTAGGCTTTTTCAATATGTTTATAAGCAGTCAATGCATAAAGATCTGCAGTCTAGTTACAAGCTTCTAAATTTTCAGCCTTTGTGAGACAAAATGAGTCCTTAGTTCCCCAATTGCTACATCATGTCAAAATATCTTAGGGGAAAATAAACAATGCATTGCGAAAATACAGTTTTCTTGCTTTAAAATGAGACTTATGGATATACTATTTGTTTCCGCAAAACTATTACAATTTAAATATCAACAATTCTCCGAGGATCGGAAATGTACTATTCAAATATTTTTCGAGTGCACAGAAAAAAGTATTTTTGCAAGCAATTTTATGGAAGTACTTTTCTCAGATTCTAATAAATCATTTAACAAATTAAACAGCTACTGCAAATTACCAATACCGAACCTGTCCGCTGAATGAGAATTGGGAGGAGTGCGGAACAGCCTGTCCACCAACTTGCGATGATCCTGAACCAGAATCTTGCACGTCGGTTAGTATCGGAATTCTATCATGTGAGAAACGTGGAAGTCGCAATGAACTTGTGGAACTATTCTGCAACAATTTGTAATAAACATCAGCCTTCTTTCATCTGCTCTAATTAGAGTTTATACAAAAAACGAATTTTTAAAATACCGGTTTTCGATTTCTAACTTTTCCACGAAACCGGTCTAAACCGGTTACAGATGAAAAAGAAGACATATTTACAACTTAAAACAGAAGTTTTTAATTTTTTTATAATAATTAAAAAATACGAAAAAGGAAAACATAATGTACATATACGTACATACATGTAATTATTAAAATAAAAAATTAGCAATATAATACTCTTAAAAAATTACAGAAATTAAAAAATGTTGTATATTCATGTAAATTATTATTTTGCTTCTTTCTTTGGTCAATAAACTATGACCTCAAAAAGCAGGGAACGTCAATGGATTTATTGTTTAGTCGTGTTCTTCTTTTGAATACGAAATTATCAGAAATAGAAGAAACTTGCTCGCTTGCTAATGAACTTGACTTAATTGTCTTTAAAGCATTAAATAATAAATCTGAATTTTTTGTTCAATACAAAAAGAATACAACTATAAATTAGTACAAATAGAAATTTGTAGTCTCAAAGACCAAAAACATCTTCTTTAACCTCTTAACTGCGGAATTTAGTTTTAAAAATCATCCACAGACTGCAGAATTAACATCAAGCAATGACGAGTATACACGTCGAACGGAGGGAAAATGGTTCTATTGTAAATTTTACAAAGAAAGAGGAAGAATAACATTTTTATTTAATAAAAAATTGAAAATTTATTCTTGAAAAGGTTATTGTTATTGGACCGCAATCGAAATTTGGATTGACGTGTATACACGTCGACGCAGTTAACTGGTTAATGTTTGAGGAGTAGAGGAAGTCACACTTCTTCAGGCTCTAGGAGATATTCATTTATTGCTATTTCCATAGCATTTTTTATCATAGATATGTCTTGGTTTTCTTCTTCATCTCTTTTTTTTAACATCGCGGTAATCATCTGTAGAATAATCTTTATATAATCTTGATAATATCTGTCCGTATAATTTTAATAGTATCAGTTTTTGTAGCTAATATGAGAAATTTACTAGAAGATATATGTATAAGTGTTATGTATAAATTTGAAACTGGTCTCGTTTTTACTACACAGACCGGTTTACGAATTTTCATAATTTTCTTTTAAAAAACGGTTTTCAAACCCGGTTTTTAAAAACCAATAAACCCCAGTTCTGATCGTGTGTTTGCATTTGTGTTTCAGCAATGTGTTAAAGGCTGCCAATGCAAACCTGGTTGGGTGAATACCACATTGGGAATATGTATTCCTAAAGAGTGGTGTCGTACGTACATGTTTTTATGTTATACATAATTTTGATGTATACCGTCGAATTGCAATTTTTACTCAATGTTAGTTATAACATGGTGGGCCGGAAATCGCAGTATAAAAGGGCAAGAGACGATTCTACATGAAAAATAAGAAGAAATCGCGGCATAACATTAAAAATGAAATATTTTATTCGATGCAGTAATTTTTTAAAATAAAATAATTTGTTTGAGGCAGTAATTTTTAAAAATAGCATTTCATATGAAGAATATTGAAAATATTTTATTTCGTCTGTTTATTTTCGATGTCAAATTTAAATATTATTGCCGAAAATTAGGGTTTGAATTCAATAAAATGAGTGTAAATCGTTTCTGAACGAAATCAGTTTCTCAGAGTATTATAGCAATGCAAAAACAATAAAATATTTTATTTCGTGTGATAAATTGCTAAAATAGAAATATTTTATTTTCTGGATCAAATTGTTGAAATGGAAATATTTTATTTTAAGGTACAGATTATTAAAATAGAAATATTTTCCTAAATAAAATACTATTTTCTTTAAGCAAAATCAAATCTAAAATATTAAATAGTATTGGAAATATTTGTTTAAAAATAATAATGCCCACCTCTGTTAAACGTTAACCGTAAAATGTTTATTTCCTTTTTTTTTTGATTTACTGATTGCACTACGATTTCTGGCCCATCCTGTGTAAAAGTGTCGCTCCTCTATCATTTTTATGTAAATAATTATATTAGATCGTATCTTCAAACCAATAACGTCTCTATATTTTCTTTACTTCAGTAACAGAAGCTCATTTGTAATATATTAGTGACCACAGTCGAGGATAATATTGAGTCGACGCTCTTAAAAATCACACTATTTTCAAAAATTGGTCCAAAAGATTTGAATTTTTTAAAGATGTTAAACCGACTAGTATGCTATAGAATGGGGAAACAGATATTGGTTCAGATTGCAATTGATAGAAAACAAACAATTTAAAAAATGATGTTTCTTCTACATTTTTATTTGAGCCTGTAACGATAATTTAAAAAAATGCGTTTTATAGATTTCGGTATGCATACTACAAGTTTTATCAAAATCGGTCAACATCGCAACGAACTAGAAACATTTAAATATGACCGCATAAGGGCGAAATGCCCCGGAAAAGCCGAAATTCTGCGACTTTCACCCTCAAGTTCTGATCGATTTTGATAAAGCTTTCAGTATGCGTATAAGCTACCGAATTTAACAAAACGCATTCTTTTAAATTCTCGTTATAATTTCGGATAAAGAAGTTAAAACAATATCATGTTTCTTTGTTATGTGATTTCTATCAATAGCGATCGAACCAAATTTTCATTTACTCATTCTTCAGCAAACTAAGCGGTCTTAAGGTCTTAATAAAATTCAAGACAATTGCACCAATTTTAAAATAGTTTTGATTTTTTAGGGTGCCTACGTAACATTGTCCTCCACTGTATGTCATTCAGCCATTACATTTTATAAAAAATTTTTTATAAAATTTTCTCAGTATCTGATAAACCGTTTCTCAAATTAAGCATCTACTCCGGCTAACGCCTGTCCATTGAATGAGGTTTGGAACGAGTGTGGAACAGCCTGTCCATCATCATGCGAAAATCCTGAACCAATACCTTGCACGAAGGTTAGTATTCAAAGAAAGAATTTCCGAAATGAGGAAGTTTCAATGAATTTGGGGGACTATTCTGTAACTAGTTGCGAGAATACTGGCATTTAATGCATCTGTTTTAATAGTCAAGTCAACGAAAAGTTGTAGAGGGAAATGGAAGTATCACAATTTTTGGCTCTGAGACTTTGTTCGGACTACTTAGGAAGTAAACATACTAAAAGTCCCCACTCCTACATATAAAGTCCCTTTTTTCGATTTTTCGCTTATATATCGGAAACTATGCGTCCTATCGATAAGACAATTGCATATAAAATTACAATAACTTCCCTATAAAATCGGGAAGTTAATTAAAGTTAATAAAATGTGCCATAAGATTGAATCGATTCAGTTTTTCGCTATCTCGTATAGTTTTTGACATATTCGCGCTCAAAAGTCACTAATTTTGAGAAAAATATGGTTGCCTCACTCCTAACCCAGCCCTTCTAGCCTAACCTACTTTAAGCATTCATTGACTGCACCATAACCGTGCACTTGCATTTATGTTTCAGCCATGCGTTCAATGTTGCGAATGTAAATCTGGTTGGCTGAGAAACAAATTGGGACTATGTATACCTGAAGCGTTGTGCCGTACGTAAATGTTTCTACATTTTTACGGTGTTTACCATTCAATATTTTGTTACACTAGATGGAATCGTGGGTTATTTATACAGGGTGGGTCGAGAACCGTAGTACAAACAGATAGGGGATGATTCTACATAAAAAGTAAGAAAAATTGTTATCGAAAACGTCGCGCTCGAAAATGGAACGAATACGCATCCTAGCACAGTGACTCCCACTAATATTCCAACACTCTTAAAAACACGATAACCTTTTTCAATCTTGGACCACACGATTAGAACTTTTGTAAGAAGTTAGAAAAATTGGTTTGCTACACAGTGACAGAACTTTTTGAAAAAAATTGCAGAGAAAATACTAAAAGTTCGATTTTGCAATGTTTTTAGGGGGTCCCATGGAAATCACCGACACAGCTTTCACCGATAACGTTTCACCGACTCCAGATTTGACCGCCAACCAATTTCACCGACAACGCCTTTTACAGGCAGCGGATTTGACTGACACGAATTTGACCAACAACGATTTTAGATTCTTTCGCGGTCATATTTGTTGTCGATTAAATTCGTTGTCGATCAAATCCGCTATCGGTTAAAGGCGTTGTTGGTTAAATTTGTTGGCGGTTAAATCTGGAGTCGGTGAAACGTTGTCGGTGAAAACTATGTCGATGATTTCCATGGGACCCGTTTTCGGGTGGGTTTATATGGAAAAATTAGAAAACCCGTTTCGTACATCTGTATTGATTAAACAAATCCTAAAAACTTCATCCAAATCGGTCGATGTAGCAATGAGCTACAAATATTTAAAAATGCTAAAAATTTAAGTTTCGAAATCTGAACTAATTGCTCTGATTTCTCAGAAAAGTTCAAATCGTATAATTCATTATTAAAGTCTCTCGGGCCTGTGAGACCCCACCTAACTAACGCCGGGTTAAAATCAATCGCACGATCTGTACCGAACAGACAAACTAACAGACAAACAGAAAAGCGAGCTAATAAAAACGTGGAAAAAATACGTTTCCCTGTTTCTAATAAATCATTTATCAAATTCAGCTGCAACTAACGAACATCTCTGTCCACTGAATGAGGAGTGGAAGGAATGCGGATCAGCCTGTCCACCAACTTGCGACAATCCAAAACCAACAGTTTGCACGAAGGTTAGTATTCGAATGATGGGAGCTATTCTGTAGCTAATTGTGAGAAACGCTCTGGCCTCCGTTTTATCTATTCTAATTGCGCGCTTGTATACGTGTTTCAGCAATGCGTTCAAGGCTGCCAATGTAAACCTGGTTGGCTGAGAAGCAAATTGGGACTGTGTGTTCCGGAAAAGTGGTGTCGTACGTACAAAAATGCTTTTATACAGGGTGTCCCATCCGATTTCGACTCAATTTTCTCGCTATTGTTAAGTCGTAGCAAATAATGTTTCAACGGAGACTTGAATGGTATCGAGTAGAGCATATTTTGATATTATTAGTTTTTTCGTGATTGGACGCGTAAAGGTCATATAATGGTCAACTAATGTTTTTTCTTTAAATGGAATGAAGTATTCTTTATTACATCAATCAATGCAGCTGGGCATTCGTCATAAAAAAGTAGTAACCTTTACATGTCGTAAAGTTAGTAGTTTAGGAAATATTTCAATTCAAATAATTCTAAAACATCATTACTATCATACCAAGACGTTAGCGTTTATTTACAGGAATGGTTCAACGTAACAACCATTTACATCACGACATTTTTGAAATCGATCAAATTATGATTGGTTTACGTCGTTTAATGTATCGGCTGATATTTTACAACATTCAGCGATATAATACACTGCTTTATATCGGCCATTGTAGTTGAAGCTATAGTATAAACTTTATTCTTTAAATGTCCCAATAAGAAAAAATCGTGGGGCGTTAAATCAGGTGATCGTGCTGGAAAATGAATGGGACCGCCTGTTCCCATCCAACGATTCGGAAATTGTCGATGTAAAATATTTCTTGCTACTAAAGAATAATGTGCAGGCATCACACTCCTAAACGACATGTAGCGGCACATCTACCAATAATGTGGGTAAAATTTCCATTATGAAGTGTTTGTACTTTGGTCCAGTCAGTGATTCATCGACAAAATATGGACTAATAATATGAGTTTTGATTATGCCAATCCATGAGTTCAAACTCCATCGATGTTGATGGTCAATTTGTCTGAAACAATGTGGATTCTGTTTCGACCAGAAATGTGTATGTTTTAAATTAAAAATTCCATTTTTTTAAATAACTTTTAAAAAACAGCACTTTAACCAAAAGCCCATTCACAGAATTTTAAACGAAGATGACAGTCATTATCAGTGTGATCTTGAACTTTTGATATGTGATATAGGTGTAATTTGTACCTATGGAATACACGTATGATACTAGACCGACTAATATTGGATTCTCTTTCAAGTTGACGACAGCTTGCAGATGGGTTTATTGTCACTGCAGCCAAAATATCAATTTCATATACAGTATTCGTCGCTGTTTTTTCTCGATTGGATGTCTTACACGACAAATTTTCATTCTATCAGGAAATCTCTCTTTATGCATCTGTTTTGCACGAACTACACTCTTTTCAGCTTCCAAATACGCTGCAACCATGTTTACTTTTTCCGCTCTTGAGTATTTCATTTTAGAACAAACAGATAGATGTCTAACTAAGAAAAACTAAACTCAATCTGACGAATGATTGTCACACAGAATCAAATAGTTCTCAAACGTTTATATTTCAACGTTACCGACCTCAGTCAATCGTTGTTGTTAGCCTAACGTTGATAAACAGATCTAACGTCTTAATACGACAGTAAAGATGCCTTAACAATTTAAATAATTTAAATTGAAATATCTCCTGAACTACTAACATCTCGACATACATAGATTAGTACTTTTTTATAACAAATGTCCAGCAGCTGCATCGATTGATGTATTAAAAAATACTTTATTCCATTTAAAAAAACAAAGTTGACCTTTATATGACCTTTACGCGTCCACTCATGAAAAACCTAATAACATCAATATATGCTCCATTCGATACTATTCAAGCCTTTGCTGAAACATTTTTTGCTATGAGTAACAATAGCGAAAAAATCAAGATGTCGAAATCGGGTGGGACACCCTCTGTTATGCCCCCCTTAGGGTTACATTTCCTACACATTCTCTTTCTCCTTCTCTTAGCTTAACCTTAATACTAACTTATATAATATCTTATCTCTAACTTTACATTAAAACTATACTTATTGTTAAAGAGAGAGACAGTAAAACTATTTACAAAAAAATGCTTTTATAATTTTATGGTTTTTGTCATTAAATATTTTGTTACATTAGATCGAATTGTAATTTTCGCTCAATGTTATTTATACAAGTGTGTCTCACTACTGTCTAGATATCATCTATCTTTAATCGAACGTTTCATATTCAAAACTGCATTATTGTATCCACATTTGTAAAAATTCTACAATCACTTGCTTTTTATAGCAATTAATGCTACTAATACATTCTTTTTCTCTACCAACCCTTTCAAATTTGTCGAGGACAAGGGTTTTTAGAACATTAAAAATATTTTATTTGATGAACTAGATCATATATTACAATCCTAGATATTTCAAGTTTAAAGACAAGAAAAATATTGGTTTGAAACGAAACTCTGTAGCGTTTTTAAATTGAAATTCACAGATAAGCTTAGTATATTTATACATAGAATTGTCCAATAACATATTTTCCATTCTCTTCTATTACTTTTTGCCAATGCTTAGGCGACTTGTTATGTTATTTTATAAAAAAATGAATAAATATCGTAATTTTATCAGTGAATTATGATTTAAAAACGCTACAAACTTGTAGCTACTCGAATTCTGTTACGTACATAATCAAAATGGTTTCAATTTTAAATGTTCCTTTCTATCGATAGTATATTCGTTTATAAAAGATGTAAATTTTTACTTAGATGCAATTCTGCAAATTATCAACTTCAAATTTCGACGTTTCAATCTATGTTCAGATCTTCTTCAAGAAAATTAATAATTTCGACTGTAAATTATTAAACAAAATTCTATTATATTGACTATTGATATCAGTTGATTAAACATTGAATATGTAATTATGTAAATATGTAAATATGTAATTATGTAAATATGTAAGTTACTCGATTGATTTATGAAAATAATTTTAATTGCTTAGAACAGACGAAACACGTCACAGGTGGACATTATTTAGCGCAACAAATATTTCAAATACTATTTAATATTTTAGACTTTATTTTGCTTAAAGAAAATAGTATTTTAAATACGATATACAATTTCGAAAATAAAATATTTATATTTTAATAATCTGAAACACAAAATAGAATTGGTATTTTTTGCATCGTTATACCTAATACTTTCAGAAATCGCATTATTTATACCTACGTAATTTAATATTTCTTATTTTAGCAATAATTTAAAGAAGAAATGATACTTAATATAAGAAACTATATCATTTGCCACATTTTAGTTTTATTTAATAATATCTATTATATATAATAACATTTTCAAATTGCTTAAACATTACTGTCATAAACAATTATTCTTTAATTATTTTGTTCACTAAAAATTCATATTGTTCTCTTATAATGGTATAAGTCACATTGACCCGAAAGTGATATCTCTGCTGGTCTGACCTCAGGCTTTTCAAGGGTTGAAACAACGAAACTGTACATTTTTTGACATTTTGCCTAACAAACATTTGTTCCGTGAATTAAAAGGTGCAACATATTTCAAATATAGCCTTTTTCGCCGTGGACCCATTTCACGTGGTTTAGTGCGGGATCCTTTGTAACAACAGGGGATATGGGAAAACCCATCGCTGTTCGAAACACCTGTTTGTAATAAATTCCATTGAACATGAAAACGTTGGTTTCAATTTTAATGTCGTCAATGTATCGATATTATCTTTATGGTCAGTACGAGAAATTCATTTGTAATATATTAGTAACAATATCAATCAGCCATTCCATCCAGATTCTAACGAATCGTTTAACAAATTAAGCAGGTAGTAACAACGACACCTGTCCATCGAATGAGAATTGGAAGGAGTGCGCAACAGCCTGTCCACCAACTTGCGACAATCCAAAACCAACAGTTTGCACGAAGGTTAGTATTCGAGTGATGGGAGCTATTCTGTAACTAACTGTGAGAAATGCTCTGACCTCCGTTTTATCGGTTTTAATCGCGCGCTTGCATTTGTGTTTCAGCAATGCGTTCAAGGCTGCCAATGCAACCCTGGTTTGGTGAGAAATAAATCAGGACAGTGCGTTCCTGAAAACTCGTGTCGTAAGTGAATATATCTTCTATATCGCCGCCTGAATGTAAGAACTAGGTACAGTGACCGGCATAATAAAGTGACCATTCTATATCGTTATACAGAATATCTTAAAATTAATGTTTTTATTAAAAAAGAATCCTATTATTGGGTTATTTCAAAGGTTTATTGTCACGCTAAAGGTTTGTTGCCAAAATTAAAAGAGTATTTGCAATAACCAGAACTTATAACTTTATTCGGTACTTTGGGATTATCCCGTCGACCTCTCAACGCTCGCGAAAATGCGCAAATCCTTTAGTGTCATCATAATGAAAAGCAAGTTCCAAAATAAACATTCCAAACACATTTAATGTATGAAATAATAATAATAAAATAGTAATAAAAAAAATGTAAGTGAAATAATACGTAAGATAAAGTAAATACGGAGTAATCCCAAAGTACCGTTTATTTTAACAAAAGAAGCATTTTCATATATGACAAAAAAGTGACCGCAATAGAATTTATAGCGTCTTCGAAAAATTGAAAAATCGTGATGTGTAAACACGATGTACTGCGCTTAAAGTGTAAACAACGGCGACCTGTGACTAACAGTTCCGTGTTGACATTCGGTCAAAGCGCAGCAGTACATAGAGAGGTAGTGAATATGAATGGTCAACAAAATTCATATCAGATCCAAAACCTGATTATCAAAAATTGTGAACGCGGTGTTTCGCAGCGGAAGATCGCTCAAAAATATGAAGTCAACAAAAGCGCTATATATCTAGAAACTTTATAAGAAATTTTTGAACACTGGAACAGTGGTTGATCGGTCTGGAAGAGGTAGAAAGCGAAGTACAAATTGGCGTAATGATACAAACATGTTACGAATTGTGAAGAAAGATCCGAGGACAACTGTCAGGAATATTCGTGAATCATTCAAGCTGTCCATTTCCGAACAGACAGTGCGTAGAAGGCTGCGAGAAGCAGTTTTACAGAGCCGTTTCGCACATAAGCGTCCCTTGATTAATAAGAGAAATAAAAAAAAGCGACTCACATTTGCAAAAAGGTATGCAAATCAACCCGTGGAATTGTAGACACGAGGAGTTCTGTGGACGGACGAGATTAAATTCGATCTTCTTAATTGCAAACAACGACTCCATGTGTGGCGGTTACCTGGCGAAGAACTTCAAGATGGTCTGGCGCTGTTTTTCTTGGAAAGGCGTGGGTCAATTAATAAAAATCGATGGAATCATGACTGCTGATACTTATATCGATATTTTACGTGAGAATTTGGTAGTTTCGTTGATCCAATTAGGCTTCAAGAATAACTTTATTTTACAACAAAGTAACGATTGCAAGCATACCGCTGCAAAAACAAAGAAGATTTTTCATTTCCACTACATAAAACTGCTTGGTTGACAGTCCCCAGACTTAAATCCTATTGAAAATTTATGGTCGATTTTGGATAGAAATGTGAACAAAACTGAAGCCACAAACCAAAATAATGCCTTCCATGCGCTATATCGAGCTTGGAAAAGTATCAATCCTAATCATCTACATAATTTGGTCGAAAGCATACCTAGACAGTTGGCGGCAGTCATTAAGGCCAAAGGATGCCATACTATAATATTTATTAACTACTTCGCTCTCTTGGATGAGGTAACACGCGACAAAAAAAAGTTCTGTACAAGGTCGAATATATGTAAACATACGACTCAATGTCCCTACATCTGGCGACATATACTTGTAAATACGCAACTTCGAAACCGTTCGTATAAGGTCAAAGACGTGTAAACACGCGGCCGCACCTAGGTGCCACGGACGTGTAAACACGCGGAAGCGGCATACGTCGCGTGTTAACACGTCCAAGAGAGAGCGAAGTCGTTAAATTTAATCTTCTTTCAACAATAAATTATGATTTACAAAGTGGTTACTTTTTTGTTATATATGAAAATGCTTCTTTTGTTACAAAAAAAGTTATAAGTTCCTATTATTATAAATATTCTTTTAATTTTGGTAACATACCTTTAAAAAACCTTTAAAAAACGCGGCAGACTGACAGATGAGCGTCGTTGAACACCAACACATGTAGGTCGCGCTCTGGATTGGTCCGTGTTTTTCGTTAATAACTCCTTAACGAAGCCTCAGATGACATTTTCGTAAAGGAAAATCTTGCTTGAAATGATCTCAGCATCCTCCCATTTCCGGATGCTGAGGGAATTTCGGGACACCCTGTATATACAGGGTGAGTCACCAATCGTTTGTACCTCAAATATCTTTGTTGTTTCTAAAGATATGTAAAATATAGTAAGCACAAAGTTGAATGGTACAATAGGGCTGACACAATGCAAAAAAAAATTTTGTTTTTATGTCATTTTTTTGGAGATATCAAGGTCACCTTGACTTTTTTTAAATGGAACCACCCTTTTTCAAACACCTACAATGATAGTCCCTTTTATTAGGAATTCAGTAACTATAATTAGTCCAAGGTCATTCAAGGTCAAGGACAGGAAAAACGTATAAAACTAAAATATGGAAGCAGCATACCTGTATTTTATAAATGTTCGAAATGATGTCCGTCTGCGTCGATACATTGTTGTAAACGAGCTCTGAAGGAATGTTGAACTCTGATAAGTGTATCCGACGTGATATTCGTACATGCTATGATGATACGCTGACGCATATCTTCAACTGTTGTTGGAGCATCCATGTACACGGTCTCTTTTAGCAGACCCCATAAAAAGAAATCCAGTGGATTTAAATCAGGCGAACGTGCTGGCCATGAAACTGTTCCGCCTCGTCCAATCCATCGGTTTGGATATCGAGAATCCAACGTTTCTCTTGCTGCTCGTGCATAATGAGCAGGACAACCGTCATGTTGGTACCACATATCGTAGCGATTTTGTAAAGGGACATCTTCTAACAAAATTGGCAGATCTTCTTGTAAAAATTGAGCGTATTTCTGACCCGTCATCATTCCGTTAACGAAATATGGTCCAATTACTTTGTCGTTCAAAATACCACACCACACGTTTACGCTCCATTGTCTTTGATGATCAATTTCTCGCAGTCAGTGCGGATTATCCATAGACCAATAATGGGCGTTCCGTAGATTAATTGAGCCATGATTAGTAAATGTTGCTTCGTCCGTAAACAAGACATTAGAAAAAAATGAACGATTTTGAAGCAATCCCCATCGACAAAAGTTAATTCTATTTTGAAAATCATTCCCGTGCAATTCTTGATGGAGCGATATGTGGAACGGATGAAATTTGATGAAATGTGAAACGGGATTCTTCCGTTTGTACTGTCTTGCATGTACACTTCCTGTACTTCGAATCAACCTGTACATATTAGTGAAAGTATGTCTAGAAGGAGTGTTTCGCTCGGGGTACCTTTCTTCATAAAGTAGTCGGGCCTGCACTGCATTTTTTCTACATTCACAGTAAATCGTGATCATATTACACTTTTCAGTCATTGAATATAACATAGCGGAATCGCGTTTGGAAACATACTGATAGTAAATAAGAATGCTGAATAACGTTGAAGGACCTTAGTATGTTTACTATTTCCTACAAGTCTCAACCGTGATAAAGTATGCTGCTTCCATATTTTAGTTTTATACGTTTTTCCTGTCCTTGACCTTGAATGACCTTGGACTAATTATAGTCACTGAATTCCTAATGAAAGGGACTATCATTGTAGGTGTTTAAAAAAGGGTAGTTCCATTTAAAAAAGTCAAGGTGACCTTGATATCTCAAAAAAATGACATAAAATCAAAATCTTTTTTTGCATCGTGTCAGCCCCATTGTACCATTCAACTATGTCCTTACCATATTTTACGTATCTTTTGAAACAACAAAGATATTTGAGGTGCTAACGATTGGTGACTCACCCTGTATATAATATATAATAATATATAATTAAATGCTGTTCGTTGGTAAGCGCATCATTTGAAAACGGTTGGACCGATTTGGCTAATTTTCTTTAAAAAAAAAATGTTCGTCGCAATTCGAATAAGGGAAGAAAAATTGATAAAGTTCCCCGGAAAAATAGAAAATCTGTGAAAAAATGAAAGTGCTTTTTTCTATAGGATTTTTTTAGGAACTTGTTTTGTTTGTTATGGCCCTGGAAAAGTTTTCGGGGGAAAAAGTTGAGATAATTACAAAATAAAGTCGGGAAATTCGGACAAACTGCAAAAATCATAAAAAAATTCAGAAACAAATTGATTGAAATTTGGACAGGACAACATTTGTCGGGCCAGCTAGTTTTTTTTATATTTTTATGCTTTTTGTTATTGAATATTTCGTTAGGCTAAATAGAATTGTAATTTTCATTCAATGTTATTTACATAATTGTATCGCACTACTATCTAGACATCATCTATCTTCAATCCAAGGATCAATGTCCAAAACAACCACTTGCATAGTATTTTCTGCATGGTTTCATCTACTTATAAAATTTGAATTATACTCGCGTCTCCCCTTTGCATCTTATTTTTAAATTTATTAATTTTTTTGTTAAATATAAACAGATAATACGGTTTCCATGTCTGTGTCTATCATCGCAGACAGTTTACTTTAAAAGTTTCATCTCAAGCGGTACAAATCAATTTAATAATGAAAGAATGATGAAAATGTACAAAAAATATCAATACTTATCATGTTTATCAAACCAGTTACCAACGATCTTTTAAGAATTAATGCTAATAATATATTCTTTTCCACTAGCAATTCTTTGTAATTTTTCGAGGGTAAGGATTTTTAGAATGCTAAAAACATTTTATTTGAGGAATAGAAGAAGTAGGTCAAATGTGTTAAAATTCGAAATATTTGAAGACAAGAAAAGTATGTAATAACTTGGAATGTGTTACGTACACAGTTAAATTAGGTTCAATTTTAATATTGCCTATGTATCGATATATTCTTTACGTCAATAATAGAGATTCATTTGTAATGTATTATATTAGTAACAATTTCAATCAGCCATTTCATCCAGTTTCTAATAAATCATTTAACGAATTAAACAGCTAATAACAACCAAACCTGTCCAACGAATGAGAATTGGGAGGAGTGCGGAACAGCCTGTCCACCAACTTGCGACAATCCAAAACCAACAGTTTGTACGAAAGTTAGTATTCAACTCACGGGAGTTATTCTGCAACTAAAGCCGTTTGTCCACGGAGCGTCGCGTCAGACGCGTACGCGACAAACTAACGATTACTGTACGTTTCAGTGCTGCGACCAATGTAAAATAATTGACGCGTGTCCACGAAGCATTATCGTCGTAATAATCAAATCTTAGCGTACGCTACGTGTACGCGACGCTCCCTGGACCTTGGTTGATAACTGAATTAAGTCTTTTTTCTTAATATTGTAGAAATTAGACTTCCGTGTAATATCGTACACAAAATTAAATACACAATGAAACTTTATTATAACCATATACAGCAAAAGAATTGTAATTATGTCTTTATAACATAAAATAATATCCATCTTTTGTTCAATTGTAAACAAACAGTAACGTAACGAATAATGAAATGCCATTATTCTACTGAATTGTGATACCACTTTATTCTGAGAAAGTGACTTACGCCATATGGCTATTAGTGTATTAATAATCATAAGTCACACAAATATTATTTTTAATACGCTACAAATTTGCTGTATACTATGCATTAACGAAAATTTATTGGTTGCTGAATTCTTCACCAGTCTCTTCAAGTGTACTGGTCTTTAATGCTTGAAAAAATGCATGATGAATTGGAGGAATTTTCAGCAAATCTATCATGTCCTTCTTTTTCGCCACAGCAACAGGACGCACAGATGGATAGAAATTTTTCTGTCAATTATATTTGTCAACTGCAATGGCCTGCTACACCGAGCACGCTGAATATTTAATATTTCATACTCAACATCCACAGAAATCTTATTTTTATAAAAAATATCAAACTGTTTTCCACGTTCATAGTGTAACCACTGAACGGCGAGCCAATTTAAAGTTTGTAGTAATGTATTTTTCTGACACTTTTTTATTGATCGTTCTAGCTGTTTAGTTGAAAAAAATCGTTTTTTTTTATTTCGTAAACCACAAACTTGTTGGAATCCCGAGCAGTTTTCACACATCGATACCAATCTTCATTGATGTAAATAGATGAATGACGGAATGGTGCAGATTCAACACATCCAAAATCTGAATCATTCGGTAAAAACCAATTACCTGATATTAAGAATTTCTGTTCTATAATCTTCGCTGCAATATCACAATGTTACTGATACGGAAGTTAATAAGATGCTAAACAGTTCTAGAAGTTAATGTAAATATGAATAACTCTCGGTTTTACTAAATACGAAACGATAATCGCGTATACGTATACCAGGTTCCTTTAATCGAATGTACCAGTAGAGTAGATCCATATGTTCGGTGGAATAACAGAGTAAGTCCAAGAGATTGGACTTATGCCATTAAGCAAGATATTGTTATAGTCACTTTATTTATTATGTAAAATTGTATCTTATGTTTTATTAGTATAAAACATAGTATACACAAGTTAATGTGTTAATTAAAACAAGTATTATTAATACGACTTATGCCACTTGACAACCAAGGGGCTCAATTGTGAGAACTGCTGATTTCGTTTTATCTGTCTTAATCGCACGCTTGCATTTGTATTTCAGCAATGCGTTCAAGGCTGCCAATGCAAATCTGGACTGGTGAGAAGCAAATCGGGACAGTGCATTCCTGAAAACTCGTGCCGTGAGTAAATGTTTTTATATTTTAATGAATTTTTTCATTCTATATCTAATTACATAGGGCCGAATTGTTATGTTTACTCGGTGGCATTTACAATAAAGTCGGTTCACCAGCATAGTCTTTCTAAAATCGAAGGTTCTATGTCCAAAACGACCGCTCGCATATTATCTTCAGCATTGTTGGATCTATTTGTAAAATTGAGTGTCCAATCACATTCTCTATTACCCTTTTTTGAAGGGCGGTGGGAAATACTGTTCACTACGCAGTGTGGGACTCGGTTCTCCCTAAGTTGATAGCTGGGACAGCGGGACTAAAATCCCTACCCATATCAGCCAAAACCCCACCACCCAAGGGACTTTAACCCTTTCAATTCTGATACCTAGCGATAACGGATATAGGAACCTACCATACGTTGACTGGAAAGAACAGGCGTGGATAAGGGTCCGAGGTGCATGGAGGTGAACCAATGCGTAATGCATCAAATGGGTTCCCAATTCGACTTTTAATCGGAACACGCGATGATGAGTAGAAGGGCGGTCCATTGTACGTCATGGTAGTGTTTACCGCTTCGCCGGGTTTTAGCCACCTCCATAAAAAAATAGGGACCTACTATACGTATTATTCCTGTATACGGTTGACGCATCACGCTAGGTCTTACTCAGAAAGATCTAGTTAGGACCATTGCATATGACGCGAGAAATATACGTCTGTCCAATGCAAATTGTTTTAAAATTTTATTCCCGATCACTACAAATCTACAAACCCTTTTCATCGTATGAGAATAAAGATTATTACAAAATTCGAAATGATCTATTTGAAAAACTATGTTATATGTTAAAATCACGAATGCCTGGATAAATGACAACGAACTGACAAGGAACTCGAATTGTGTTGATATTTTTGTTATTGCAGTAAGGGAATTTCCATTGTACTATATTAGTAAATATATAATTAAACCATTCAATCGTATAGAAATACATTTCACAGTTTCTAATGAACCACTTAACGAATTCAACAGCTAATAACAACCAAACCTGTCCACCGAATGAGAATTGGAACGAGTGTGGAACAGCCTGTCCACCAACATGCGATACTCCAAATCCAACCATTTGCACACTAGTTAGTATACAACTCATGACAACTATTCTAAAACAACTTGATAAAAATATTTGAAATCGCAGAAACTATTCTAATTGCACACTTGCAATTGTATTTCAGCAATGCGTTAGAGGCTGTGAATGCAAACGTGGATTGGTGAGAAACAAATGGGGACAGTGCATTCCTCCAAACTCGTGTCGTACGTACATTCTTTTATATTGCTAAAGATTTTATCATTAGCTACTATTTTATTTCGCAAGATGATATTTGGAAGAAGAAAATCATTCATGCTTCAGTATTTTGTTCTGTACATATTTAAATTAGTTTGTA
>CM052343.1:11422165-11449665 GCA_028455595.1 Lasioglossum vierecki
TTTTTTTTATTATTACTTATTTTTTATGGGACTTTTTTTTAATAGATGTGTGACATTTTTTCTGATTGAAATGATACCAAACACGATATAATGCGGATCATATACAGGTGTACGGACATATAAGAGTCAGGGACATATTGGGACAACAATTGTCTATTACACAAGTAAATATCGTCGGAATTATATCATATCTGGTATGATTTTAATCAGAAAAATGCCACAAATATGGAACTTGAGGTTCCATAAAAAAATAATGAAAAATAAGTAAGTTGGAAATTCTGATCACATTGTGTTTACACTTGGGTGTTTACCTCGGCGACCTAGGCTTCTCAAGCTCGGCTGTCCTTCTCTACGTTCGGCAAAACTCAAAGAATAGTGTCCCTGATGCGTAAATGTCCCTCGGCAGACCAGTGCTACGGACTCCTATCCATAAAATACTGTATAATGAGCTGGGTTCCCAGGGTTAACCCAGTGGTTCCTTATTAGTTTTAGCATAAAAATATCTATCCTGATGATTTTTGCTTTTTCTAATAGGTTGTGGTTGCTTATGTATTTGCTGTAGTTCGATTCGGGCGTCCGGTAAGCGCTTAGACAAGCTCTAAGGCATCTGCGTTCGAACAAACGAATTTTTTCCATTGTGCTGGCGCTAACATTGAACCTTATGGGTACGCCATATGTTAATATTGGTCTTATTAATAATTTGTATCATAGTAGCTTTACTTCTGCGTCTAATTCTTTGGAGTAAAAGAGTCGTTTGTTCGCCGTAAATGCCTTCTGCGCTTTGTTTATTTGAATTTTTACGTGGTCTTTATGGTTCAAACTAAAGTCTAGGTGTACGCCCAAATAACGAACAACCAGTTTGTGCAGGATTTTTTTGTTTCTGCCTCTGTTGTCCTGTAGTTGCAAATGTCTAGCGTTTGTACTAACGTCCATGTTTGCGTCTGATCTCTTTGAAATGTATGGTCTCGCATTAGTAGTATTGTCTCGCGTTTGTTAATGTTTATTTTCAATTTCCATGTAAAAAAAATAGTCTTGTTTATTAATAGTTTGTCGAAAAGGTATTGTAATTTTGTCTTTATTATTGAAGGTTTATTGTCCCTAATATAGATGAGAAGGTCGCGTCCGCGTTTGCAATTGCACATTTTTGGTTGTCGTTATTCAGGTCGAACAGAGCTAGTAGATCGTTTATGTGTATGCTGAATAACAGAGGGGGATTGACCACCCTCTGTTGTAAGCCATTTTTAACTTAACAGGTTCTGGAGGATGTGTTAGATCCTTCGGTTATTTGGAACTTTTTGTTTTGCACCATGCACCAGATCATTTTCGTGAGGTGAGCGCTGCACCAACTCACACCGTCGAAAATACTTTAAAAATACTGAAATCCGAATAGTATCCGAAATGTGTCAGATTTTTTTCAGAATTTTTAATTGTCAATAAATAGAGAAATTCGGCCAAAAAATGGTTTTTCGATTTTTCTCAATAACTGCCCTCAGAGATGAGATAGGGTTCTGAAACTTGGCAGAGAAGGGTCTTTTTGGGTAGACTATCGAATGGTCCAAGCACGATTTGTGAGCAAAGAACATATGTGGATGCGGGCTATCGCCACTCTCTTAGTATGCGGAGAGCGGGTCGAGAGGGGGTGGCATAGCGTCACAGTGTGGCAAAGAGGACCCAGAGAATTTTGGAGTCCTCGGGTGTGGAGGGTTTTACGGACCTGTTCCGATTTTACTCCACATCCAAAAAAAAAGGTCCAAGCACGATTAAAATCCCACTGGGGGCGAATTTCACTACCAAATCCGGGCATAATCTTTCTATGCTTCCTTTTGGTACAGCACAATTATTGAAAATCCTATTACATGTAGAACTCCGGTAGGTAAAGTGTTAGGTACTGTATCTATTTCATAACCCCATCAAATTTACAAAATCATAGGGAATAGAAATAATATAGGTCGGAGGGGCTGTTTAGTTTTCCAGTTAAAATAGCTCCAAGTGCAAAGGGTTATGATGTAATGATTTCTTTTCATCTGAATTTTACTATAAGAGATCTGTAATTAACCACATTTTTATGGATATGTGGTGGCCACATCTTCCATGCCTTATTCCTTCCCTATTCTTTTCCCCGTCTTGCGCGGGCATTGTCAGCGCTGGTTCACATCTGGCGACCAGACCCACGCAGGCCGAATCCTCTCTTTTGTCTTTTCCAGGTTTCGCTTGTGCCTGGTCCAAGGTCTACGGCCAGGTCTTGACAAACCTTTCCTTGTTTTTTTATGGCATCCTTTCCTGAGTGTTTTCTTTTCCGTTGCATAGTATCCTTCCACGATTGCTCTTTTCCGCGGGTCCCTTTCCGATCCCTTCCTCCGCATGGGATTAGCCATACCCGCTTTCTCTTACTTTCCTCTCCTTACTTCCCACTCCTGACTTTTCCTCTCCTTCATATTGTACCTCCGCCAGAGGGTTTAAAAAAAAAGATATTTTTTCCGACACTCAGTCGCGAACCTTCGAGTTGAAAACTTCAAGTCTCCTATCATACACCGATAACGCTATAAATAAAGTTGTGTCGAGAATATTGTTTTCTTGTATATTTATTTAATCCACAGATATACATTTATTGAATTACTTGTTAAAAGTTTCGTGATGAAACAAATGCATACCTCCACGTAAACTTTGCAGTTGTGAAACAATTAGCATAGGCATCCCCCAAGTTAGGCTAACTGTCCACACTATAGTGATCATCTTGTAAGCATGGAACTCGGTTTGCCAGCGCCGTGATTTCAGTGGTTTGCAAATAGCGAAGTACCGCTCCAATGAAATTGCGACGAGAGTCCAGACTGCTACAGACACTGACACAACTGCAATCAAGAAATAGAAAGTTTTTTACAAGGCAACTACCAAGTACTATAAAGCGCGCTGTAATAAAAATATTTGCAATGTAATGGGAAGATTCAGAACAACTTTTTTCAACGGGGACCAAACGATTCCTGCGATGTTGAAAGGATTAGATTAGTATTTTGGATCATGTGTTAAAACTGGTTGAAAAATTCCTATTGGTCGAAATTGCGAAGAAAACCGAAGAGATCACGATTTTTAATTCATCTATGTCTTCGTGAAAAAAACATGCCAAATATTATCTACGTGAATCTAAAGGGGCCCATTCATGGTCAAGCATATTGCGCAATATTATTGAGCCTGAATGATAATGATTGACGAATTGCGCAACTTATTGGGTAAAATTAGAAATTCAGGCATTGTTTTTCAAGAACACTGCCAAGCGCAACATTATTAATCGTGACCGGTAATGATTGACAAATTGGGCAATTGTTGAATAAAATCCGAAATTCAGGATTTTTTTTAATACACTGCCTATTATGCAACGTTATTGACCGTGAATGGTAATGATTGATGAAATGCGCAATTTGTTGGATAAAATCAGAAATTCAGAGATTTTTTTAGGAACACCAGTGCCTATTGCGCAACATTATTGACTGTGAATGATCTACGGGGACCAAACAATTCCTGAGATGTTGAAAGGATTAGGTTACTATTATGGATCATGTGTTAAAAATGATTCAACAATTCTTATTGGTCGAAATTGCAAGGAAAAACAAAAAGATGACGATTTTTAACTTTTTTATTCGAGCCTATAATGAAAATCTAAAACATGCCTTTTGTCAATATAAAATATGATACATGTACAGCAAACTTCATAGAAATTGGTTAACAATGCTATGAGCTATGAATAATTAAAAATTGCAAAAATCGAGAGAAACTGCAATTTAACTAAATGTCAGACCTTTTTATCTCAGAAATCTATATATGTTTCAATTCCTGGATCTTTATTATACGTCAACCGATTTCCACAAAACTTTGTACAGCATGTCAAGGCATTATTATGTATAATAATCGTTACAGCATGAGTATGCACTCTGATGGTCCTTCTTTTTCAACTTTCGAATTTTTTTAACCTTGCCTCCCTAAACTATTACTCTTGGTGAAGAAATAATATATGAAAATTTTCAGTTCGATCGGACAATGGGAACCCGTGCCGCAGAGCACTTGAAAATTGTTTATTTTATAAACTTGATTTTGTCCGTTATGGTACATCATAAATATACATTCCTACATATCGTTGAATTTGTTCTTCCATGCTTTATAACTATATACACTTCTAATTGTTTTTGGTTTTCGATCGTCATATATCTAAAGATAATAGAATATTTATATATACACTTCTGTTTGACACATTTCTTTATATATTTATTAATGACAAATATTTGATTTCTCGTCAATTTTGAATATGATTGTGATCGGTTA
Organism: Lasioglossum vierecki; assembly: GCA_028455595.1. Lineage (NCBI taxonomy): Eukaryota > Metazoa > Arthropoda > Insecta > Hymenoptera > Halictidae > Lasioglossum > Lasioglossum vierecki. Next base: position 11,426,477 of record CM052343.1, read on the forward strand.
TTTTAGAAGAATTATTAAATATACTTGTAAATAAAATTAGAATTTCTTAAATTTATAACGCTCAAACATGAAAACGTCTTATAATGACAATTGATTATGTACTTCCAGTGATTGTGTAACGTTATTCAATGTTAAGTCTACGAAATGAGTTTATTTTATTTATTAATCATACAAGTAATTATTTTCAATTATCGTACGTGTATTTGTCGATCAATATTATTTATATCTGTATCAAAACCAATGTACGAGATACAATTTTATATTGTCAGCAATACGCATTCGAGCATTCATATATTTAAATCTTTGTATTAACATTAACATTCATTGTTGATTACAAAAACTTCGCGTAAGCATAATTGATTTTAAAGTAAATACATATAAAACTAATAGGTCCTGCATCTATTAATATTTTTTATTTTGTGTGTGCCTCTCCACGAGCCACACATAGCACTTCCCGATTCGTTAGTTTCTGTATATTATTATCGTTATTAATTTTGCGTACGTTTTGTAGGAAATGCTAAAAATTAAAGGGAATCCCTCCGTCATGCCCAACCACATGACGTATGTAGTCTTTTGAATTTTTCAAGAAGACAAAAAAATAAAGTGTACGTTTTAAGAAGATTATACGTTTTCAGGGAAATACAATAGTTTTTTACTTATAAAAATGTTTGCTATGTGGCATCGCATTAAACCAACATCGTATTCTCGTTGCTCGTTTGGTTCCTTGTTATAGCATACTAATGTTGCAAAATATATTATCTTAATTAGTTTGTCGCAAACGATACAACTCCTCACTATCCGGGTTTGCAGTATTGATCTTGGTTTTCTTCGATACTGGTAATTTAAATTGTCCCAAAATATATAAACCGCTCAATTTTGAAACTCTGCTCATTGCTACATACAACATTTGTAAAGTTCGCGTTTCTGATGTTTTAAAATTCAAACATACTTTCTCTTATGTTTGTCCCTGACTTTTATGAATCGTAATCCCTTCAGCAGGAACCACTGGAAATTGACTATTGTTGTTCTTACGACGGAACATTTAGACTATTTTAAAATGATTTTTCGGAAAAATATTTTTAGAATATTTTCGGCCCATTATAATTATCGCAAACTATTTCATATTTGGCTGAAATCATGGATGAACATGAGAATCATATTAACGTCCGTTATATAACCACTTCGCTCTCTTGAACTTGTTGGACATGCGACAAAAAAATATTGCGTACAAGGTCGGTTACATGTAAACACGGGACTCAATGTCAATTCATCTGACGACATATATTTGTAAACAAGCAACTTAGAAAACCATTCGTATAAGGTCACAGAAGTGTAAACACGCGATGCAATGCTTCCGCGTGTTTACACGTCTGTAGCACCTCGGAGCGGCATTGCGCCGTGTGTGTTTTTGTGTGTTTTTCATTTTTTAACATATGGCTTAGTATCCGAAATGTGTCAGATTTTTTTCAGAATTTTTAATTGTCGATAAATAGGGAAATTCGGCCATAAATTGGTTTTTCGATTTTTCTCAATAACTGCCCTCAGAGATGAGATATGGGGCTGAAACTTGGCAGAAAAGTGTCTTTTTGGGTAGACTATCGAATGGTCCAAGCACGATTAAAATCCCACTGGGGGCGAATTTCACTACCAAACCCGGTTATAGCCGGTAGCCTTTCATCAAATTCGGAGTACTGCGACCCTTTCTCAATAATTACTATTACTTCATATTAACTCATGAAACAGCCCCTCCAAGATTATTCGACTAATTTGGAACACCCTGTCTAAATCCTACGAAGAGTTTATTTTTCTTCTGTGAAATTACTAATGACAAAAGAGATTCTATTGAACATAACAATTCGCTATTGTATGAAAACTTTATTTGCCATATGCTCTTCGTACAAGTATTCGTGATAGCACACTTCACGGTGTATATTCCAATTTATTCTTCTCGCGTGTAGGATAGTTGTTTACATGGGTCAATAGCTTTTTCGTTATTCTCTACAATAATTGGCGCGCGATCGCAGTAAAATTCACGTTGTATCTAGGCCGGCAATTGGTTCTCGTTAATTCTGTTTTCACTGCTATGTCCGGTATAACAGATATACAGGAAAAAAGATTTTTTACGGATTTCAAACGTGAGAAGCGATCTGAACGTTTTTTTAAACGCACTATTTGTGAGACAAAATACAAACTGTTACAGGCGATTGTAGACATGATATCCTCGTAAAAATGTATTCTTTTTATAGACAGTTTTACACGAAGTACACTTGGTTGACCCTTGGGCAGAAGATATTTTAAAAGATTTTTCGGTAATTATTGCGGAAGGGTCACTGTACGTCGATTTTGATGAAATTTAAATATTTTATAGATTTCGACATTTTGAACAACTTTTTCCATGTTCAATAAGGGGGGAGGCGCTTTTACTTTTCGAGATATTCGCAACAAACTATTCATAATACTGTATTGAATTTTCCTTATTCTTGCAAATAGTTGTTTGTGAATATCTCGTAAACTAATAGCGACCTCCGTGTATTAGAAAAGGAGAAAGTTGTTCAAAATGCGTTGCTGCATGACATATTTAAATGTCATCAAAATTGGAGTACGCTGTCCCTTTCGCAATAATAACCGATTTTTCAAAATATGCTTTTGAAGATCATTCTCGTAGACAAATTAATTCATATTACATTTCTATTGCCACTTATGTAACAGGTGTTCATGTAATCAGTATAAAGTATGAAATTTAATTACTATACTAATACTGTGTGTCAAAATAGTCTTGGGTATCGCTGACGGTGAAGTAAGTAATTATGAAACTGATGTTCACAATTAGCGATTATTGCTAACAATCTAGGCATACTTTCAACTAACTTTCATTGAACAATGCTCATAATGCTTTTATGGTATAAGATACTCATTATACAAGGTGTCGAATTTGGACCATTCGATAGCCGAAATACCTTCGATGACGCGCAGTGGCTCAGTGGGTAGAGCACGTGACTGCGGATGTCGTGGTTGCGGGTCGATCCCTTCGCCGGCACCTCTGGAAATATTCCATGTGCCAACTAAATACTGTGGTGCCCAAGGTGGTTCGGAACCCACCTTTATTCTAAACTGTAGGTCCCGTCGCGAACTAATTCTCACGTAAGAATTCAAAAAGCAACGTTAAATAATTAAAAAAATACCTTCGATACCCAAAGAGACCAATCTCTGTCAAATTTCAATCCCATATCTCATCTGTAAGTGTAGTTATTGATAAAATTCGAAAAACCAGTTTTCAGCCCATTTCCCTATTTCTTGACATTTAAAAATTCTGAAAAAAATTTGACACTGTTTTACTTTTATCTTTACCGGGTGTCGTATTCAGTAAGAAATTAGTAATAGTGTTCAGAAACGTCAATTCTAATAATTTAATTTCTTCAATTCGGTTCCGAGCATTTTTGCGAATGTATATCTATCTTTCTTATCCGCGACCCAAGTGAAGCAAAAACCTGTTGAGAGCAACGCTTCTTATGCGTTGACACCGATCAGCTGTGCGAGTTCGACAACAAGCGACGAGGTGTGATCGACCGTACATGTAAACCTCGTCGTACCGAGAGTTTGTCGAACCCGTCATAATATCGAGGAGCCATCGTCTCCTATGTTTTTCCTACAATGATTCCGTTACCTAATTCATTTGTCTCCCTCATAGCCTCGTGAATTCGCTCATTGCCCTAATGAACGTTGCTGAGATCCTATAAGTTTAATTTCAAAGTCCCCACTCCTTAATCCTTCCGAAAACGATGACCCACCATTGTATAAAAGAGAGCACCGTTGGCTCCTAGTGGAATTCTTGTAATTTCTTCTCGTCATACTGACACACTACTATTCGATACACGTCGCTACGCCCGGTTATACTCGCGATACTCGCTGTTAATACCGACCGTATTCGATCATCATTCATTTCGACATTTTTCATATCATTTTCCTTTTTGTAAGTTTCTGTTTTAGTTAAAATATATTTTGTTATTCATACTTGTCTCACCATTCTATATCAATACCTTCCGTTCTATCCTTCCATTAACTAGAGTTTACAACAAATAGTTATATTAAAATATATTAGTTCGTAAATGACTAAAGGCCGAAAGTACTCAAAAAATATGTTTCGGAAAAATTAATTAAAAATAAATAAATTATAAAAAGTAGAATAATCAAACAAATTAAATTTTTTCATATAAATTATTACCTATATAAATAATTTATGTATAATTAAATCCTAAATTTAACATACTAATTTTGCCAAAATAATAGGAAAATCTGTCAAATTGATCTTAAAATTTATTCTGTAGAAGCGTTTACGGGAAGTTCAGAAAACTAGTAGTTGAGAACCGCTTAAATGTCTCGAAACAGCTAAAATAATTAAAGCAATAGATGGGACAGACGTGCCAACAGCAAACTAGTTGGGGGGAGGGGGGGAGTAACATGCCGAGCTTCCCAATGACACAATGTCGGCCACTGTCGATATCTGCAACGAGACAGGTAATTTAACATTCAGAAAGGTTTCACTGTGAACCGCGCGAAATACTGCTGAATAGCTGTGGAACAATCGGATTACAATTCAAACAAAGGGAGTGTAATTACGGAAATCTACTTAAAATCTTGAAAAAGATGCCGCCAACTGCTACACCATCAATAAAGACGCCAAATGTGAAATCATTGTAATGAAGTGCACGGTGAGTATCAGAAGCATTTAAACGATAGGATTCTACATTCGCATTACTGTCCAAAACTGTTGCACAGTGGGACGAATCGAATTTTAATTTTCATATCAAAAAAATTTTTTTTTTTAATTTTTGAAAAAAAAATTTAATTATATGTAATATGTTATAGATAATTAGCACTCGATTGTTAATATAAAGGAAATTTTAAGAAAATTGAACTCAGTGGAAAAAATCATAGATCACGCTTCTTGAAACCGATTCAAATTTTGTGTTAGTCACGAAATCAGATTGAACATATGTACAACCTTTAATAATAGTATTTATGTAAAAAATAGTATATAAATTAAATAAACAAATATAAACATGCAAATTAAAAATGCAATAATAACACTAAATAAGATATGAAAAATGTAGTAATAATATGAAATAAGTATAAAAAAAGGATAAAGGAAGATTACTTGGTCCCCTTAGGGTTTCAAGTCCATACACCACTCCCTTCTCTTTCCAATTTCACCTATCGCCTAATTTCAATCAAATCCAACGGGACCAACTTTTTATGGTGGGTTCCGAACCACCTTGAAATAAGTATAATAAATATATCTAAATATAACAGTATGACTACAAAAAATATAACAATAGTTCTTTAGTAATATCACTGTTGCGTCGCTGTCAACTAAAAATAGTTGTGGTAAAAGACGGAAGTTCCGGTCATAGTAAGATTTAATGCACCTTTTGGTAACTTCCCCTCTTTTCGTGGTATTTCCCTATATTTATTTATGATTTGATCAGAAGTAATTAACAGCATGGCCATACAATCGTAAATAGTTTGTATTTATCCGCGAATTCTTCCTCGTGTGGCCAATCCTAAACCTTCTCACATCTTTGTTGCGAGCTTCTTGAGCCTCTTCAGACATTATGCCAATGGGCAATAGGCATGACTTAGATATTGCTAAACCATGAAATAATAGGTTATGGATTGTGACGGGCATGTAATACCAAGGATATAATTTTAAATATAAATCTTTTGTTTTACGAACAAATTTCTCGAAATTTACTATATTAATATCGTAACCTAAAGAAAGAGCAGATAATATGTAAAAGAATCGTTTAATGAGTTCCTTATTAATGCCAGTTATTTCCGAGGTTTTGTTATAGTTTTTAAAAAAACGTTTAGCTGTGTTACCATCATTTGTTGAGCAACTTCCTCCTGCTTTCTGCCTATTGTTGAGTTATCAGTAAAGATAATGAAACTGCCATAACAAAAATGAATTTGGTTGTTATGAGAAACACTGCGTGTTTATAGAGTTGAGAATAATAGACCGGATGTAACAGGATCCAATAGGCCTGGCATTCGTTGTACTAAGAGGCCTATACTATAAACTCTCCAGCTTGGGTTTTTCCTAAAGTCAAGGGGGTGAGAGACCCTCTCTTCCATATCTACAACTTTCTCTTCTTTCTTCTTCACTTCGAGTTCGACAGCCAGTTAGACAAGTCGTCCTTCCCTGCTCATTTAATAAAGTAGTTTTTAAAGTCAAAACTACAGTTTGGTTTATTAATTTTCTTAACCCATTTCCAATACCTATCAACCAGCAATCCCATTTCCTCTTTAAATTTCTGTTGTATTTCTGTTTTTCTTTTTGACATGTCTTCTTTTCCAATCTTCGTTCGTACCGACCATTTTTTGATATTTAGTCTGTAACTAATGTGGAGAAAGCATTCGAATGTTCGTATCCATGCATGCAAGGTTGATAGACCGAACCTATAATTGTCTAAAATAATCCTATTTACGTCTGGTTGTACAGTATTTTATGCGTAAATGTCCCAAAAGTCTGAGCCATAAAAGTCCCTGATCTATCCCCACTACTGCGGGGTATACCCCCTTGAGGGGCCAAGAAGCTCGAGAGGCCTCGGTCGCCGAGAACTATGATATTATGCGGCTCGGGTGTCTCGGTGAGACCGCCTAGTCAGAATTTCCAACTTCCTTATTTTTCATTATTTTTTTATGAAACTTCAAATTCCATATTTCTGGCATTTTTCTGATTAAAATCATACCAAATATGATATAATTCTGATGGTATTTACTTGTGTAATAGACAACTAAAGTAAGCGGCGCGCGGAAGGATAGCGTAAGGGGAAGAAAGAGACGCAGAGAGTCGGAGTCGGCGGAACAGTTCAAAGGCTCGCGTGTGCTCACAATGCAATACCACGGCATATTTTTTTTTATTATTACTTATTTTTTATGGGACTTTTTTTTAATAGATTTGTGACATTTTTTCTGATTGAAATGATACCAAACACGATATAATGCGGATCATATACAGGTGTACGGACATATAAGAGTCAGGGACATATTGGGACAACAATTGTCTATTACACAAGTAAATATCGTCGGAATTATATCATATCTGGTATGATTTTAATCAGAAAAATGCCACAAATATGGAACTTGAGGTTCCATAAAAAAATAATGAAAAATAAGTAAGTTGGAAATTCTGATCACATTGTGTTTACACTTGGGTGTTTACCTCGGCGACCTAGGCTTCTCAAGCTCGGCTGTCCTTCTCTACGTTCGGCAAAACTCAAAGAATAGTGTCCCTGATGCGTAAATGTCCCTCGGCAGACCAGTGCTACGGACTTATATCCATAGAATACTGTATGTTCATAGTTGTGGGAGTCGCTCCACAAATGGAGCATGTTTGGCTCGAACTTGTTTCAGTGAGTGCATTACACACTTTCCCATCTATCATAATCTTAAACAATTTATGGTGTACAATGATTCTTCTTCCGTTTATGTCTGTCACAGTTTGGTACAATGTATTTATTTCATTTTGAATTTGATTTGTTTCATGTACTATCAGGTCTACGCTTTCTTTGCAAACATAAATTTAATTGGTCTACATAAACGTGTAGAAGATTGTTTCGGATTCGACCATAAAATTTTATTTTCATCGTCGACTGAATGTATTTTCAAAGGCACGAAACGAAAGGCTAATAAATATTCGTCATCGTCATTTGAATTTGAAAATTTTTGCTTATATCTACTATGATCAGAACTTCCGTCACAACCTCACTTACTAATTAAAGTAAGTTGTTCTCCTTCTAAACTATCTAAACTATTGTGTTGTAAATTAACAAGACGGCGACATGTAATATCCATCAAGCTTTGTAAATTTACAGACGTACTAGTTTCAGTCATTATTATATTTTCTACGGATGGAAAACAATTTAATTTTGATTTACGTACTCTTAAATATGGTGGATAAATATTGTGGCCTAAATCTAACGTTCGCTTTCGTGCTAATTGGTATGTATGTTTCGTCAATCTACAATCTATGAAATAAGTGAGGGCTTCATCGCTAGTAAAAGGTCGTTTTTCACAAACATTTAGCCTGTGTTTCTTCATGTGCTTTGCCACTTGAGGATGTCCCAAAGAGGCACACTTTATTCTATCAGCTGCATCATGTTTCCCAGTTTTCCTCAATCCTACCTCTGCTGCAAGTGTTCAGCACAACTTCTCTCGTTTATTAAGTTACTTATTTTATACTTCTAGACTTTTGTTGTGTTTGTGACAAAATATTTATTCACTTAAATTTAATCAGGTATACAACTTTGAGTTTAAATAGCATGAATTGTTAGTAATTTCACGTGGTACAATAACTGCGTGGAATCGCATTGTTCACGTACATCGAGAGAACATGGAGAGACGAGATATTGCGCCACCTGCTTAACGGTGCTTCATAGATTCACGGTCACGTGTTCAGGGCACAAGCGCGAATCTTAACTTAAATCTATGGCGTACATAACAGCTCTTCCCTTTGTAAGAGAATTTCGTAACATATAATGGAATACAATATTTTTATATGTAGTATATATAAAAAAATTAGAATTGTTTAACATAAGTCAAACGAGAAGGTGGTTTTCGAATACGGGTGGATCTTCGCAGGGTGCAAGTTTCACCTGGCTCGGGTAGATCTTTGTTTGGCTTTGACGGAGTGTCTTCGCCGTCAAGTGTATTAGACACAGGTTCATTTACAAAATCACCACTCGATCGCGTTTCCGTTTCCGGCACTGGTATGTCCAATATATCTGGAGGGTTAGGCGGCTCAAAGTCTATTTTTAATGGTATATTGTTTCCAATTGCGCTAATTTGGTCAACATGACGTTTCTAAACTCGTGAATCGTCCAACTGAACCAGATATATCAGATTTCCTAGTTTCTGTTGTACTCTACCAAATTGCCATTTATTTTGATTTAAATAATCCCTCACGGCAACTCTTTCTCTTTCTTTAAATGTTCTGTAATTTGGATTTTCTACGTGGTTGTTTTTAGGAGTCTCCGTAGGAAAAATCAAATTAAGTCTAGTCCGTATCTCTCTTCCGAACATGAGAGAAGCGGCACTATCCCCCGCAATAGTATGCGGTAAGAGTTTGCATAAATTTGTTTCGATATCTTCCCCGTTTCCACTGAAGGTTCTTAATGCGTTTTTAACGGATTGTACGTAACGCTCTGTTAACCCGTTGGTTGCAGGGTGATATAGAGGAGATAATTTATGAAATATTCCATTTGTCTTTAAAAAGTTTTTAAATTCGAATGAAATGTGGGTGCGTTATCACTCACCAATATGGCCGGCAATCTGAAAGTACTGAAAATTTTTCGTAGCAATTTCACCGTGGTATGTACGGTCATATTTTTCACTATGCGAATCTCTGGCCAACGTGTATATGCATATACCAGTATAAGAAAATAAGAGTTTATTAACGGTCCGGCAAAATCAATGTGTACTCTCTCGAAAGGTTTAGTCGCTCTCCCACGGGTGGAAGGAGAACTTCGGAGGGTTCTTTTTGAATTTATTGCATTGTAGGCAATTTTTAATTTCATTTTCAATATCCTACGAAATTCCTGGCCATCAGCAGTAACTTCTAGCAAGTTGTTTAGTTTTAACTATACCGGTGTGAGTCGAATGTAATTCGCTTAGAATTCTTTTACGTAAGGTTTGTGGTATCACGATTGTTGGACCGCGAAAAAGGCAATCCTGTTATAAGGAAAATTCTGTTTGGTCTATTCCGAAGCGATCCTCCTTTCGTACAGGTTCCCTAATATGTAGTGTATTGATTAATTTTGAAAGACTATTATTTAGTAAAGTCTCTTTCCTTAGTTCGTTGAAAGTGATTGGCAAATTCTCTATTTGGAATATTTCGAAAGTGTCAGGTTCATCACAGACGTAAATTTGGTCAGAACTCATAGGAAGTCTAGACATTGCATCAGCATTAGCATGATCTTTAGTATTCTTGTATTTGATATCGTATCTGAAGGTTTGTAAATATAATGCATAGTGTTGCATTCTAGTTGTAGTAAGAGTAGGTAAATGTTTAGCGGGCGAAAATATTTGTACCAAAGGTCTATGGTCTGTATACAACGTAAAGTTCCTACCGTATAAATAGTAAAAGAATTTCTTTACGCCAAAAATTATGCCATAGGCTTCTTTGTCTATTTGCGAATATTTTGTTGTATTCTCGAAAAAGTTTGCGAAGCGAACTGTATTGGTCTCTCAGTACCATCTGGATAAATGTGTGACAATACTGCTCCTACTGCGTATGGACAAGTGTCCGTAGCTAAGATTATCGGTAGTTGCGGGTCGAAATCAGCAAGGATACGCTCCGACATCATTTCTTTTTTTACCAGGTCAAAAGCTTCCTGACATTTTGTATCCCATTTAAATGGTACCTTGTCTTTTAACAAATTATACAATGGGTACAATTTCAGGTATAATATACCTGATTTATCGATCACATAACCACAATACTCGATTTTATTTTTCATAAACTCACATTTATCCAAATTTATTCGAATGTTGTGGCTCGATAGTCGAGACAAAACCTCATCCAATCTTGCATAATGTGTACCGTCGTTAGGTGCAGTAATTTTTATGTCGTCCAGGAATACTGACACTCCCGAAATATCCTTTAGTATGTTTTCTATTTCCCGTTGCCAAATCGCAGGTGCACTTCCAATGCCGTACATCAACCGTGTGCACTGGAAAAGACCTTTATTTGTGCTTAGTGTCAAGTACTTCTGGTCGTCTGAATGGACTTCCATCTGTAAATAAGCATGTTGCAAATCCAATTTGGTAAATTTATCCCCTCCTGCCATCGATGAGAACAAATCTTCTATAAAGGGTAAAGTGTTCGGGATTCAAAGTGAGGAGTTTATCGGTCGACGCTAGACAAAGACAAACACCGCGCGATATGTGTTTTTACATACATGCTCAGCGTTTGCGTGACGACCCCGTTGTTATTGTTACGAAGCCACGTTCGTAGCGTCTCGCGATCGTCAACCGAAATCATGTCACTTTAAAAGACTCGACTTCGTCAAAGCAATCCATTCCTTGCGGCACAATCAAATCGCTTTCAATATCGCTTTCGTCTATGTAATCTGTTCATCTCACAAATAAAGTGAATTGTAATCTCAATTAACTGATTATCGTTCGCGAGTGTCTTATTCGCTCCTTTTCTTACGTTCTCTTTCCTCGCGCGCTCAAGTCTGAGAGGTTCCGGCACTCCGGCAATTCCGATCAAACGTCGACGCCGAAATATTGGTCCTTCGAGCCGGATCGCGAAAAAGAGAACGGTCTCGTCATAAATTGCGAAGCTCTTCATCATGGCAGACTTGCTTGGGGGTCAACTTCAAACAAAGCACTGTATCGACCACGCTCTCATCAACCTTTAGAAGCTCGGAAAGGAGAAGTGGACCAAGACGACGCTGCGAACCAGAATCGTACATCTCCAGGATCAATGGCGGAAGTTGGATGCGATAAATGCGCAACTCCGCGCTGCCATCAAGAAAGCGGAGCAGGACCAGATCCCATACTTCTCCGAGGAGCTGTTCCAGCAGACGCAGGAGACCTATCTGGAGACGTTGGCATTCATGACAGCTCAGCTCGATGACTTGACCAGCATCACTGTAAGTCCCACCTCAAATAGTAGCGCAAAAGCATCACCGTCATTTCCGCCGGTACCGGCCGATCAACTTCCGCGTCTGGACTTGCCCGAATTCGATGGTCGTTACTCGGAGTGGGAATCGTTTCGCGATCGTTTCACTTCCCTCATCATTAAGAACGACACCCTTCACGATGTATCTCGCCTCTATTATCTTCTTTTTTCTCTTACGGGAAAAGCGCTCGCTTTTATCAAAAGGATTCCCGTAACCGAACATAATTTTCCAATCGCATGGGCGACTTTGACCACGCGATATCAAAATCCGCGACGTCTCGTAATCGCTCATCTCCAGAAATTGTATGATCTTCCTGTGCTTTCTCGCGAGTCAGCAGACGACCTACTCGAACTTCGCGACAGTGTCTGCATCATCCGCGCGTCGCTTCAAAACCTCAACCGGAAGCCGGAAGATCTCTGGAACGATATTCTTCTTTATCTCGTATCCCAGAAGTTAGATGACACAACGCGACGGGCCTGTAAATTAAAAATCAGTGACGATGTCACTCCTCCGTCTTTCGACACGTTGTCCAATTTCATTGACTCCCGCGTGCGTGGGCTAAAGGGTACTCATCGATGACAAGGTTTGGGTTTAGTGTAGCTTTAAAATCTCCGCAAATGCGTATTTTGCCATTGGACTTTACAACAGGTACAATGGGTATAGCCCATTCAGAATTTTTAACCTTTACTAAAATTCCTTCGTCCTCTAAATGTTTTAATTCATCTTCAACTTTTTGTTGTAATGCAAATGGAACTTTTCGAGCTTTTATGAATACTGGCTTCGCGGTACTTTTTAACCTTAAACCCGCTTGAATATTTGTAATTTTTCCCATGGAGGCTTCTAAAATCTTTGAGTATTTGTTTAATATCTTATCTGGATCTGTTTTTATTGAAACATGAGAAATATTTTCTAACTTTATTCCCAATTGTCGTATCCATTCTCGACCCAGAATTGGTTCTCTGTCTGTATTGACAATGTACAAATTTAAAATCTTTGTAAGGCCACCGTATGTGCAATTTACTTGTAAGTAACCAACGACATCCAAGGTACCTTAGCAATATGTGATTAATTTTAAATTTGTTTTTTGAAAATTCAAATTACAGAATAATTTTTTGTATAACGAATGGTTTATAATGCTTACTGCGGCTCCACTGTCTACCTCAAAATTAAGGTGGTGGTTTCCCACTTAAATAACAACCATAAATTTCCCCCTATGGCTAGCATGTTCCGATTGTACGGCTAAAATTTCTTCAATTTGGTTAGCACCTTCTAATTTTTTGCTTTTCAAACAAACCTTTGCCAGATGACCCTTGACTCTGCATTTTGTACATATGCTGGAAATATATTTACACTTATTTGCTAAATGTGAGGGAGATCCACACCGGTAACAAAAAGTGTTATTATTTGTATCAATGGACTTGGGAACAGGCTTCTTTTTATCAGTTGCGCTCAATGTATTTGATTTGATGCTTTTAACAATGTTTACGATGGCGCTGGTTGTGTTGTTTCGGTGTAGCTAGGCGGCGTCCCTTGCGGAGGTCTCCATGCTCACTGCTTTTTCGAGCGCCCTTTCAACCATCAAATCCTTGATCTTCAGCAGTCTGCTTTGTATCTTTTGTGCCCTTAGTCCAAAAACGAGCTGATTCCTCAGTGCCTTCTTCTGGTAGTCGCCAAACTTGCATGTTGTGGCTAAGCGTTGAAGTGCGGTCAAATATTCTAACGCGCTTTCACCGTCTTGTTGCTTCCGTTGGAAAAATCGGAAGTTCTCCGCTATTTCCAGAGGTTCAGGGTTGTAATGTGGTTTCATCACCTTGACTAAATCACCGTAGTTTTTACTGTTATGGTTTCCTGGTGATAGTTTATCACACAGCACGTCGTAGGCGTCTGGCCCCATGTAATGTAGTAGGTAGGCAGCTTTTTTGTTTTCCGGAACTTGGAAAACTTCGAATGCACTCTCCAGGCGCACGAGCCAACGGTTGAATTTCTTTGAAACATCGTATGTTTCAATAGAAAATACTGTATGTACTGCATGTGCAATATTTCCGTCAGTATCTGGCATTATTGTGACGAATATAGTTCGCCACGTGGCTAACCTCACTTTTATTTCTTTTCAATTATTTGCACTGTTTGTAAGTTCTTTTTGTCCTCGTCGCCAACTGTTGTGTTTGTGACAAAATATTTCACTTAACTTTAATCAGGTATACAACGTTGAGTTTAAATAGCATGAATTGTTAGTAATTTCACGTGGTACAATAACTGCGAGGAATCGCATTGTTCACGTACATCGAGAGAACATGGAGAGACGAGATATTGCGCCACCTGCTTAACGGTGCTTCATAGATTCACGGTCACGTGTTCAGGGCACAAGCGCGAATCTTAACTTAAATCTATGGTGTACATAATAGCTTTCATGGTAAAGTCTTCAAAATTTTTTGTTGGTCTACCTTTTGTGCCAGACGTACTTGGTTCATTTAGGTAACAATTAAATTCTAATTTCAAGTTGGTTTGTAACCAGTTGACATATTTATTCATAAAGATATTCTTCTTTCTGTAACAAGTTTTCCATTTGTTCTTAAAGTCATGCAATAATTTTTTCAATGTGCTTTTCATTAAGTTGGTAGAACTGTGTGTGACATCTTTGATATCAAATTTATTTATGATATAATTGTACACAGAATTTAAATTTTTGAAATGTCTACCCGACATCCATAATTCAAAAATTTCTTGTTTCGATACTGAAACAGTTGAATCTAAAAAATAAAACACAAACAATATAGAAGATATCAGCAGCTAATTTCTGTGGGAATTAGTTTTAAACAGTCTAAAGTAACTTCTCTGCAAATTATATTGCAAGATCTTTCAGCATTTCTTAGTTATTAAATTTTCAAGTGGGTTACATGGCATACAAAAATGGTATTTGTAAAACCATCAAAATCTTTGCAAAAAAACATTATTTAAATAATTTATATATGATCAAATAGGTTCTTACGGGTAGTAACATTCTCCATGACACTTAGAAAAAATGTATAACAAACAATTACTACTTAAATTTTAATATTTACTAAAAATAATTTTTCTAAGCCAGCTAACTGAAGAAAAGAATTTTGCTCGCTACAGACTAACGAATTGGTGCATTCAGTTTCACGTCTCTGAATGTACTAAATGAATTTCTTCTGTAACTCTTAGAAGAAATAAACATTTCTGAGTTGGAGGTGTGTGTTATCTCTGCGTGTGTTTACATTACGTTTTCCCGTCTAGTATGTCCATTCAGTCCATCACCGCGGCGCGGCTCACCTTATGCACCGTACGGTGATACAAAAACTTAAAAAAATTGTAGCAGGCGCATCCGCAGTATTCCGCAGGTGTTGTTTGTTAGAATCTCTTCAGTATAGTTTGAACTTATCATAAAAAAAATTTCAGGACGGACCTCGATCTGACCTGCTAGTTCTGCTCTATTGAAGTCAACTAAACGCCATAGAAAACTGGTAGTTAAACAATGTCTAATAATTATTGTCAACAACTATACTTGTGGATATGGTTTTATGAGAATGAGAGTGTAGTGAGAATGAAGCTTGAGGATGAATGCGATATGCTATCTATGTTGTGTGATTGTCGATGATTTGAGTGTATGGTGAGAGAATGACGAATGAACGGGAAGGAGAGTCAGTAGACAACCATCATAGAGAGAAGTCGTGTTTATACTTGCGAGTAAGAGTAAGAGTGATAGCGAGAGAGAGAGAAAACAATATACGCGTGAACACGTGTCGCGAGATATAATTTCAACAAATTATCATAGTGTTTCTATATCAATTATATTACATATCATACTTACATATACAGGGTGTTCGACTACAGGTGGGAGAAAATTGAAGGGGTGATTCTCGACGATAATCTAAGACGAAAATGAAGAATAAATAAATTGCGATTTTGGCTTCGTTAATTAGCTATTGATTTCATCATCAAAACAGTGTTTACGGGAATCGATTGTTTGACCTTATACGAGCATATTAGGAGCTGTGCGAGGGCTCATTATAAAGAGGAAGGTCGATTGTAGCGGGCTCCACTCATGATTTAAGTAAAAAAAATCGTTTTGTATTAGAAAAATACATGGGAACCTGATGGTGGTTGTCTCGATTTTTCCCCCCTACTTTAGACGCTCATATTATTAATTATAAACATAATCTCGTTAAATCACGAGCAGAGTGAAGTGCGTTGAACCTTCTTCTTTAGAATGAGCCCTCACACAGCTCGTAACATGTTCGTATAACGATAAACAACTCGATCCCGCTAACACTGTTTTACTTGTTTTTCTAGTAATATTCTAGTTACATTCTGCCCTTACCCTACCCCCTTATAAGCTACTGGGAATTAATTTAGACACGATGGGCACATTGGTGTAAGGTTACGAGATTCGCGGAGGTATGGTGTGATATATTTACTGGGAATTAAGGTGGGCGTGAGAATGCTTATCTAATGAATGTTAACAGGTATATCTAGTTCTTATCGGTTATACTTATAATCTAAAGCCAACACGTCGGAAGACGTGACACAATCAACCTTCCTCTTTACAATGAGTCCCTCTTTACACAGCTCCTATCATGTTCGTATAAGGACAAACAACTGTTTCCCGCATATGCTGTTTTGCTGATGAAAACAGTGTTTTTTTCACTTGTTTTTCTAGTAATATACTAGTAATATTCTAGTAATATTCTGCCTGTACCTTACCCCCTTAAGAGGCAAGGGACACCACGTGACATAAATAGAAAGTAACTACAATCTTACTAGATTTTGTATCGAAACATGGGTTCGCGGTCTGTCGCTTTTATACCTTATACGTATTTACCATCTTCAACAACATAAGCATGAAACATTTTATTACTTCATTGGTTTGTTTTTCTTAGCTTTCTTTTACATAGTATTTGAAAGTGTTGTATATGAATGTTTTTTCTTCTATTTTCTTCTATTGCAACTAACTCTATGTTTTATTTCTGGTTTGGTTTTTTGCTTTAGGAAACTTTGCCTCCTTGCACCAAAACACTCTTTAAACAGTTGTTGGCTTCGCAACATACAGTATTCCCTGATATTCTGAAAACATTTGCACTCACGTTAAATTTTTATTCGCCCAAAGCTTACAATTATGTCACACAGATATTTCAAAACGTTTTACCCCATCCCATAACTCTGCAGAGGTGGTACTCTACAATTGATTGTAAACCTGGTTTTCATAGTGAGTCCATGAATACTTTAAAAATTAAGGTTAAAGAGAGTCAAGCTAAAAGCAGAGCATGTGTTTGTGCGTTAATGCTTGACGAAATGTCAATCCCTAAAAAGATTGAGTGGAATGGCGAAAACTTCATTGGGTCAGTTTTGAGAATATATTTCAAGTATATGTACTTTTATACGCTACAAAATCATAATAATTATTTATCGTCAATAAGGTTTCCAATAATACATACAGTGTGACGTGGCAGATTTTGCCATCGTCCCTCTGACCCAAGCCCGTAGGACCGAGTCGACCTCCGGCAATGCCGAAACGAGGAAAACGTTGCGATCGCTCTCCCTGGGAAGTCCGAGTGGATGATAATTAACGCCTTTTTGAACGTCGCGCCGCTGAGCGCGACGTGAAGTTACAGGACCGTAGCCGGGTCCCAGTAGTAACCCGGTACCTAATTCCGCCACCAATTAGTGACGAAATCTCGAGACGAGGCGCTCGAAGGCCCTATCGCAGGTTTGCGTTCATGCCGGACTACCTGGGATTGGACGGAGTCTGGACCAACGAGCCCGGAGGCATCGAGGAGGAGACCGCATCACGAGACACGAACAACAACTCGACCCCATCGTTGCCTCGTCCGGAACCAGATGCGGGAAATCACGGCCGGAAGGACTCCGGACGGCCCTAGCATGAGTCGTGGAAAAACTGCAGCGTACGTTGGAAATCCAACAAGTGGCCGCAGTCCCGGGTACCGGATCGAAGGATCCACCCCTGCCGCGAAAACGAAGGAGATAGGCTCGAGCGTCGTCCTGGCGGAATTAGTTGAGGGAGTAGGGGGACGCCTCGCTTCCGCGTCACCGAACCGGCTCGAACGGGGTTACTGTGCCGAAGCGATACGCGCAAGTAAGTTTGCCGAAATTGTAATCGCGGATAAAGAAAAGTATATTGCGAGCTGACGTACTAGAGGATTGCCGAATTCACCTTTGGTAAGTGCCGGTCAGGCTTTGGCTACTTTATTATACAGTGATTCGCTCGTGTTGGCTCGTGAACGTTTCGCGGGTCAAAAAGTAATTTTGCGTCGCAGTACACGTGTCCGCCGGCGTAGCCGAAGATCGGGAGAAGCTGTCCCGGGAGGCACGCGAGGCCGTGGGTCGTATTATGCCGGGAAAACCCGTCGGGTACGATTTTTCGCGAAATAAAGTAACTTCCTCGCGACAAACCGGGAGAGAGAGCGCGTGACGTGCCCGTTTCGATGTGCGATCTGTTTTTGCTTCGACTTTGCCGATAGTTCGTCTTCTGTACAGTCAGATCATCCGACGCGTATTCCAGCTGAGCTCGGTAGATTCGTGCCGTTTATTCGGCTTGTAAAATATTCGCGAAGTCCTGTAACTGCCGAGCTCGACGCGAGAAAAGAGAGAATTGTGCGCGCGAGCGACCGTCGACCTGCCGCTGAAATTGTACGCGCGTGGCAAATTATTTATCTCTGCCGGCGTATGCCGACTATCTTTAACATCTGTCAAATAAATGACATTTTTGCCTAATTCTCTTGTCGTCCTTTGCCTGTGAGAAAAGCTTCCGCCGCGGGAAGTGCCCCTTCCTTTCCCCGCGTACGATCCTGTGCCCGTTCGAGCTATCCCAGGATATCGCACAGACCTCGTGCCTTCGTTATTCGGAACCTTGATTCGCCCGGCTGCAAAAGCCTATAAAAGCCCGTAGTTGCCGATTTTCTCCTCGGGGAAAAAGGGCAGCGTGACAACAGGTATTCTACATTGCAGGTATGTAGACATCGGCACTGATGAACAAAGTGATAATCCAATAGAAGCGAAAAGGAAGCTCTTGTATTTTTAGTCAATTGTGTGAATGACAGGTGGAAACTGCCGGTAGGCTATTTTTTAATAGATGGCCTGTCAGGAATCCAGAAAAGCAATCTAGTCAACATGTGTCTGCAATTGCTCCATAATAGTGGATTTACAGTATGCAGTGTAACATTTGACGGCACCAACGCAAATTTAGCTATGGCAATGTGCCTTGGAGCACATCTGTCATCAGCTTGTGTAAACCCCAGTTTTCCTCATCCAGTAACAGGAGATAACGTTCAATTATTTCTGGATCCACCCCACATGTTAAAACTTATTCGAAATACTTTAGGGACACATAAAGTTATTTACGACGACAATAATAATCCTATTAAGTGGGAGCATTTTGTTAATTTAGTAAAAGTTTAAGAGGAAGAAGGTTTGCACCTCGCAACAAAATTAACATCGCGTCATATTAATTGGTTCCAGGAGAAAATGAAAGTAAGACTGGCGGCACACAGACATTTTCTCTGAGCGTTGCAAAAGCATTACAGTACTTAAGAGAAACGAATTACAACAAAAATTTCACAGACACACAACCAACAGAGCGATTCATCATTTTCATGAACGATGCATTTGATATATTAAATAGTCGAAATTTATTAGCGAAAGGTTTTAAAGCTGGTATACAGCAATACAAAAAGATTCTATTTTCAAAAGAATTGACGAAGTGATCAAATATATCACTTCGTTAACATATGGACCGAACAGAGATGCATTGCACTTGAGTCGAAATAAAACTGGATTGTTTCTCCGTGTTCGCGCGAGTTGGATAGTCTTTCGATTTTTGTTTATTGTGAGCGCGTGAAATGAATCGTGATGGAGAATTGTTACCCGCCAAATCAATCTTGGGTAACTGGTTAAAAAGGATCGAGTGGATTGCGAGGATTCGCGTTTCGTCCCGGACCTGTCGTAGGACTCGTCGGTAAGGCTGCCGACAGGTCTTGCCTTAGACGCGCGCGGATCTGTTAAAGATCCGTATTGATTCAATTTATCTATAATCCAAGAAGTTAGCTAAGGCCTTAAACTAGTCTTGGTTCAGATACAAGAAGCTGACCTTAGCTTAAAACTCGTCTTGGAACAGAAGCAAATGATCTAATGTCTCGCTTAAGAGTGGCACTGAGGCAGGCACGAAAATCAGAGGCGATAACGCGTATCCGAAACTTTCAGATAGACTGCGTTAGGTTCCTTCTCTCCGTGCCTGTCCTGCCTGAAGAATTAGGAGTTTCCCTTTCGGAAAGAAGGAGGGACCTTGGAATCAAGAGGAGCACATGATTGGTGACTTGGCTTGGCGATATGCACAAGAAGTCGGAAAAGCTGCCTGATTGGGTTTTCTCAAATTAGTGCCGCCAATGGAGGCGCTTGTTATTGTCCACAGTTTTCGAACCAGACCTTAAGGGAGAGCTAAGCCGACGTGGGGCGAGGCGATACCTGACTCGAGTGCTAAAGGTCCTCGCGGCCTTGGGACCGTAATTAACCGCGTTTTTTTTGTAAGAAAAGATCTTCGTCCACGCCGGGTGTGGAGTTCTAACTGAAGGACGCGGAAAATAATTTTTCAAATATTGTTCCTGCGACGGAACATGGATTTATTGGATTTATAACCAGTTTGCGATCCCTTATGCAGATATTCAAACAATATGTAGATAACAAAGAAAAGAAGAGATTGCAATATTTATTAGCATACAAGTTATCTCAAGATCATCTGGAAGTATTTTTCAGTGCTGTAAGAAGTATGGGAGGACGTAATAATAATCCTACCTCAAAACTTTTTCAAGCAGCATATAAAAAATAGCTAATCCACACTGGTGTCACTGGCTCCTTACAAGCCAATTGTATTCAGCAAGTACCAACCATTACTTTAAGTAGAAGTGGTTCAAAAGGGAATAGACTGAAAACTATAGATAAATGTGTAAAGGAAGCTTCAGAAAATGATAAATCGCTCGTAGCAATTAATAACGAGCACAATTATTTCATTACATATTTAATTGCATTAAATAGTTTATCCAACTATGTCAACGACGTAGTTGAATATATTGCAGGGTTTGTAATTCCTCTGGGGATGGACCTCCTCCTGCGACTGGGGACGCTCCAGTCGCCGGAGGGGGGGTGAGACACGTGAGTACCGGTACTCGCGCGCTCACGGGAGGGGAGACGAGTACCGAGGGTGTGCGAAATGCACCCTTCCGAGGTACTTCGTCTCCTCGCGAGCGGAGACCACCCTCCTCATCCAGAAGCGACAGGTGTGGCACAAGCCCCTGTCGCGGACGGAATACTGAGAACGGGGGTCACCGGAGACCGTAGGGGGAGTCGAGCCGAAACTCGGCTCTCCCATCGTGCGGTCCACAGGGATGGGGGTCAAACAGTTGAGCCGTCGGCTGTTTGTCCAAAATTAAATGGGGGGTTGCGTTTTAAATGGGAAGTCTATCATAAAGACAGCGGCGGACCCGGTTGAGTACTCGCGTGATCCCGGGCCTCCGCAATAATGTCTAGGGACGGCTATTTGGGGTTTAGTCCGTGGGAGTCGGACATTGGCCATCCTCATCTTCGGCGATGGGGATGGTTATCCATAAAGGATTCCCCAAATATATAAAAAAAAAAAAGGGTTTGTAATTCGTAGCTTGAGGAAGAGTATGGAATGCGAAGTATGCTTGCAAGCATTAGTGAACAAGGAATCTAAGTCCACTTTCATAAATTTAAAAAATTATAGCAAAAATAGGCAAGCGTTAACGGTGCCGTCAAATGATGTAATACACATTTGCAGAATTACTGAAGCGGAAATACGCCTCATGGGGAAAGCAAATGGACTGACTCAAAAAAATGTAATGCTAAAATTAATAGTCAAAATTTTGAGTAATGTTCGTGCTACAGTATTTCAAAATTATAGCGAACACATGTATGATACAAACATTGAGTCAAATCATATTGTACAATTAATAAAATTAATATCGCATAAGTATTGTAATGTAAGGTTGTATCATATAGGACAATGTACAGTAGTAGACCGTAAAAAAATACGCAGTAGACTAACTAAAGCTATCTTCTTTTCGAATGAATAAATATGAAAAGTGTATATATATTTAAAATAAAAATTGTCTACATCGATGGCAAGAAATAGAAATTAAATTGAATGTTATTTCTTCCCTGATTGATTGTAAAAGAACAGAAATCATGTATTGACATTTTCAATTTTTCAACGATTTTGAATTTCATCTACTCAATTTTTTTTTTGTAAATGCATAAAGATCCACAGTCTAGCAATAACTAATCACAAGCGAGGTAAATGTAAATTGTGTAAAACTAGCAGTACTACCTTAAAATGTTGTAAATGTGATCAATTTATATGCAAAAAACCATTTTGTGTAACCTGCATAATATGCGAAAATTGTTAATCTTCAGAATCAAATATCGCGCGATTCCTAAAATAGTTAATATATAATACTATTATTACTTTATATCTTAATAAAACATACAGAATAAACGTCTGCATCTCAAATACAGTTTATAATAGATAATTCCATGATACAATGCCAAATTCTTTGAAATTATTCTGTCCATTCTTCCCGCGTACTGGGTACATGTATATGGCGCACCCGCTGATCCCCCTCGCCCCCCATATAAACCAAGCGTAGGGACTGACGATGAGCATACCTTATACTTCTTTCGACAACGTGACGTCACACCGTCTTTATCTTTTCCGAGGCTAAAATTATCTGCGCCGGGTCTATGGGTATACATATATATATTGGTGTTCAACGACGCTCGGCTGTCGGTGTGCCGCGACCAACACATGTAGGTCGCGCTCTGGATTGGTCCGTGTTTTTCGTTAATAACTCCTTCACGAAGTCTCAGATGACATATAAGGGATAGAGAGGGAGGCTTCCGTTTCCGGTTGTGTGAGAGATTGTAGAACGTATATAGCTGAGCGAGATTTCTGTGTGAAAGAGTGGAGTTGAGAGAAGTGTGAGTGGAGGAAGTGATTGAGAGGGGAGAAGAAGCTGTTGGGTCAGGCGGCACAGAAAGGGCGAAGAGTCAGGGAGTGAGATAAAAAGCAGTAGAGAAGGGAATAGGGAGTGAAGTATATAGGTTAGGTTCGCAAGTGGCAATAGACCGGCGGGCTCGGGAAAGGAAAATAGGAGCGAAGGTAATGCGATCTTTGCGGGAGAAAGTGAGGCTGGGAGACAGGTAGACTGGGAAGCGGGAATTTTTTGAACTCTTGAGTTGTATGAAAAAGTATACTAACACGTTCCTCGCCGCGTCACCCAGATCTGGGTGACAGGTATGCTTCCCATTATGGGTGACGCTCTTCTTATTCAAGCTAATAGAAATTTCAGTGGGCCCAGCGAGAAACTCAACCGAATTGCGTTGGGCGAGACGAACGTGTTAAGATAGAGAGAAGAAAATGTAAATATTTAAAGAATGGAGAAAGGAAGGAAG
>CM052343.1:11452165-11465191 GCA_028455595.1 Lasioglossum vierecki
CTAATACAGTATTTTATGTATATAAGTCCCTAGCACGGGTCTGCCGAGGGACATATATGCATCAGGGACACTATTCTTTGACTGTTGCCGAACGTAGAGAAGGACAGCCGAACTCGAGAAGCCTTGGTCACCGAGATAAACACCCAAGTGTAAACACAATGTGATCAGAATTTCTAACTTCCTTATTTTTCATTATTTTTTTATGGAACTTCAAGTTTCATATTTGTGGCATTTTTCTGATTAAAATCATACCAAATATGATATAATTCCGATGATATTTACTTGTGTAATAGACAACTACACAAGTAAATTACACAAGTAAATACAGTATTTTATGGATATAAGTCCCTAGCACTGGTCTGCCGAGGGACATATATGCATCAGGGACACTATTCTTTGAGTGTTGCCGAACGTAGAGAAGGACAGCCGAGCTCGAGAAGCCTTGGACGCCGAGATAAACACCCAAGTGTAAACACAATGTGATCAGAATTTCCAACTTCCTCATTTTTCATTATTTTTTTATGGAACTTCAAGTCCCATATTTTTGGCATTTTTCTGATTAAAATCATACCAAATCTGATATAATTCCGATGATATTTACTTGTGTAATAGACAATTGTTGTCCCAATATGTCCCTGACTCTTATATGTCCGTACACCTGTATATGATCCGAATTATATCGTGTTTGGTATCATTTTAATCAGAAAAATGTCACAAATCTATTTAAAAAAGTCTTATAAAAAAATAATGAAAAATAAGGAAGTTGGAAATTCTGATTAGGCAGTCTCACCGAGAAACCCGAGCCGCATGATATCATACTTCTCGGCGACCGAAGCCTCTCGAGCTTCTTGGCCCCTCAAGGGGGTATACCCCGCAGTAGTGGGGATAGATCAGGGACTTTTATGGCTCAGACTTTTGGGACATTTACGCATAAAATACTTTATCTAGAAATATTAATTTATTCTTTTTAGTGTATTCTAATATAAGCGTGTTTTTTAAAAAGTTTTTTTTATATATTTTTTTTTATTTTCTACTTTTTAGTCTGTAATCGCATCCTGTAGATTTGTACCTAGGACGGCTGCAGATCGAACTGGTTCAGGTGCTATCCTTTCTTAAACACCAATCTGCAATGTTTTTGAAAGGTAAAGGTACCTCCATATTGGTTTATAGTGACGACCACGAGACCACGACGACGAGTGCACCTTACAACAATCAACCCTCCTCTTTATAATAAGCCCTCACACAGCTCCTAGTATGTTCGTATAAGGTCAAACAACTGTTTGCCGCAAACGCTGTTTTGCTGATGAAAAAATAGTAATGTAATGTTTTCGATAACCATATTTGTCGCATTTTTCTAATTAAGATCATACCAAATATGATATAATTCCGATGATATTTACTTGTGTAATAGACAATTAAAGTTTCGGGCGCGAAGAAGGATAGCGTATGGGAAAGAAAGAGACGCAGAGAGTCGCAGTCGCCGGCACATTTCAAAGGCATACCAGCGACTCTA
The DNA here is from genome assembly GCA_028455595.1 of Lasioglossum vierecki. Classification (NCBI taxonomy): domain Eukaryota; kingdom Metazoa; phylum Arthropoda; class Insecta; order Hymenoptera; family Halictidae; genus Lasioglossum; species Lasioglossum vierecki. The sequence goes on from CM052343.1 coordinate 11,453,679, forward strand.
CCTTGCGCCCAAAACTTTAATTGTCTATTACACAAGTAAATATCATCGGAATTATATCAGTTTTGATATGATTTTAATTATAACAATGACACAAATATGGTAATCGAAGTTCCACAAAAGATAATGGAATATAGAGAAGTTGGAAATTCTGATTAGGCGGGATCACCGATATATCTGAGCCGCATGGTGTCATATTGCTCGGCGACCGAGGCCTCTCGAGTTTCGAGGACCTGCAAGGGGGTATACCCCGCAGCAGTAGAGATAGATCTGGGATATTCACACTAGAAAGACTAATGTGTAAAGAAATTTGTTTATAATTAATTTTTAATATTTTTTATATTATTTACAGTCATACAACAAGTTATTAGTAAGTTCGCGGTCCTCCCACTCTATCAATGCGTATCGGTTACAGTCAGTGATCCTACAATCAGTGATCCTCCTTCCCACCTGAACTACGTTATCGCGCGTTCAAGAGGAATAAGGTGCGTAGGCAGGCCTGTCATAAAGATTCGAATAATAAGTCACGTACAAGTGACGATAATCAAAAAATATATAAACTGTTATGCGAATTCGGAGCCGATCTGGTCTTATAAGAAATTTATACAATTCAGTAATAAAAGTCATTTGATTATTTAAATTTTCCCGAGTAGTCAAAATGACTGCTTTTGGGCAATACAGGTATAACGCATATATATACCGGAAATGAAAGAGGGGGGAGGCAACTACAATGATTAATAAACGCATTTATATGTTGTACAAAAAGTCACAAAATTCTAAGAAGCTGTGTCATTATATACACAATTCTTTTTCTAATTGAAATTGAAAAGCAGTCAAAATAGACTTCCTTAGGCAATCTAGTGTTAACAGGTGAGACTTTTGTGACATTTATGGATAAAATACGGTACATACAACTTAGTAATGCGAGGACGAAGAAAGTTCTTACAAATCCACTTATAAAGTGCTTAGAAGTCTGAGGACATCATTTCGAACATTTAATGAAGTGTACTATGCGATAGTATTATGATATTTTTTTTTTCATTTCTTCAACTCTTCAATCCACAAAAAAATTGATTGTAATAATTCCGTAACTATGTGCAATAAAAACAAGTTCTAGTGAATGCTATTGAGTTTCATGACAGGTCACAACGTAATACATTTATAATATTAAAAAATACAAAAAATTCAATACATAATAAAATATTAGCTCTCCTCAACCTCCCCACCATCTTCATTAGATTCTGAGAGAACACCTTGTTAACACTTTATCTGGTACACCCTGTATCCTGGGTGAGTCAGTAAGAACTACTCTCCGAAATAACTCGGAAATTCATTATAAAAAAGCTTTTATAATGAATTTTGTAAGCATTTTAAGACGAGTACAATTAAATTTTGTATATTATATTTTTTCTGAAACATTATGATGTCCTTGAATATTGTTAAAGGTTTTCTGAAGGTCAACCCAAGGTCGTAATATTGTTGTAACAGACCTGTGCCGCGACAAGTCTGTCACTAAACAGACAACGATGAGAAACCGAAACACCCCGAACGATAACGACGGTACCCGAGAACGCGACATGCTCTTCCGCGCCTCATCCCAAACGTGACGGAACACATCGCGATTGTCGAACGCGTTCGCGCCTCGAGTCCAGGCGCCGCACAGTGCGGACAAACGTGGCATATCTCACTACACGTGTATATCACGATGTACTATAAATTCCTTTGGCGAAACGTTTTATTAGGTGGTGATTGATATTACTAATCATATAACAATAATTTTTATGCATAAATATTGTTAATCTTTTTTAAAATTTATTAATTTTGTTGTTACATTTTTTGTGAATAATTATTATTGCATTTACATTAGTAACCAAATTTAGATTTTTATAAAAAATTTTACCATATGCCGTACTCTCAAATAATATTACCTTAATTGCAATAATAATTCTGTATAATAGAAAATACTCAACAAGGTATATGCATTCTTTTTACATTTAATAAAGTAGATTTATTTTTTTGTATAAATTTTCAATGGTGATTTTATTTATTACTTGCATATAAAACTTCAAATTAACTGTGACATGGCATTTCTGCCAGCGTCCCTCCGAACCAGGAAACGGAAAACCGGGTCACCCTCTGGCAGTAACACACGACCAAGATCGGTGCGAGCGCTCCCCCTGGGTACGCGCGATATGCGCGACGCGAAATTGCAGAGTCCCAGGGGAACCCGACATTCTTTCCCTTTGGACTTGGCAAGGACTCCTCAACAGGAGGCACAGAGAGGACTCTCTCCGGCAAATAAGGGAGAAGAAAACACCGAAAGATCAGCGCGGCCCAGGACAAGGAACCTGGAGGCTCCGACAAGGAACAACGGTGCATCGAGGAACAGCAATCGCGTCCTGTCGTCGCCTCGTCCAAGGAGAAGCCTGACCCAGCTGCCGGATTGGCCAAAGCCGTTCGTCTTCGCGAGAAGCGGCCAATGTCTGTGCGAGAAGCGCACAGTGTGCAAAATGGCCTTTTTACTCGGCCCGGGCTGTGATTGTTACGAGCGTGAACGTAAAACGACGTAACTTCATTGTAAAAATTAGTATCGTATAGCATCGAATAGCAAGCCAAATTGGGTACTATAATAAACTAGAGAATCTCTACTTTATAATAATGTAAAAATCATCGCGTGTACCAACTTGGACCATATACTAATTCATTAACGAAGAGGAGTAACATAGGCGTTTCTGTGGAAAAATAAGTACCGTCTTTGACACTTAATTTACAAAAATATAGGAATGTTATCGATAATTTGGAATTACTAAAGTGAAAATACATGTTTTAAGATGCTATATCCATTATACATAGGAAATTTAAATACTCTTTAGTACATTTTGACATATTTCTAGCGCGTATGGCAATGTGCCCATTCATTTATAGGTTAGGCGTCCGCCTTTTAGGTGAAGTTTACACGCTCTGTAAACTTACAACTAAAGAATTTTCAGTTTTAATATTCACGGGTTTTAATACATGGTTATTTTTGATAATATTGGCACAGTTAGTTTTTGTTGATTTGAAAGTTCATTTTGTCCAGCTAAAAAGACCATTTTGCATACTGTGGGGCGTCGCTAACGAAGAAACCGTGAATGGCCGGAGGCCAGGGCTCGTCGCGAAGCGTCCAGAAATTAGCTCGCGATAGGCCAAAGCGTTGCGCGAGGGAAAAGAATTAGGAAAGTGGGGGACGCTCTGCTTCCGTGTTACCGAGCCACCACATGGGAAACCATTGCTTCGATTGTCGTTCTTGAGATTAGACGTTCTTAACGATTGCGTAACAACCTTGTAATTTTGCGACCGCTACCAACCAAGAGGGTTGTTGTAAAGAAAGCTGCCGACCGGCTTTCTTTTACGAGAAATATTGCTCTTTGCGCGTGTGGCTCGAGTAGCGTTTTGGCGGGGTCCGCGTTCACGTCGCAGGAATTGACGACTAGCGTTCGAAGCTGCCGGTAAAATCGCCAATATTTGAAGCGTATGGAATTTGAATTCCGTGAGCAACGGCTCGTAATATTTTGCGTTTTTGTTTCAAAAGGAAATTGAGAACACGATCCCGAGTGTCGTCGTCAATTCGCGCTAACCTCGCTGCCGTCTCACGGTGGGACGCCGCCACGTACCCGGTGCGTGTTCCGCGAACGTCGTAACGAACGAAGCTACAATAACATCGCGTATTCCATCAGAATTCGATTATAAATTCCTCTCATCAGGTATAAATGCGCGGATAACTTGTGATATCGTATTCAACGCGACGGCGAACCGTTTCCGCTGCCAAATCACCTCGGTGGTTTTCTAAGATCACCGTTGAATAAACGAATTGTATTGCCGAAATTGCTGAACGTAATTTCTTGCGCGAAAACCTTCCTGCCGTAGGGAATGCCTCCTGTCCTCTCCGTGTCCACCCTGTGCCCTCGGATGGGCTATTCAGGATTCACTTCGGTTGCCGTAGACTCGTAGTTTCGTGATGAAGCATTGAGAGAAATAGTTAACGATCTCCTATGACGCCTTACGGTGTCTGGCGCCCGATAATTAGCGTCCGCTGCCGAAAATCACGAGTCTTCGACAACCTTTTTATCCCGGGTGAACTACGTGTCGTGCGGCCGACCGTGGCCCGGCTTTTCGCCTGTAAATACAGTAATCCCTTGATTCTTATCCAAGGGACTGTTCCTGGAGTGGACAAGAATCGCGGTGATAATTTGTAATTTTGATTTACGGCTGGGTCTACCGCTCCGATCGCGCTGAGCGAGCTACAATAGAGTAACTGTGCCGGCGACGGCTATGCGCAGCGTGGAGCCGCTGAGTGTCGCCGTCGCCGGCACAGTTTAAAGGCCCACGTGTTCTCACAATGTAATGCCAATTCTAAATGGTTTATTTTGCATTATTTTTTTATGAGAATTTTATTGGCTTGTTTCTGGCATTATTCTGATTAAAACAAGACCAAACACTATATAATTTGGCCCATATTTACCATACATGTGAAGCATAATTTATAATTTATGATACCTTCAACATATGCTATAGCATGTTTAAATAAACAACTAAACATCTCTAAAATATGTTCTCTAAGAATTAGACTTGAATTTTGCAAATCAACAGAGTTGCAGCCCGTAGAAGCACAGCGTGACCTGCACATACAATATGCCGTATAACTGTACATTTGACATGAATTTGATCTCTTCGAAACTTTATACATACACCTGTTACGTACGGAGGCTTTGCCTACGTGACTTTTACTCCCTTCTTGCAACCACGTGTCCATGTAGGAGGTCCAGCTCTTCACTCTTATAAACAGTTTTCCATTAGCGGTGAAGTGGATGCAGCCGGAAATCTGACTAACATCTACCAGATTTCCCATGTCCCCACCACCGCTTTTTAAGGGAAGTTTTGGGTATATAAAGGGTTCGAGCTGGTCCTCCACGGGCTTAGTTTTATTCTGATAGACCGGAACGTATATAGAGAGATCGGGTTTTCATTCCCTTTCAATCAGTCACTAAGAAAGTACGTTAATACAAGTCAGTTCTATTCCCCCGCATTTCTCAGTGCGTGAAAACCGAGAGCTCGGAATTAGCTTCCGCGACTAACACTATACAATAGCAAGTGTACCCTATTTAACTACTATTGAATATATTATATTTTTACCAGACATTCGAGAGTCTGTAATTTCCACATCCATTTTTGATTCCAGTTCTAGTAAGTTGTCCCACCAGAAATAAACCTTTACCGCTCGAGGTTTATTTCTATATAATTTAAGAAGTTACGAGAGCCAACCTTTTCCAAATTTCCTCAACTTTACCTCTTCCTAGTGGCGACCCGGTGGTGAAACAGACATCGGCTAGTCCACGACTACCTACCTAGTGGCGACCCGGTGATGAAACAGGCATCGGCTAGTCCACGACAACCTCTCTCTACCTCTACATAGTGGCGACCCGGTGGTGAAACAGACATCGGCTAGTCCACGACTACCTACCTAGTGGCGACTCGGTGATGAAACAGGCATCGGCTAGTCCACGACAACCTATCCTGTGACACCCGGTGATGAAACAGGCATCGGCTAGTTCACAATATCCCAGTTCATAATGTAGGAAATGTGGAAAAAATAAATGTGTGTGTGTGTGTGTGTAACCCCACAGTGTTTGGTATAAGTTTTATTCCAACGAACACGTCTTCCGCTTTCAGTCGCCATACAAAGACTGACTCGTGGACCGTTGCAGGTCGCCGGCAACGGGCCACTCATCATTTGTTTATTTCCCGGCAGCGATAGCCCTTTTCATCTCACCGGTACTTCGCGCCGACCGTGAGCAGACCCAGGCGATCGGGTTTCTATCGTCTCCGCCGACAGCTTGCTACAATCTCGGCCATTCCTGATTTCAAAGCCCGTCCTCGGGCTCTATATACGTTTGTTTTTTTTAACATCTATATATATATATATTCTTTCCTAACAACTAAACTTAATTAACGGAATACCACGGACGCATGTTTACCGATGCCCATGTACCCTCGTAGGGTCTCTGACTATTCTGAAAGCCCTCTATGTCGGCCACTATGTAACGATCGTTTCTCAGTTTTTTCTTTATCTCGTAGGGACCTTTAAACTCCGGGATCAGCTTTTGAGGTGCCCCAGATGTAGTTTCAAAATTTCTTAACATAACCTGATCTCCAACTTCATATTCATGGGGTGGCTTATGTTTTCTATCGTACTGCAGCTTATTGTAGCTCTGAAGTTTCGCGTTGATTTCTTCAGCTTTGCGTCGACAGGCTTTCAAGTCTATAACATCCCTACCTGTTTCTTTTTCGATGTAATTCTTAATCACATCTGGAACCTTCCCTCTTTGGCTGACTCCGAACAATAATTTACACGGTGTCTCGCCTGTAGCCTTACTAATGGTGTTATTTAACGCATACTCCACATCTTCCAATACATCATACCATTGTTTTCCTGGACAATTTTCAGTCAACTTCGCAATTGCAGGTATAACCACTCTATTCATTCTCTCTACCTGCCCATTCGCTTGCGGTGATGCGGTAGCTGCCTTCGCATGTCTAATATTGTTGGACGACAAAAATTCTTCGAACTCTTTAAACGTAAACGCACTACCCCTATCCGAAATAATCAACTCGGGTCTGCCATAATATGAAAAATATGCCTTTAGACATGAAATTACTTCCTTGGCAGCAGTAGATTTAGTAGCATACAATTTTATATGTTTCGTAAATGCGTCAATTACCAGAAAGACATGCTTTTGTTTATTTATCCTTTTATCAACCGGACCTAAATGGTCTACATGTAATGTAGCAAACGGAACTCTTCCCTTAGGTATACTATGTAGTGACCCTTCAACCTTCCCCGTCACCGGTGAATATGAAATACATTTCAAACAGTTCTTTATGTGCTCACCAACTTTTCGTCTTAATTTGGGAAACCAATAATTTTGCAATATGGTATTGCTAATCTTATCAATTCCCAAGTGTCCCATTTCATCATGGTGTTTATAAATAACATTCTTTTCCATCCTTTCGGGAACGTAAAACAATAAGTTTTCTCCTTGTTTCCTATATACTAATCCACTGCGCATCTCGAAGAGTTCGTCTTCTCTTGACTCTAGTTTTTCTCGAATTTTAACAATTCCAGGATCCTTATTCTGCACTAACGCTAAATTGGTCTCAAACGAATTTCCCTCTAACACAAGAATGTTGGTGGATCTGCTCAAAGCGTCAGCATGTGTCATACGTGTGCCTGCCCTATGTTCTAACACGTAATCATAATTCTGAAGCTCTAAAGCCCATCTGGCAATGCGCGGATTTATTTTCTTTTTTTTTAACGTCAGTCGGAGGGAATCACAGTCAGTCACAATCTTGAACTTTATGCCGCTTAAATAAATTCGGAATCTTTTCAGTGCATAAATTATAGCTAATACTTCCAGTTCAAAGCTATGGTATTTACTTTCCACTTCGGTGGTTCGCTTTGAAAAATAAAAAACAGGATGAAACTTTGAATCACTTTTCTTCTGCATAAGAATGGCTCCAAATCCGACCGAACTAGCGTCACAATGAAGCTCTGTTTCATCCTTCGGACTATAGACTGCTAACACGGGAGCCTTCATTAATTTTGCTTTCAACTGATTAAAGGAATCTAGCTCTCCCCTTCCGAATTCAAATTTTGAATCTTTTTTTAGCAACTCGTATAACGGTCTAGCAATAAAGACAAATCCTTCTATAAATTTCCGAAAGTAGCTACACAACCCCAGGAAACTCCGAACATCCCGCACATTTCGCGGAATTGGAAAGTTCTCAACAGCGTTCACTCCACTTTTTGGAGGGCTTACACCTTTTTCGGAGACAACGTATCCCAAATATTCAACTTCCGTATATAAAAACTTACATTTGTCTAGACGTAACTCTAATTTATTATTCACCAACAATTTAAAAACGCTTTCTAAAATTTGTAAGTGTTGATCTATACTTTTGGTCGCTATAAGTATATCATCCATATATACTACAACATCACCCGAATTGATTAACTCTACAAAAACTTCGTTAACAAATCTCTGAAATCGAGATGGGGCGGTTTTAAGACCAAAAGGCATCCTCAAATACTCAAACTGCCCCAACGGCGTGACGAATGAGGTATATTTTATTGAATCTTCCGATACGCGAATGTGATGGAACCCATCTTTCAGATCCAACAAACTAAAATATTTTTTTCCCTCTAAGGCATCCAATTGATCCTCGATCAACGGCATCAGATAATTGTCACGCACCAGAGCTTTATTAAGGACTCGAAAATCAACACACATTCGAAGCTCACCATTTTTTTTTACCAGAACTATGGGTGACGCGTATTCAGAGTTACTCCGTCGTATAATTTCCTTGTCTAAGAGTTCGTCCAATTTTTGTCGTAACAGCTCTTTTTCCGCATACGAGATTCGACGCGGTGTAGTGTGAAGCGGCTTATTTTCATTTAAAATTAATTTCAATTCTGCGTCAACTTGAGGTAAAACTGGACGCGGCGGTTTCAGGTATCCTTCTAGAAACCCCTTTTCGAATTTCACACGCACTTCATGGTTTATTTCCGAATTTACATCTAATATCTCAGCCATACTGTCAACTTCAAACGGTAACGAAATATTCATAATTTCACTTGCAAAATCCTCGGTCTCAGGAACCGAAAGTGATATTCCTAGTAACTTAAGAGTATCGCGGCCTAAAACTACGGATGCTGCCATTGTATTATCTAAAACTATTAAAAGTGATACATCTTCGCATAAGATATTGCTAAAACTAACTGTGGTGCGCACCGTTCCAACCGGATTTAGCGGCGATCCATTTATTCCTACAAAACGTTTAAATAAGCTGTTTTTAATGTTATCATAGGTGCCCGGTACACACGACTTCTTAATAAAACTTACCGGGCTCCCCGTATCTAACAGCGTATCTAGCTTAACTTTTATCTCGTCCATCATATAAACAACGTCGCGATGAAATTCATCCTCTTGTTTTGGCGGCTGTTGCACATAAGCGATCTCCGATTTCGTTCTTTTGGGGCATGTGTACAATAGGTGTCCCATTTCTCCACAACCAAAACACGAACCCTTCTCTCTTCTTGGCTGCTGACATTCCGAAGAACGATGACCCATCCGATTGCAGTTGTAACAGCGCACTTGTAGACTTTTCTCCTCGGACCTCTTGATAGCTGATACTTGTGGTGTAGGTTTCGACATTTTCGGTGGCATAGCTGGTATACCCGGTTTTAACTTAGAAGGCAGTTTAATGTTATTGAAAGCTTTCAACATTGCCGGGGGCGACGCGAAACTACACATACGGGCCTGATTGCGTAAACTATCATTTGGAATCCCATCTATTAAACTGTCTACCACTTCATCCGCGTCAACGGGGACACGATTACCCAAAATGAGCTTATCATGAAAATATTCACTGAAATTTTCATCCGCCTTCCATTCCCTTTTCTCAAACTTCCTGCGTATCTCCAGTTTAGTTTCCCGCTGACCAAACATAATTTTCATCTGATTTAGTAATTGATCTGTTCCAAGTTCCAAATGTTCCGGCTTTGAATGAAACCAGGTTAGCGCTTTTCCTTTCAATTTGGTTCCAATCAGTATCTTCGACAAATTTTCATCCAATTCATAAGTCGTAACTAACAAATTAAATTGTTTCTTCCAATTTTCAAAATATTGATCATTTCCATCAAACTCGCCCAGAAGCTCACTGATCGTTTTCACACTCACACTTAAATTTCTTGATTCAGAGCCCCGACTGGATTCAGGAGAGTTTCGTAACAAGCTATTCTCTCGTCGTAAAATCTCCATCTCTCGTACCATCACATCTCTTTCCCGGCGAGCAAGCTCAAGCTCCATACTTAGTAGCCGATCCTGCAGGGCAGTCTCCACCTCAACGACCGGGGCAGCTTCCACTACCCTTACGTCATCTTCTTTTTCAGACGGTGCTGGACAATCATTTACCCACGATCGATCTGGGAATCTATCGTCGAGCCGTTGAAGTAGTTCGGCTTTGTTTCCCGTTGTTGACATACCATACTGTCGCAGGATCTCTTTCAGGTCGTTGAGCAAAAACTCGCCTTGGCCTTTCTTCGTCGTTTTCGACATGATTAGAGAGAGAAAAAAAAACGTGGTTAAATGGTTCAGCACACAGAAATTGTAATCCCACACAGAATAACGCCCTTAAAATAATGTCACGCAGAATAATATCACTTAAACAATGTCACTCAGAATAATGTCACGCAGAATAATATCAATTAAACAATGTCACTCAGAATAATGTCACTCAGAATAATGTCACTCAGAATAATGTCACTCAGAATAATGTCACGCAGAATAATATCACTTAGAACAATGTCACTCAGAATAATGTCACTTCAAACACTGTTACGTGTAGCCTTTTTCCACACAAATCGTCGAAGTTTCCAGGATCAATCCCACTTCTGAATTTGTAGGAAATGTGGAAAAAATAAATGTGTGTGTGTGTGTGTGTAACCCCACAGTGTTTGGTATAAGTTTTATTCCAACGAACACGTCTTCCGCTTTCAGTCGCCATACAAAGACTGACTCGTGGACCGTTGCAGGTCGCCGGCAACGGGCCACTCATCATTTGTTTATTTCCCGGCAGCGATAGCCCTTTTCATCTCACCGGTACTTCGCGCCGACCGTGAGCAGACCCAGGCGATCGGGTTTCTATCGTCTCCGCCGACAGCTTGCTACAATAAGAACAAACCTCGGCCTCATCTTATCCGCAGCCCTCGGCTCGTAACACACCACTAAATAAAATTGAAATTATATCGTGTTTGGTCTTGTTGTAATCAGAAAAATGCAAGGAATAAGTCAGTAAAATTTCATTAAAAAGTAATGAACATTAAGATGTTTGAACATTCGATTCGTTGTGTTAATGTAGTAGTGTCCACACCGATATACCCGGGCCGAAAACAATAGCCGCCACCCTGCGGCGCGGCACAGCGGTGACGGGTAGTGGAGTGAGTAGGCATGGACAAGAATCAAGTCGTCCAACCTGGGACAACTTGCTAGGGTTTACTGTACTTGGTGTTGTAAAGGATTTCGCCCTTCCGGCGACTCTCGATTGCCGAGCGACGTGACATAACATATCTCGAGAAGGGCAAAAAATATCCTAAGATTTTTACATATTCGAATATATTACTTGTTGTAGTTTAAGAATTTCATAGTTTTGCCTGCAACTAACTGCTACTCTTAATTTTATAAACTTTTTAATAAGTGCCCGTACCTTGCCTTTATGATGTAATGTGGAAAATTCGTTAATTTCTTTTTAAATTTATTAGTTGTGTATATGGGTGTGTAAATTAGACCTGTGATGTACCACTATACACATCATTATATTTCCCAATATCACAGAGTGCAAGTATTGTGACGTTGCATGTGAACGACGTCACCCCGTTTATGAAAAACGGTTAAACAACCGTGCAGAGTGAACCGGACCGA
>CM052343.1:11472492-11486088 GCA_028455595.1 Lasioglossum vierecki
ACAAAAGTTGTGTTGTTTATTAAATTAAATATAATGCAAAAACAAAATTTTTTTTTTAAAATCAATTTTTGAGATTTCAAAGTCATTAATTTTTTTTTAAATTAATGCTACATTTTGTTTCTACATTATTATAGTGCGTAAAAAGACAAATTCAACGACATATAACAATATATACTAATGATATACTACAGTAGAGAAAATTGAGTTACAAAATTAACCAATTTTCAAAGTCGATGCAGCAGCACTTTCCGTTATACGATGGATTTCAAATTTTACACACATGATTTTTTAGTCAGGTGTCACAATTCTAGATATCGTAGAAGCACCCCTACCAATATTATGTTGGCTGAATCTAAACTCCCGCTCATAAAAGAGCGCTTCATTTTTCTTTGTAACAATTTTCTTGCCAAACTTCATTCAAATGAAAGTTCACTGTGTCTTCGAGTTGTTAAAAGTTATTATAATAGAATCAAAAATAGAGTAATTAGGACCAATAAAATTTTGGGCTCCTGTATAATTTCTTTTCATAATTTCTCTAACATAATTAAACCTGAAATTAATTTCAATATTTTTTGTTATGATTTTAAAACGCTTACTACCTCGATTCCCCTTGATTTTGAATTTGGATATAATCTTAAGAAATGTGCTGACTGTAATCAGAGAATCGAAAGTCTGATTGAGGATAACTCTGCTCTCGCTGTATTTACTGACGGTAGTAAAATTGTAAATGCAGAATATATTGGATCTGCCTGTTTCTGCCCTAAGTTAAATTATTATAGAACTAAGAGTGTTATTCATAATGCCTCTGTGTTTACAGCAGAGTGCATTGCCTTGAATGATAATCTTGATTTAGCGATGAACTATAATAAACAAAGCTTTGTTATTTTTTCAGATTCCCGTAGTGCTTTAGAAAGCTTGAAATCTCCTAAATTTAACGTAAGAACTAATAGATACATTTTGGAAATTAAAAAAAAATTCATTCAATTTCATGAAAATTCTAAAAATCACTCGATTAAATTTTTTTTGATTCCGAGCCACTCAGGGATTTTGGGTAACGAAAGAGTTCATGCTTTAGTTAAAGAAGCCACTGTTGCTAGCACATTGAAGGTTTACGAGATTCCATTTACAGATTTATCTGACAATTTTAGGAAAGAAGCGATTTTAAATACAGTTTCTAAAATAAAAGATCAAGGGTTGAGCAAGAGTAAATTTTATTTTAACGTTTCTGTAAAGATGTTCGTTCACCTTGGTTCAAGCATTTAAAGTTAACCCGACAATGCATTGTTACAATTAATCGATGCAGGGCCGACCATTATCATTTGGCAGCCTCACTTGCTCGCATTGACATCATCGATAATCCTAAATACAGGGTGTCCCAAAATTCGTGTACTTCCCGGAAATGGGAGGTTCCTTGGGTCATTTGAAGCGACATTTTTCTTTACAAAAATGACGCCAGCGGCTTTGTTTAGAAGTTATTAACAAAAAACACGGACCAATCAGAGCGCTGCTACAGCGGATTGATTCTGGCTCGGCCAATGGCGCCGCCACGCTAAGCGGGTCCTGTCGCTGAATTGGACTCCGTTTGCTGTAGCCGCGCTCTGATTGGTCTGTGTTTTTTGTTAATAACTCCTAAACAAAGCCGCTGGCATCATTCTTGTAAAGGAAAATGTCGCTTCAAATGATACAAAGAACCTCCCATTTCCGGGAAGTACACGAATTTTGGGACACCCTGTATAAATGTAACCATGATCAGGAATCACTTAACCATGTTTTATGACAGTGTAATCTCTATAATGAACAAAGGACAAAATTCATCCAAAATCTTTTCAGAGCTGGATTTAAATTGTCGTTAGATATAGCTTGTTTAATAACTGAAACTAATATTAAGGCTTGCGTATATATGGTAACGATTCTAAACGCTTGTCATCTACGTGCCTGAAGGTTTGATTTTAATAATGTTTACTTTTTGTTTAACTTCCATAATGTTCTTCCTTTTTTATATACGCTGTATTACAATGTAATGTATATTATGTTCTAATAAAACTCATATGAGATTTCCTTAAAAACAAGTGTATAAGCCTCCCTAAAGAAACGTGTTGGGAGAATAAAAAGGATATATATAGAAGATGATGCGGCAGAATATCAAGCTTACTGTGACAGAACTGTACCTGTTGGATCTGCATTTTGTAATAAATGCCGATTAATTGTTTATAGAACAGAAAATGAACCCAGAAATAGCAGAAACAGTGATGATTCTGCAACAGATGCAGACTACCCAACTAGAAACAATATTGAATCGACAAATAAAATTGAACTGCCATTTAAAAGAGTAGTAGCCACTCATAGATACTGCATCTTATGTCAATCGAAGAGGCAACTGATTGTCATACCCTTAGAAGCACGCCTCCAGGCGTTTACGCAAAAAGGGATTTATATTCCGAAAGGCGATCGATGTTGCTCTACACATGTAATTAGAAAAAAATTTTACACTGACGATCTTTGCTTATTACGTATTCACTCCATGTACATATAATGTAGTGGAAGATGGAGAAGTGTCTTTGTTTATGGATCAGTTGACTCAGAATGTGAATTCCTCTTTATCTGATAACATATCGGATGGTTCCATATCTGAGAAACAACTTCATGTTTTCACTGGTCTTAATTGGGACAATATTGAAAAGCTAAAAACATGTTGAAAAGTATGAGAAATAATGAATCACAAACTGTGAAACAAGTATTAATTATATTTTTATTCAAACTCAGAAGTGACAGTTCTAATAGAATGATTAAAGCTCTATTTGGTCTGCAACATGAACAACAGGTGTCAGAATATTTCCATCAAATAATTAACACATTTGAAAAGGATATTTTAGAAAATCGCTACGGAATAAATTCAAAATCCAGAGCCGATCTCACTTTAAATGAAACAGCGTACGAGCCAAGAAAACTTTTTGAAATATAAGATTCTCAATTAGTAGTCATTTTTGATGGAACATAAACATGAAAAAAACATCATTATGTAAACCGTTTACAATTTGTACAACAAATGGATACATTATCGACACGGCAGGACCATTTAATGGTACCATCAATCATGAAAATCTTATTAGAAGATCCTAACGGAATAAGTTCACATTTACAACCGAATGATTTTTGCGTTGTGGACCGTGGTTTTCGGAATGTTTTCGAACATATGCAAAGTAAAAGATATAATGTTTTAATGCCTTGTAAAGGAATGTTACATTATAACTAGACTCGTGAATAATTGACTGGATTAATAATTGCACGTGTGTTGTCTTACGTCTACTTTATTCTAATAATGTCAGTCTCCTCGCCAGGAGATGTCTCCACCTCTTACACCTATGAATACATATATAACACGGAAATCGAGCACAATTGACAACAGCAGAAGCAAATTCATCACACTTTGTAACCAAAATAAGATGGGTTGTTGAAGCCGTTCATGGCGATATTGCACAAAAATATCGTTTATTACACCACAAAATGGATAATAAACTCCTGCCTTGTCTTAAATCATTGTGTCCAATAGCATCCTTTCTACAGAATGAATTTGGTAAAAGACTAGATACCGATCCAGAACTTACAGATCTAATAATTGATCATATGAAAAAATCACGGGTGGAAACAAACACGCTTCAGGAGTTAATAGAAGAAAAAAATTAAGTCGTCGTAGAAAAGCATTTAAACCAATGACTGACAACGATGTAATGGATTTTTCGGAAATAACTGAGAAATATATGAAAATCTTATTTACAGGTAAGTATATGCCTTGACACGATTATTTAACCGTATTGTGTATTATATATGTATAATATTATCATATATAAAACTATATACTACTTATGTAATATTATTTACAGATACCTATTAATTAACCCAGGCAGTATGTAATCTCGCGGAATTACTGACGGATGATAATATTTTAAATATTGAAAATTTAAAGGAATCTAATAATATTACAAGGGTGAAAGTTCACTCGAGGCATATTAACCGTAAATATTATCAATGCTATATTGAATATGTACCACATTCGATTAGTTATACCGCTATCACACGATATACATTAGGGTGGTTCTTATTTTACGACTTTCGAATTTTTTTTGGCCCCCCCCCCCCCAGGATTGTGACACTTGACGAAAAAATAATGTGTGCAAAATTTGAAATCGATCGGATAACGGGAAGAC
Source organism: Lasioglossum vierecki (assembly GCA_028455595.1). NCBI lineage: Eukaryota > Metazoa > Arthropoda > Insecta > Hymenoptera > Halictidae > Lasioglossum > Lasioglossum vierecki. Next base: position 11,476,698 of record CM052343.1, read on the forward strand.
TGGTCGCATCGACTTTGTAAATTGATTAATTTTGTAACTCTACTATAGCATGCCATTAGTATATATTGTTATATATCGTTGAATTTGTCTTTTTACGCACTATTATAATGTAGAAACAAAATGCAGCATTAATTTTTAAAAAATTCATGACCTTAAAATCTCAAAAACTGACTTTTCAAAAAAAAATTTTGTTTTTGCATTATATTTAATTTAATAAACAATACAACTTTTGTCTAAGAAAGTTTTTTATATTTTTATAAATAGCGAAAATATTTAGACATTATACATATAATACAGTACATTATACAAAAAACTAACATTATTTTAGAAAATTTCTTTGATATAATTTATTTATCTCGTAATGACTTTTTTGATACATCTGGATATTGTTTCTCATTTTCGGAAATAATTTGTAAAATATATTGTTTCTGTGAGAATGTGATCATGGCAATCATGTGTGTGTGCGTCCGAAATGTATGAACTCCTTGTTGCCGAATAACAAGGTCGGCCGCCGCCGAAAAACCGTTTACATTTAAGTTAGTCTGTTTCGAGCAATCGACCGTGCAATACGTACATTTATTCATCATCGACAAGTTCTCTTTTTATAACTTTTCCAACAGTTTCTCTTCTTCATTTTTTGATAATAACTATAAGTTTAATACCGCGCTCAGCAGTGTCATTAACAACTTTTAAGTTTTGTGCAATGTTTAGACCAAATTTGAAATCTTCGTCATCTTCCCATGAATCGGGATCTTTTTTTAAAAATGTAGGAATTGAAAATCTTTCAAAAAATCGTAGTGTTTTGGGGGAAATAAAATGTTGAATTAATTTATCGGCATAGTTTTTTTAAGTCTTTAGGAGTTATTTCATATTTTTTATATGATTCGTCGGTTACAATATTATCAGATTCGTCGACTTCAGTGGTAAGTGCCTCCACCATTCGTAATTTTGCATTCTTCTCGACGGTTTTATCAAAAAATTCTAAGGCTACCGCTTCTGTTGATAAATATTATACCATAAATGGTTACAAAATTTTTAAATGCTATAGAACTTATTTTTTCGTCAATAGAACGGTATGCATACAGTTTCTGTAAAAATTCCAAATCTTAACGTGGAGCTTCTGCTGCCATTGGAGCTCGAATCCACGCTTTTATGTAAATATTAACGAGAAAGACGCAAATGTCGCGAATTCCATTTTCTTCGTCGGCGCTTAATACAAACTGATTTTTAAATAAATATATTTTTAAACCGTATAAAGAAATCTTATATTTCTTGGTGGAGTCCCACCCAGGAAAATAATTATTAGTTACAGAAATTCTTTGTAATTTTCTCTTGGCTGCTGTTCTTTTTGTAATACATCGATATAAAATTTAAGGATTTTTTGAATCACGTTATATGTAATAGTTTCGCGGATATATTCGGTTTCGATTCCGGGAACGAAGTTCAATTTGTTTATTGTTCTTCAAGTATTCTAAAATTTTTTAAACAGTGAAACATTTGGACCTGAAGATTTTAACATTTTTTCGTGAAATATACTATGTAAAAGGAGTTCATATATATAGTGTCTGCAAGGCAAATATAAAATATCCCTTTCCAATTTTTGTTGGAGGAGAACACAGGCTCCTCGGTATCGTCCACTATTTATGGACGTCGTATCGAAGCAAAGTGCTTGTATACTTTCTCGAATAATCCTCATTCTTCTAGTAAATTGTGAATCGCAGAAGCTTGATCTGATCCACTACAAGATGCAATTATGGGAATTCCCAATAACCTGTCAACACCTCTGAAAGTAATTAATACTGCTAATCTCTCTATTTTTTCTGTGTCTTGTAAAGATGGTAATAGTTTTCGCAGTCATTAAATGACTCACGCAATTTGTTGACCATTTCTGCGCGCAATTTAATTTGTTGGTTCCGAATTGAAGTTCGATTTATTATTAAATCGTCAATATTGTGCCCTCCCTGTTGTAAACCAGTCGTAAACAAGGGTTCGAAAGACGGTGTCGATACAATGGTTTTCCGCGACAACACAGTTCCTTGCAAATACAGTTCTTTACTTTTAACTGCGTGCTGGTCATAAAAGGGATGCGAGGGACAAATTTTTTGCGCTGCTATTCTTTTCTCGCAAAGAGAAAGATCTTGGGATAAATACTGTTCCTTGGGACGGAACACCCCTCAACTTTGGTTCGGGGTCTTTCGATCAGTAGGTCAAACCTAACGGATCCTGAGATCATGCGGATGTAGCTGTATTTTTTAAATATTTTACTACTTCATACAAACTATTCTTCTCGTAAGAAATAACAGTAATAATATTATATAATCAAAAAACTGTAACCTTTATGAGAGTAAAAATTATTTCATTACACATATGAAATCTGCAAAAATTGACAACACTGCCTGTTATGGTAGTTCATCAGGAAATCAAAAACTGGAATGGCATGTTTTCATATTTTTGACAAAAAAATATTGTTCCGATTATTTTGAGGTTTTTCATTTTTTATGACCACAGTTCGCAACCAAAAAATCTGAAAAAATTCTCAAAAATCAATCAATACTTTTTCAAAACTTCTTCATCTTTTCAGTCCTGCATTTTTTCAATAAATGTCTTTGCATTATATACTAGAATTGTACCAGTAACATTTGTCTTATACAAAATTGTACTTAACATTTTTCAACCATAAACTGCATTATGAGCACCGGCATTAATAATATTGTAAAATGAGCAAAGTCCATTAACACTGCACGCTCCTTTACCCTTTCCTATTTGTTATTTTTCTTATGACCTTTAACGTATCCACAAAACCAGTTACTACTTCAAAAAATTCGTCTACTAAGGAGTAGCTTGACATAGCTCTAAGTAGTCTTGGATCATCAAATGCTAAATTATGAGCTTCTAAATAGCACTTTTTATTGAATATCTCAAGAAAAGATACTATGGCTAATCTTATAGTTGTAGAATCGACTCTATTTATGTGAAGGATTAAAATTCCTTGGCAATTTACAAAGTCATTAGCTGCTGTTGCTGCTACAGTTTGTTTCGATGGATTTACGTATGTATGAAAAGTTTTTCCCATATTTCGCAGCAATCTGCAAAATATTGCAATCCTGTTCAAATTCGGACGTCTCCAAATCGTAGAGAATAATGGGTGTTCCATTATCATGGAACTCAAAATCTGTTTCATGATTATTTTCGGCCATCTCGATAAAAAGAGAACAATTATTTTCATACATTATGTCTAATACGTTCTTTGTGATAACGTAATGCACGTCTCTTCACTTTTAACTCATTTTCTTTTTCCTTTATATTGGGAGGTTTTTAGAAGTGCTTGCCATTTAATTATTTTTTCTTGGGTTTTATTAATGTGATGTAAATGGTGTTGTCGGGATGATAGATTCATTATTTTGCATATTTCTTCAGTGTATTTCTCTCCCAAATTTTTTTGGCCAATACTACATGCATCTCGATAATCTGATGAGGCAGTGGTATTATAATAGCGTGATTTGGGATTTTTCGCCATCATCAGTGCATTTAAATTTTCATTTGGGTTGCTGGTTGCACTGCTTGAAAATTTTTGACAATTTTCAGCCAGCTTGTCGAATATATTTTTCAAATCTTGAAATAATATAAATTAAAGTGATTTCGGCGCAAGGTTCGATCATTAAAGACAGCAGCAAGTTTGCAAATTAATTTAACTCAACGTTTCGATCCCTGTATGGATCCTTTTCAAGAGATACATTTTTGTGTCTGAAAAATTAATATGTTTATAAAAGTAGAAACAAAAAGAGAGTTTGCAATACAGCCGTAGAAAACATGTATGAAAAACAAAAATTAAGAACATTTACTTGCTGCGGCAAAAAAATTTGTAAAAAAATAATACAAAATAATGGGTTATAGTATACATGGATATCATCCATGATGGTAGATACGTAACTGAAAACAAGCACTGCGCACCTGAAAGGTATATGCGATATCGAATGACATCTATCTATGATGTTTGATAGGTATCGACTGGTGGAAATTCAAAATCATCAAGGCGGCAAGATTTGAAACCAGCATAACTGGAGTAAATTGTTCTACCTTAACAAATGCAGAGAAATGTGTATGGTGACATAAAAAAATGCAAAAAACGAAAATTATACCAAAAAGTTATGTCAAAATATAACAAAAAAATAGGATCTTATAATTTATGGTATAGTCATGAATATTCGGTATTTCAAATCTATGATTAACGCGTTGTTCTTTAATAATATGAATGGTTTCCAATAATAATCTGCGTTGTAAATTAGATCAACTATGCACTACCGTGCACCTAGATAATCCTATCTTTTTAAAGTATATATAGAATTTTGAAAATAAAATATTTTATTTCATGCAGTAATTTTTGAAAACAAAATAATTTATTTGAGGCAGTAATTTTTGAAAATAGTATTTAAAATAGTATTTTATTTGAAAAATATTGAAAATATTTAGACTTTATCTTCATTTTCAATTACAATTTTAAATATTATTGCTGAAAGTAATGGTGCGTATTCAATAGATTTATGAGTAGAAATAGTTTCGTGGTGATAAGGTACACTGTATGTTTATCAAGAAACCTCAGTAGGCACAAAAAAATGCAATATTCTACTTTGTGTTTTAGATTCTTAAAATAGAAATATTTTATTTTGTGGTTCCCATTGTTAAAATATATTGGGTCTATAACTTAATAACCGGAATTTGACTCTAGATGTCAGAATTTGTCTATGCTCTGCAGCAATTCATTGTTATACACGTAATTTTAAAGCTCTATTCATAACCTGCAAAATCAGTCAACAATGTTTGATTTGTTTGTGTGCATCATATTTTTTTTAATCATGGAAAATTTTGAAAATTGGCGAAAAAAATAGCATTCGCGGGAAGTTTTGCCGAGTCACTTTTTTGCAAAGAAAACTGCAGCCGAAAGTCATCGTTTGCTCGTAGCATTGTATGGCGAACATGCTCTTGCGAAAACACAATGTTTCAAGTGGTTTGAACGCTTTAAAAATATCGATTTTGACATTAAACACAATGAGCTGCCTGGGCAGCCGAAAAAGTTTGTAGATCAAGAATTGGAAGCGTTACTCGATGAAGACTCGTGTCAAACACAAGAAGAGCTTGCGAAATCATTAGGCGTGATTCAAGTAACCATTTGCAAGCGCCTAAAAGCATTGGGATTCATACAAAAACAAAGTTATTGGGTGCCCCACGAGTTGAAGCCGAGAGACGTAGAAAGGCGAATTTGCTTATCTGAAACACTGCTCGTGCGTCATAAAAAAGAAGTCGTTTTTGCATCGAATTGTTACTAGCGACAAAAAATGGATTCATTGCGACAACCCGAAGAGCAAGAAGTCGTATGTGAAGCCCGGCGAACCAGCCAAGTCGACACCGAAGACGAATATTCATGCTGCCAAAGTACTGCTCTGTATTTGGTGGGACCAGAAGGGAGTTGTGCACTATAAGCTTTAAAATAGGGTGAAACCATTACTGGAAAGCTGTACTGAAAACAACTGATTCGTTTATCTTTAAACGAATCAGTTCAATGCTCTCTCTTGAGCATTGAAGGAAAAACGGCCAAAATGGGACACCAGACAAGAGACATCGATTTTTCAACATGACAATGCTCAGCCACATGTTGCTCGACCGGTTAAAAACTATTTAGAATACTGCGGATGGGAAATTCTGCCCCACCCGCAATGTAGTCCAGACTTGGCCCCTTCTGATTACCATTTGTTTCGGTCGATGCAGAATTCACTTTCCCGAACACAATATTTTATTTTCGAAATTGTATATCTTATTTAAAATATTATTTTCTTTAAGCAAAAGAAAGTCTAAAATATTAAATGGTATTTGAAATATTTGCTTCGTCAAATAATGGTCACCCCTGGTTAATTCCTACTACATATTAATGTACAATAATAACAAATAATATAAGAATTTTACAATGTTGTTAATCTCTACACATCTCCTATCATTATTGCCAACAATCTTCATATATTTTGAATGAGTGCAAATTATATTACAATTCTTCTCTTAATATTTTGTTTTCATTCGGTATGTGTTTTAAAAAACTAATGTTCTGTCATTTACTAATTTTATTATCGAATGATATCCTTTGGAGAATACGATCATAAAAATCATTCTTGAAAAGAATTCTCCGACCTAGTTCAGCGTGAACTTGTTCCCCCAAACCAATTAGCGATCAGCGTAGCAACTTTTGGAGCAGAAATCATCAGATAAGGTTTACTTCACGAAAGATTACATTTTCTTCTCGGTTCGTTAATTCCTCGGACTGGCCAGGCCGTAATTTATTGCGAAGGGTGGCTTAGTGGTCCTTGATTTTTTATTACATTGTTTACGAAAGATTTACTCGTTCCAGTTCTTCGATTTCTTGTTAAATTCTCTAGCTGTAATAGTTGTCCCCAGATTTTTTCTGACATATTATTAATATAAATAAATCTTGCTTGCAATCACAATATCGCGATTAATCCTCTCCGGATCAAAAATATTTCAGATCGAGCTAAACATTTGAACAACTCTATGAAGGCTAATATTACTGAATATTATTATGAATATATTATTAATATATTATTATGGATATGCATATATTACTGAATATATAGAGTGTGTCACAATTCTTTCAACATCCGAAAATTGGAGATTCTTGAGATCATTTCAAGCAACATTTTCCTCTGCAAAAATGGCGTTCCTGACTGTTTCAGAATCAAAATACCCGGGCGCGTGTGCTGCTGGGTTCGAGTCGGCCAATCTCGACACGCGGTCACGTCACGCATGCGCCGCTAAACCCTGACGTAATCGTAACGGCGATCGACTAATTCAAAACAAAATCTATCGATCATCACATCGATGTCCCTTCGACAATAAAAACAAAGTCGACAAGGCACCTTGCCCCAGTCGAACCATATTTTCGAAATACCTCGATCGCCGACACGTTGTCTCGTTCGTTTCCTACCAATGCAACGAAAAGTAGCGTCGTCGTTCACGTTTATCGGAATCGCTCGCGCGTGCTGTCTCACGCAGAGTAAAGGTTTAAAGTCTCGGCTCACGACGCGATTGTTCAAATAAAGTGGAGTTCTGCCCTTCAAACGAAGGAAAAGATAATTTTTTGGCACCCATTCACTCCGATCCTTCTTCAAGGATAGGACAGCTATCCTTGGGTTGCTCAAGTTCCATCAAACTGGAGTTAGCCCGGCGACAATTCGCCCACTAAACACTGACTTTGTTAAGAAGTTATTAACGAAAAACATGGAGCATTCAGAGCGTGACTTAGACGCGGAATGGCACAGTCAGCCAATTGACAGTTGGCGCGCCGGGCCGTCTATGCCAAGAAACGTCTTGGTCACGCTCTGATTTGTCTGTGTTTTTCGTTAATAACTCCTTAATAAAGCCGCAGACGCCATTTTTGCAAAGAAAAATGCTGTTTCAAATAATCTCAGGAATCTCCAATTACCGGATGTTGAAGGAATTTTGAGACACCATGTATAAGTACTTCGTAGTTCTAAAGCCAGGAAAATAGATATTTTTGAGTTGCCCCGCCTGCCTTGTGAAGGATGTCAAATGTATAAGATACAGCTTGTAAAACACAAGAAATGTTTAGCTCCTTGCCTTACAATATCGTGTCAGACTCGTGATGAAAATTCTAAACTATTGTTGTAGCATGTATAGAATTTATTTAATAAAAGTCGGACCGAAAAGATTCTAAAAGCTTCTAGAATTATAGTTTGTAGGCAATCGACGTGAGGAAGCGACGTAAGGGGAGCGCGCGAAAAGTCGAACCGCGCCTAACAACCGAGTTGTTGATTTTCGCGTTCGCGGATAGTAACGAGCGCGTATAAATAAGAGGTTCGAAGAGGGACTCGGTCTATTTGTTATTCTGCGAGAGAGGACGAGGTAAGAACCACGGCCGCTCTTGGTTAGCTTTAGCACCCCGACAGGAGAGTACGACGATAATGCCTGGACGCCTGTCGGGAGAATCGGGAGAGGACGGGAGTCTGTTCCTGGTCGCTCGTTCGGCATGGAGAGTACGGCGAAAATACCTGGACACCTACCGAACGAGAGAGAACGGGTCAACTCCTGGCCGCCCAGTGCTCGGCATACAGTGGGCCCGATCAAAAAATTTAGGGACATTCGACTAAAAAGTCGACTTTTCGAAATTGCTAACTAATGAATTTGTATTGCTTTGCAAGGATCTATGGACCTCGAAAATGAAGAAATTAATGAAATTGAATAAATATTTTAGTTACAATGATCATTTAAAGTTGAGCGTTTTGAAAGTAGCATATTTCACCATGCAGAATTGCTCAAGTTCTTTGCGATGTCCTCATCGTTTCGTCCCATATTTTCTCTCAGTTTTTTTTTGTATGATATAGAGCATCTCTTCCCAATGAAAAATCATATATTTTTTAGTAATAACTAATAATAATATATTTAAAAAATAATGCTGAACGATACATGACAGATTAAAAAAATGTTGCATATTTGTCAAAGGATATCTTTTTTCCCAAAACTTCCCAGGCTCTAATAAAGAGGAATATTTTCGGTAAAACTTCCTTTAAATAACCGTATAAGAATCATTTCCAACATCGTCCGACTAACAAAAATATAGTTGTTTAAAGCGGACAATGTCGCGGCGAGTACGGTTGCCGCGCCGCGCGTTGGCGTTGTGAAGCGGCGAGGCAACCTGAGAACTCTTGTAAACATCTGAAACGCGTGTGTTTATATTATGCCCTTTTTCCAATGTCTAACTGCATCAGTCAATGCAAATCGATACGGGAGAACACAGTGAGAGATTCCATGTATTTCTTGAAAAAACCGTAAGCTGTTATATAGTTTTCTACGTCGTACTTCGTTTATAGATTACGGTTTTATTTGTATAGGTCATGTGTGTTTAGTTATAGTGTATTTGTTATGTGTGTGTGTGTGTGTGTGTGTGTGTATGACTGAAGAAAGTTCTGGAAGGATGGATAAAGTGTGAGAGAGTGTGGAAGGAGTGAGTGAGTGAAAAAGAAAGAGAGAGATGGAATGTGAGCAAGCGTGAGAGTAGTGGGGAGAGTCAGAGTCGACATAAGCGAACATAACCTAAGAGGAGCGTACATAACCTGAAAGTGACCACGTGTGAAAGGAGACAAACTTTTTTGAATTTGTTATTGGTTATCAACAAGTGAATTCCATTTCTCCTACCACGTCCTTAACAATATGTGTATTCGCGTGTTTAATTAAGTTTATTAGTGAAGTTTCCGTTTAAGTTTCTGTTTTATATTTTCATTTATAATGGAGTCTTTAAGAACAAATCAAGACTTGTTCTACATTTTGAGGAAGTCGGGTAAAGACTTACGTGATGCCCTATTTTTATGTG
>CM052343.1:11486188-11496702 GCA_028455595.1 Lasioglossum vierecki
ACGGCCTTCACCACCCCGTTCGGAGTCTACCGATTCAAACGCATGCCTTTCGGGTTGAAGAATGCCCCAGCAACGTTCCAGCGTTTGATGGATCGTTTGAAATCAGATCTCGGACTTCGCAACATTCTAGTATACCTGGATGACTTACTGATACTCTCGTCAACCTTCGCGGAACACCTAGAGGACCTGAGGCTGTGCTCTCCAAGCTTCGATTACCAGTTCTTTACATTCTCCTCAATCTCCTCAGTAAACTTGTAGTGCGTGTGTATGACATTGTAAATAGTGCTAGAGCGTTTATTCCAGTATTTAAGTTCGGTTTTATGAAAAATTATAGTGCAGAGTAAGGATTTGTGTATTTGTGTGAGAAGAATTTAAAAGTGAAAGGGCATTGACCCTTTCTACTCGATAATTCCATAGGGCGGATATTAGAAATGCCCTTGTGAATTTTAAAGAGTAGGTAGGTTTAATGTCGTCCAGCTATTTATTAAACATTTTCACCTCGTTGGGGCCCCAAATAAGAACCAAAGTATGCATGCAACTGTCACTTGATACATGACTGTCGCGCGCCTGTGTGACGTTCGCAACGTACACCTCTGTCGAAAATGTTGCCGCATTTTAGGCGGATTTTTAATTGTTAATAGCTAATTAACAAAGCCGAAATCGCAATTAGTTAATAAACCAATTTTATTGTCTCGTATTGAATCCTTGTGTTTGTGTGGAGTGTTTTTCATACCTGACCACCACAGTTCCTATATCAAAAATAACATCTGGTGACCGTGCCAGGACTTGTGGTGATAGAAGAATAAACCTCAAGGAAAAATTACGCCGCGAAGAAACAACGAACGTTCCATCGCGCTCTATTCACGAAGAGCCTCAACAGTTTTATTGCGAAATGCAACAATGCGACTGTTTCGCTAGAAGAACGACAAGTTGCACTGCAGATGCTCGAGTCAAGGATGCAAGAACTGGAACTTGCTAACTCGAAATATGTTAATTTTCTATCCGAATCGGAAGCGGCCACTGAAGAGGACATTGTAGAGGACATGGAGGTTCAGGACCAATATAAGGAAAAATTTCTGGAGGCCAGGTTGAGGTTTTTAGGGCAAATCCCCACAAACAGTTGTTGAAATTTGAATCTCGTGCTCTTACGATACATCATGCGAATTTGTCGCGATCGATGCGGGATCGATACTCTCTACTCGTGCGTACTAGACCGCGTTCATTATATATTCGTCAGCGCCGAATTACGCACTTCACTTCCGCGTGAACAATCGTATCATACTTTTCTAACCGCATTCCGACATAGTGTATCTTCTTTGTTTAAATAAGTGTACTACCTTTATTTTCTCCTTTATAGATATAGAAATAAAAATCTAAGTTTACATTCTCAAAAGGTTATGGGCCCAGATCTGCCAGATCTGACCAAGGAGAAATAATAGTAATTCCTAGTAACAGGAAAGTACAATAGCCGGCGTAAAGTGAGCCACGTGTTATACATAACCTAGTTACGAACGCATCAAGTGTAGCGTCGCAACAAGGATGTCGGAAAAGATCGATATAGCTTCGATCAATAAGTTTGATGGTAAAAACTATCATCAATGGAAATTTCAATTAAGTTGTGCTCTACGAGCAAAAGGTCTTTTCGGAATAACGAAAGGAACAGATGTAAGGCCAATGGTAACGGCCACATCGACTCCGGCGGAAGTCACGGCATATAAGAAATGGATAAAGGACGATGCATATGCCATGTTCTTATTAACCTCAGCAATGGATTTTTCACAGATCACATTAATTGAAAATTGTGAGACGTCAGAGGAAATCCTGGATAAGTTAGATGCAGTGTATGAGCAGAAAAGCGAAACGAGCAAGATGTTGGCACATGAAAGATTCTCCCAGTACAAAATGGAACCGAACGATTCAATCGCGCAGCATATCGCGAAGGTCGAAAATCTCGCCAGACAGCTGAAGGAAGCAGGTGAAGAGGTAAGCGACATTGCCATTAAAACAAAAATTCTCGGAAGTCTGCCTAATAAATTCAGAAGCTTTCGCCAAGCTTGGCTGTCCATAGATGAGTCGAAGCAAACGATAAAAAACCTCGCGTCGCGTTTGATAGACGAAGACACTAGCTTAACCACGGCCGATGACTCAGACAAAGCCTTCGTTGCGTCATCGCGTATTAACAAAGTAAATAAAAAATGGGATCAGAAAGTAAAATTCGACAAATCAAAAATAACGTGCTATAATTGTCAAAAGAAGGGTCATTTTGCTAGCGAATGTAGAGGAAAGAAAGTATATAGAAATAAGGAACAGCAAGTTCCACAACAAGGAAATTATTCTGCATTTAACGTATATGAAAATGATAATTCATTGTCAAATCTCGACGATGAAAAATGGATTCTCGATAGTGGTGCCACATCGCATATGGCACATAGGCGCGAATTCTTCGCTAATCTTCAAGAAATAAACGATAATTCCGTAGTAGTTCTGGGAAATGGACAAGAACTAGCCGTAAAAGGGAAAGGCAGCATAAGAATCAAAAAATTATTATAATGAAAGTGGTATGACTCTATAATCACGGAGGTATTATATGTTCCTAACCTAAATAAAAATCTGTTCTCAGAAGGTGTTGTTGCTAGGAAAGGCATGAAAATTGTCAAGGTTGACTCAGCAGCCAATATATATGAAAATCAAAAGCTTACCGCTACTGCTGTACGAAATGAAGGTAACCTGTACGAAATGCAAATTAAGACAGCATTATCACATGAAGCAAATGTGGTAACAAAAGATAGTTTGCAGACCTGGCATGAAAGGCTAGGACACGTAAACATTAAATACATAAAAGAGATGGTTTCCAAAAACTTAATAAAGGGCATAGAGCTAACAGACTCTAAACATTTTTTTTTTGTGAAGCATGCGAGTATAGGAAACAGCACAAACTAACGTTTGGTCAATCGAAGCACATAAAAGCAAATTGTGGTGAATATATACACAGTGACCTATGTGGACCAATGTCTGTCCCATCCGCCAGTGGAGCCAGATATTTCGTATTGTTCAAAGACGACTACTCAGGATACAGATTTGTTTTCTTTATAAAGCACAAAGATGACACTCTAGAATGCTTCAAGGACCTCGTGAAGCTCTCGAAAAACAAGAAAGGCAATCCTGTGAAGGCCCTACACGTCGATAATGGACGTGAGTATTGTGGGAAAGAGTTCAAAAGCTACCTATCAAGCCAAGGAATAGAACTAGAAACAACAGCATCATACACTCCTGAGCAAAATGGGAGATCAGAAAGAGACATGAGAACGATAGTCGAATGTGCAAGGTCAATGCTGTATGCTAGGGATGTCCCATTATACTTGTGGTCAGAAGCTGTAAACACAGCGGTTTACATTCTAAATAGATCCGCAACGAGTCAAGCTCCTAATAAAACACCGCTCGAAATGTGGACCGGCAAAACTCCTACATTAGATCACATTAGAACCTTTGGATGTGATGCATACATGCACGTACCTAAAGAGCTACATAACAAACTCGCACCAAAAAGCAAGAAATTAATGCTTGTTGGATATGATGGGAATTCAACAAATTATCGATAATTCGATATAGATACAAAGAAAATTAAAGTATCAAGAAAGGAAGAAAAGAAAAATTTTGTGAGAATATCTCACGATAACGAAGATAACGAAAATGCAATCTCGGACGAGAATGAACATCAAAGTGAGAAGGATGATTCTACAACCGATACAAAATCCGGTGGATACAGTTTACGGACTCGAGATGCAATCAAGAAGCCAATGAGATATGAAGCACATTTCGCGGACATTCAGATCCCGGAAACATTTGAAGAAGCCATGAAAACTCAAGAAAGAGTTCAATGGCAAGAAGCAATCCAAGAAGAAATTGAAGCACTAGAAACAAATAAGACGTGGAACGTAACCTTCCTACCAGAAGGAAAACATGCCATAGGCTCGAAATGGGTGTTCAGTATCAAAACAAATAACAACATGAACACTCCTCGCTTCAAGGCAAGACTATGTGCTAAAGGATATGCACAGAGAAAGGGTGTTGACTACACTGACACTTTCTCACCAACTGCAAGATACGATTCCATAAGGATTCTATTAGCGCTAGCAGTACAACAAGATTTAAAAATAAAGCAGTTTGACGTTAAAACCGCATTCCTCAATGGGGAGCTACACGATGAAGTTTACATATTCCCTCCAGAAGGAATTGAGGTATCTGTTGGTATGGTTTGTAAATTAAACAAATCATTGTATGGCCTCAAGCAAGCGTCTCGTCAATGGAATGAACGATTCGATGGTTTCCTAAAGTCAATTGGTTTCCAACAAAGCAATGCAGACAAATGCATCTATCATGGAAAATACAATGACTCCAAGATACTGCTTGTTTTATATGTAGATGATGGACTACTCATGGGTGAAGATGAAAAAGAAATCGATTCAATAATCTCAAAATTAAAAACAAATTTTAAAATAACGGTTTGTAATAATGTATGTTGTTTTGTAGGTATGGAGATACTTCGTGGCGAAGCAAATGGGTCGATATTTATTCATCAAAAGAATTACATTAATAAGATTATCAAAAGGTTCAATATGAAAGACGCAAATGGGATTTCTACCCCTGCAGATGCACATACACACCTATCGATGACGACGGACAATGAAGTACCCTGTAACGTACCATATAGGGAAGCCGTAGGTGGATTAATTTTTGCTGCAATCGTAAGCAGACCTGACATTGCTTTTGCAGTGGGAGTAGTAAGTAGATACCTGGACAAGCACGACGGGTATCCTCACTGGAACGCAGTAAAAAGAATAATCAGATATCTCAAGAGTACGGAGAACTTCGGAATACTGTACACGAAATCAATGGGTACAGAGAAGGTCAAGGGATATTCTGATTCAGACTTTGCAAACGATGTCGACACAAGGAAGTCCACGACAGGTTACATATTCAAGTTGAGCGGAGGACCAGTGACCTGGAGCAGCCAACGTCAACCGACAGTATCACTGTCGACTACCGAGGCAGAGTACATTGCTGCCTCATGCGCAACGAAAGAAGCTATGTGGATTCGTCAATTGTTAAAAGACATCGGCGAAAACACGACAGAACCGACAACGATCTTTGTCGATAACCAAAGCGCCATAAAACTAATTGGTAACGCGGAATTTCATAAAAGGACAAAATACATTGATATACGATATCATTACGTGAAAGAAAAATGTTTGAATGGTGACATCGGTGTGTCGTATATATGTAGTAAGCGCCAACTCGCAGACATTATGACCAAGGCAATACCGCGCGATCAATTTGAGGCGTTACGTACCGAGCTGAATATAATAGATTTGCAGTTTTTGTATAAAGTAAATATACGTATGAGTATGGGCAATGAGAGTGAAAAGAAAAGTGAGTTCTCTTTGGGAAAGAAAATGTAACCATAGAGCACTCAATTAGTGGGAGTGTTGAAATTTGAATCTCGCGCTCTTACGATACATCATGCGAATTTGTCGCGATCGATGCGGGATCGATACTCTCTACTCGTGCGTACTAGACCGCGTTCATTATATATTCGTCAGCGCCGAATTACGCACTTCACTTCGGCGTGAACAATCGTATCATACTTTTCTAACCGCATTCCGACATAGTGTATCTTCTTTGTTTAAACAAATGTACTACCTTTATTTTCTCCTTTATAGATATAGAAATAAAAATCTAAGTTTACATTCTCAAAAACAGTCGACAGGAAGCCAATGGTCAATTATCAGCTCATGCCGAGAAACCATTTAAAAGGCCGTTCCTGAAAATTGTGAAATACAGCGGAAGCGTGAGCACGTGGTTACAATTCTGGTCACATTTCCGGAAAATTCATGAAGACCGATCTGTTTCCCAGGAGGACAAACTAGAATATTTGAAACAGATGATGGAAAGTCTCGTTAACGGGTGTTCCCGACAACAGCGGAAAATTGCGACAAGGCGTTTGAGAGTCTCAAAACCGTTTTGGTCGAGACGATTTGCTGATCGAGTTTTATACCCGAGAGTTGCTTTCACTCCCGTTGCAGAATGCACCTAATAAAGGGAAGCAAGTAGATGTCTCGATAATTTATGACAAGATATCAGCGCATATTCATGCACTTGAGACGCTTGATGTCAAAACAGACAATTGTGCCACGATGCTGTATCCATTCGTCGAATCCTCGCTATCAGAGGAAATTCTACGGACGTGACAACGATCAGACTTCAGTGCCAGCAAAAGCGAAACGCGTGGTAAAAAAGAGAATGTCGAACAGAGCCTCGCGAGTTTCATTAATATGCCCGACGTAATTTTACAAACATTGCGCGTCGTATTATATTCTGATTCAGACAGAAAAATTGCACGCGTGGTTATTGATCAGGGGTCGCATAGATCATATGTTCGTTCCGAAGTAGCGAAAATGGGGTACGTACCTCTCGGAAAAAGAGCAGTGACTCACGCACTGTTTGACGGTGCGAATTCTCAACCCAAGGATCACGATGTTTATTTGATCCGTATGAAAAGTTTATATGGGAAATATTCATGCAATTTTCAAGTTATGAACGAGGATACGACTTGTACGGACATCCCAACGATTAAATCGGGTCCGTGGGTAAAAGAATTAGGTAAATCTAACGTTTCTCTCACCGATTTAGAAACTACAATTGTTTCGGATAAGAGTATAGATGTGTTAATAGGTGCTGACGTGGCGGGCAAACTTTTTACCGGGGTCAAACTCGATCTATCGAACGATTTAACAGCTTTCGAGACGAGATTAGGCTGGGTTGTTATGGGTAAAAACCCTGCGAACAATCAGGAGAATTGCTCTTCTACTGCATTGGCGATGTTTGCGAGTGAGATGGGTATTTCGGATCTCTGGAGGTTAGATCTGATAGGGATACAAGATCCGATTGAAAGGACAACCCAGATCGCTGAGGAACAAAGGGTTAAAGATCATTTTCTCGAAAACATTTCTTTAAGCAAAAATGGACGGTATACAGTTGGATTGCCCTGGGTCGAGAATCACTCACCAATTTCTCATAATTTCGAGTTAGCCAAAAGTAGGCGAAATAGTACGGTGAAAAAACTAAATAGAGATGGTCTTTATGTAGAATATGATAAGATATTAGCAGAGTGACTCGAATAGGGCATAATTGAGCGCGTATCGGACAATGAATTAAAAAACTTGGCCCACTATTTACCACATCGTCACGTTTTGAAACCTGGAAGTACTATGCCTATTAAGATTCCGTAGAAACGAAATAGCGGTTCTTGCAGACATTGGAAAGGCTTTTCTGCAAATCGAAATCAATTCAAAGGACCGCGATTATTTGCGCTTTTTATGGTTTTCGGAAGGAAAACCAGTAGTATTACGTCATAAACGCGTAGTATTTGGCCTTACAAGTAACCCATTTTTGTTGGAAGCAGTTTTGGAATATCATTTTTTAAGAATTATGAAGATGCAGAATCAACAGTTATGGTCCAAAGACGTCATTAGCAAATTAGCGAAATCCTTTTATGTGGACAACTGTGTCACGAATGTCGCATCCCGTTCGGAATTAAACGATTTTATGCGACAAGCGAAGGCAATAATGGCCGAGGCTAATTTTGAATTACAAGGGTGGGAGTATACTCACGATTTTTCGGGAAAAGAAACCACACTCGTGCTCGGAATTTTGTTTAATAAATCTCGCGATACGATATCAATTAATCCAGCAACCCTCGACAACAGCAATAATGACGTAACGAAACGAACGATTCTTTCAATGGCACATAGGGTGTTCGACCCGATTGGTTTTACGGCACCGGTCACACTTATTCCAAGATTGATATTAAAAAGTTTGTGGAACGCGGGGTATGACTAGGATACACCGGTAGACGAAGATACGCGGAAAGAATTTTGTAATTGGCAGAAACAGTTACACCATTTAAATAATATTGAAATACCGAGAAAATTTGGCAAGGGCTTTTTTTCGCTGCACACCTTTTGTGATGCTAGCCGGTCAGCGTACGCAACGGTCACCTTTTTGCGCGTGGAAAACAACAGTCGTGTAGAATTGCATTTACTTGCTGCGAAAGCGCGAATCGCACCGGATAACGCGACTATTCCACGTCTCGAACTCTTGGCCGCGTGCATAGGTAGCCGAAAAACTGACGACATTTTAGAAGCTCTCAGTTGTAGAGACATTCCCGTTTTTTGTTGGTCCGATTCAACTACGGTTTTGACTTGGATAAATCGAGACATTCAATGGGGTATTTTTGTCTGGAATCGCGTACGTGAGATTCGTTGCCTATCAGAACTGTGGACATAGAAATATGTACCCGGACCATTAAATCCAGCTGACCTTCCGTCGCGCGGATGTCAAGCTAAACAGCTGCTCGATTCGCGCTGGTGGGAGGGGCCTGGATTGGTTGCGTGGACGCCAGCAGGATTGGCCAAGTATAAAGGGTAAAATTGACGAAAGTGAAGTAAATAGTGAGCTAAAAAAGTCCGCCAAGGTTTCAATGCTTAATGTCAAACATATAGATGTAAGCTTAGTAAATAGATTTTCTTCATATACCAAGTTAATAAGATTTTTCAGTATTATGCTAAGATTTAAGAAATTTTTGACAAAAGAAAGCATAAAAGAGAAATATTTTACTTATAGAGAGATTTACGAAACAGAAGTAAAGCTATTAAGATGTTTACAAAAAGAAATGTTTTTACCAAAAAATGATCCAAAGTTGTCTGCCATTAAAGTCTTCGAACATACCGATGGTCTACTATGACTAAGAACACGGATAATAGAACGGAACGATAGTTTTCCTTTTTTGTGCCCAATATTATTAGATAATAAACATAAAGTGGTAGAGTTACTGATTCGTGAGACACATGAGAACATGAACCATACTGGGGTGCAATCAATAATGTGCCAATTAAGAGAGAAATATTGGATAATCCAGATGCGCAAAACCGTACGGCAAATTATTTTAAGATGCGTTATTTGTAAGCAACAATATTCCAAGCCGATCCAGGTCCGTTTCTGTATCTGTATCTATGCAGTCCGTATCTGTTTCGATACATATTTCTAGAGGGATCGTTTGTCTCGATGCATATCTCCAGAGGAGGCCGAAGGTTACCAACGGTCGCCTCCGCATACGCAACAGAGAAATCGCATAATTCAAATTAATGTAAGGACATGATTGTGGAGGAGGGTTAATCAATAAATAATTGAGGCAGAATTGAGCCGAAATGAAGCTGAGTAACTTATTGGTTCATTGGGGAAGAAGCCTTGTGGCATAAAAAAACCCCAGAAAAGAAAATTACAAGGAAGATGTGAACAATTATGGAAGATTGAGTTGGGTTTACATAATTAGGGTTGTGCGGCATGCACAATTCGTAATATACTTTCTATGTTTTATGTGTGCTATGCACGACCTGGCGGAACTATAGTTCTGCGGACTCTATAGAGTATGTGCGGGTGTGTGCTAAGCACGATCTGGCGGAGATTGTGACTCCGCGGGATCCCTTCATGGGATCCGCGAGTATGTGTGAATGTGTGCTAGGCACGACCTGGTGGAGATTGTGACTCCGCGGGATCCCTCATGTATGTTTCTTTGTGTGTACTAGGCACGACCTGTTGGAGATTGACTCCGAGGGATCCCTTGTATTTGTGTGTTTATATTCCGAATCGCTGTACACTACACTACCGTTTACAGTATATTATGCCCGTTTCCGCGATCCGGATTATAATATGAGGTCTCTGATTGACCTTATCGGAAGAACAATTTGTAGTCACCCTATTAAATTTTATAGTCTTCAATTCCCGGAGCTTTCGAAATTCTTTATTTCTTGTCTCTTGAACTTCTTCCAATAGTTACCGGATAGGTACTATAGCTTTTTCAATAATTTTTTGACATATATTAATATTTTATAAGCGATAGCTGACATATTTTATTATCATGAGTAAAGAGTGACAAATAATTCCGCAGTTTCCGTCATGTAGCGTGTAAATTTTTCCACATTAACTTTTTCTCCAAATGAATTAGCTTGGAGAACTACAACAAACATGTAAATTAAATTTTCATCAACTCCAGTGATTGCTGACATAATCTTAGGATTTTTAAAAAATCTTCTGGAAGTATTTCCATCGTTATACGTACCAGTTCCTTGCGTAACTTTGTCCACCATTAAACCCAGCTAAGAACGAAATCTTTCTTGAACAAGTAATTTATTACTTATCTGCATTATTTTGTATTGTGGCTTTAATGCTGACTTTTATTATAATGACCTTGAAATTTCGAAAATATGATTTCCAAAAAATTTTTAACTTCCCGATTCTATAGGGAAGTTATTGTAATTACCCCGAAAATAAAAAATCGAGTTTTTTGCAGATGTCCACGATTCATGGTCATTGTAGTCATTTTAGACTATTTTTATCAAAATGTCTGTATGTGTGTGTGTGTGTGTGTGTGTGTGTATGTGTGTGTGCGTATGGCC
>CM052343.1:11511875-11541415 GCA_028455595.1 Lasioglossum vierecki
TCTCTCTCTCTCTCTCTCTCGCGCTCTCTCTCTCTCTCTCTCTCTCTCTCTCTCTCTCTCTCTCTCTCTCTCTATATATATATATAGAGCGCGGCTACAGCGGATTGATTCTGGCTCGGCCAATGGCGCCGCCACGCTAAGCGGGACCTGTCGCTGAATCAGACTCCGTTTGCTACAGCCGCGCTCTGATTGGTCTGTGTTTTTTGTTAATAACTCCTAAACAAAGCCACTGGCGTCACTTTTGTAAAGGAAAATGTCGCTTCAAATGACCCAAGGAACCTCCCATTTCCGGGAAGTACACGAATTTTGGGACACCCTGTATACAGGGTGTTCGACTACAGGTAGGAGAAAATTTAAGGGGTGATTCTCGACGATAATCTAAGACGAAAATGAAGAATAAAAAAATTGCGATTTCGGCTTCGTTAATTAGCTATTAACAATTAAAAATCCGCCTAAAATGCGGCAACACTTTCGACAGAGGTCTACGTTGCGTACGTCACACAGGCGCGCGACAGTCATGTATCAAGTGACAGTTGCATGCATACCTTGGTTCTTATTTGGGGCCCCGGCGAGGTGAAAATGTTTTAATAAATAGCTGGACGACATTGAACCTACCTACTCGTTAAAATCCACAAGGGCATTTCTAATATCCGCCCTATGAAATTATCGAGTAGAAGGGGTTAATGCCCTTTCACTTTTAAATTCTTCTCACACAAATCCATAAATCCTTATTCTGCACTATAATTTTTCATAAAACCGAACTTAAATACTGGAATAAACGCTCTAGCTCTATTTACCATAACATACACACGCACTACGAGTTTACTAAGAAGAATGTGGAGAATGTAAAGAACTGGTAATTCTTTAATGTTGAAACACTGCACTTTATTGAACTTGATTTACGACGCGAGACTCGCATGAGGACCGATTCACCGACGGAACGGATATCTTTGAGGTCATGCGATTTCTGCAAACGGAAATCTTCGACGCGTGCGAGAACAATCGTCCGTACAAGCTAGCATCCGTATGCACACTGATTCAAGAGAGCTGATGAGGTCAATGCCTGAGCCCAATCGATAAAACGAATGCCGATCTACAACAGAAAACGCCTGCCGATTTACAGCGAACGCCCGCGCGAACATCGCGCGTTACTATGCCAACTAATGTGTGTCCTGTTTCAGCGAACATCGCGATTCTTTCTCATTCTGGCTGTGATCGCCAAATATCTAACGTTCGTTACAACGATTTTATTTAATTTGTTCTGTTCAGATTTAGTTTAGTTTGATTTTAATTATTAATAGTTCTAGTTGTTTTTTTCCGTCTGTGAGCAAGTCTCGCTTCAAAATAAAGTGCAGTGTTTCAACATTAAAGGATTACCAGTTCTTTACATTCTCCTCAGTAAACTCGTAGTGCGTGTGTATGACATTGTAAATAGTGCTAGAGCGTTTAGTCCAGTATTTAAGTTTGGTTATATGAAAAATTATAGTGCAGAATAAGGATTTATGGATTTGTATGAGAAGAATTTAAAAGTGAAACGGCATTGACCCCTTCTACTCGATAATTCCATAGGGCGGATATTAGAAATGCCCTTGTGGATTTTAACGAGTAGGTAGGTTCAATGTCGTCCAACGATTTTATAAACATTTTCACCTCGCTGGGGCCCCAAATAAGAACCAAGGTATGCATGCAACTGTCACTTGATACATGACTGTCGCGCGCCTGTGTGATGTACGCAACGTACAGCTGTGTCGAAATGTTGCCGCTTTTTGGGTCAATCTTTAATTGCTAATAGCTAATTAACGAAGCCGAAATCGTAATTTTTTTATTCTTCATTTTCGTCTTAGATTATCGTCACCGATAACGTTGATAACAAGCAATAACGACGATTCCCGTGCTAGAGCAACGTTACATTCAGAACCCAGTAATTCGCGACGTAACATCTGTATACAGGGTGAGACGCTAGAAACAGGCTACCTGAATAACTTGGCTGCTATTGGTGTTAGGAAGAAATGCATCAAATGTAAGTTGCTTAGTTTTGACGGGGCATTAATCTGATGTTAGTAGCTTTTTTATAGGTGGACGCGTAAAGAACATATGAAGGTCAACTTCATTTTAACAAAATGGAATGTTCCATTTTTTATACTATCCCATCTAGCACAGACACATCTTAAAAATGTTCAAATGACGTCTTCCGAAAGACATTCAAGTATCTGAGGGATGTCACCCAATGTCGCTGCAATTTTGCGGAAATGTCGGTTTTATGTTGGGTTTACGTCGTTTGTTACAAAACGGTGCATCTTAAAGGTATCTTCTAAATTTCTGTTTGATATCTTTCTGATGTTCTAGGAGTACATATTGAAAACATCTCCCCGATATCTAAAAAAGGCATCTTCCAAATGTTTTTCGCGCGACTTTGTAGTGATTTTCAGGTATCTCGTAGGCTTATAGGTTAGGTTATGGAAAAGGCGTATAAATAACACAACATATAGACATGTTTAAAATAGACGAACAATTATATATTTCAATAAATAGATACATACAAGTTAATTAAAATTATGTTATTAGAGGTTAAAAAATGATTTAGAATATATGTGTCTGCTGTCTGGTTTGCCTTCTTCAAACGGTGAACCTACTGGAGAATTTCGGTCAGTAGGAACCGCAAAAGCTGCTAGTGGTCCATAAGTTCCATTAGCGGAGCAACCTGCCAATGCACTCAATAGTGGCAATTGCAGCAGTTTCTTCAGTCCTCTTCCTGCTGCCTTCTTTCATACTCTCTGCGTCTACTTGTGAGTAGCGATTCCTTGCTGGTGGTAGTGATTGAAAATAAAATGTTTTATTGAAAAAAGATATACTAATTACAGTAAGAGTATGTGATGTACAGCTGACCGATTTTCCTGCACTCTTAGCACTTACCACTTCCTTCTTCTTCGGCGATGACAATGTTTTGACTTTATAGGTTATGATTTTACGTAAATTATCCACTTACTACTTTTTCCGTTTTTACGTAACGTGGGCATATAACCTGACAAAAAATATTTACGTAGGCAGGTTTAATGAAACACACTTGTATATTCCACACGATGCGTACACATTGAAATCCCACGTGATCCCACGCGCTAGTGATCAATTCAATTCGCTCAAGTCACGTCAAGTGCGCCAAGTCGCGCGACGCTGTTTCCGCTATAGGCCCTATAGGGGGCAGCGCTTGTATAAACGACACACATCGATACATTCTGACATTCTAACACTAACAAATAAATATATGTACCAGTGTAATACTTGTATATACGATTGTACTAAAGCTAATATTATGTACCCATGTACATGTAATCATCCATACTGTTGGAAAAGAAGACTTTTATAATTTATAAAAACCACGTCTACAAAAATACATCTTTCATACAACTGAATATGCTTTTTTTGGAGACATGCTTTTCATGTCTGAAATGAGATGTTCAAAAGGCATCTCCCTCATCCATAAAAACAATGTATTCGAAAAGGCATCTTTCAAATATTCGAATCACGTCTGTTTTGCGATATAGACGTTCAGACATGAAGAAGACATAAAACAGACATCTTTAAGATATTGTGTGCTATCTAGGATAGATCGATAGACTATCGCATTCTGAGTAAAACTGTATTCACCTCCATATGTCTTAAATCTAATAGTTAACGAGATATTATCTAAAGAAGACAAAAAATTATTTCGATAATATCTCGTTAACTATTAGATTTAAGACACATGGAGGTGAATATAGTTTTACTCAGAATACGATAGTCTATCGATTCATGGTACAGAAAGTAGGTGTTTTCATTTAAAAAATTAAGGTGACCTTTAAACGTCTTTCATACTTCCGCCGACGGAGAAAATGGTTGCGTCACGACATGTCCCCTTCTGGACCGTGCAAATTTTGTTTAAAATGTTTCCATATAATTACGCAACTTTCGTGTACGCCTCACGTTTTTCGTTTTAAATCTTACAAGTACTTTCACAGCTATTCAAGTTTCAAATTTTTAGACATATCTGTACGGGTTTAGGAATTTGTATGCAACTAGGAAACATTATCTTATACTTTTTAGTCCGTTTTTAAAAATGTGGTATTTTTTTTAAATTTATTTTTCACGTTAACTTGACGTAATTTGCATTACTCGGCGGCATGTAACTGTCGAATGATACATTTTCATAAATTTTGGGTATTTCCGCTTCTTTATTTAATGATTACTTTTATTATCAAAGCATCTTATCACAAACATTGCTTTTACCAGTTTCACATTAATTGATCGATTCATTCGTACAAGAAACCGTTTGATACGCACGCTTCATCCTTCCTTTTTCTTTTTCTTATATACGCCATCTTGTTCACATTTGCACCAACTTAGTGACAGTGAAATTGTATACGAAGGTAAAGGTAATTTGATGCCTATACCTTCTCTCAATACGTAATGGATAGTATTGAGCACCTTGGGAAATAATAAGTGCAACACTGTTGACTAGAAACACTTTATTATATTATCCTAGACTGAAATGGTTCGCGATGTATAAGTATTTCGGAGTGTCCGTCTCGTCCGGCTGCGTTTTCGATTTGTTCTGAGTTCTGTCTCGTCGCGTCCTGTCTGCGTTGATTTGGTTTTTTTTGTGATTGGATGCTTTTGGATTTGAGTGGGAAAATATAGCGTTTTGCAATTGGACGTGGGTGTATTGGGAGGAGTTTTAAGTTGAGGAGAGTGGGAAAAACTGTCAGGAAGTTTCTTGGTATTGTCTCCGTTCGTCAATAGTGTGATTTATTGTGGGAATTCCGTTCGTTGTTTCGTTCGTTCGGTCGTACGTGCTGTTCATCTGTCGGGGTTAAGGCTGTCGAATTGCGGTGGTTGTAAACTAATTTTTTCGGTCGGTTTGCAGCTGATTCACACGTGATCTTTTTTACGGTAACGTCCTAAAACATCCCTTTCAGGTATGTCCTTTGTCTCCTGGAGGAACGGTCCGGTACGGTCGACCTTCGGTGTTGCCGTCGCAACAGAAATGTTTCCACGTTACCAACAAAAAATAAGCATTACATATTTTCACACCCTCCCTCAATTCTAATCGTATCGATGAGAATTGTTATTCATGTATTTATAAACTATCTCTAGGTTTATAAATAGTGTTGGTACCAGTGACTTAGCTAATATGTCCGTAATGTTTTTGTTTTTCTCCATATAATCTATAATTATCAAACCCTTAGTAACTAAATCTTTAATATAATGATACTTAATATCTATGTGCTTGATCTTTCTACTATTTTCATAGTTCTTTGCAACTTTGACCGCTCCTTGATTGTCAACAATCAGTATTGCATCAATTTCGTTTTTGCATATTTCTACAGCAACTCCTTTTAATGAAATCAGCTCGGCTGAAATTAAGGCAACAGAGCAACATATTCAGCCTCTGTTGACGACGGGGCAACGCTTTGTTGTTTCCTTGAAAGCCAATGTACTAAATTTTTATTGAAAAAGATTGCGCCTCCTGTAGTACTTTTTATGTCAATGGTATGTCCTCCCCAGTCGGAACCTGAAAAAGCTACTAGACTTGATGAGTTAGTTTTTACGTACTTTGTCCTTCGTTCCCTTTATATATCTGAGTTTATTTACTTTATATATCGAATTTCATCATTAGATCTGTTTTCTTCTTCCAATTGTTCATCATTCTTTTCTTCTTGCTGTATGTCTTCAAATGTTTTCATCTTTTTGTCTTCTTTTTGATAATTTCTTTCATTAAACTTTATGTCTCTTGCTGAGACGATCTTATCTTTTCACTATTCTACCTTCTACTTTACTTTTTAGTAATATGTATGACCATGCTCTACATACGAATACTCTAATTTTATTTAGATTTAAATGATCGTACCGCCTCTTGGCAGATATTTCTCCTTTGAAAGCATTTGTAGGAGAGCTGTCCAACAAGAATGCGCCTGTCCGCATTGCTGACAAGCAATGTGGAGACATCCACAGTTTCTTTGGAATGTCATTTCGTGATATCATTACCCTCGCTTTGTCCAACAATGTTCTGTTCATTCTTTCACTTACACCGTTATGTTGTGGCGTGTAGGGCATGGTACTTTGTATTTTTATACCTTTATTATCACAGAACCGTTTAAATTCTTCTTTTATAAATTCTTTCCCATTATCACAGCGTATTTTGTAAACTTTGTTTCCAAACTGAGCTTCGATCCTTTGTACAATACAATAGGATATAAGTACAAGGATATAAGTACAATACAATTAGTTCACAAGATAAAGCAATATTTTGAATTAACGAGAAACCAAAGAAAGAATTTCTTAAATATCAGTATCGATGAAACAGATAATGGAATAGAATTGTCACAAACAATGTACATAGATAGTATATTAGAAAAGTATGGAATGAATGAATGTAACTTGATAGGAACGCCGTTGGATATACAGCAAAACCTAGATGAAGCTGATGAATCGCCCAAAACGAATCAAACGGCATACCAGGAGATGGTGGGCTCACTTATGTATCTGCGTGTTGGGACGAGACCCGACATAAGTAACGCCGTAAGCCGTTTGGCTCAATATTGTAAAGAACCCCGGAAAGTACATTTGACAGCGATAAAAAGAATACTTCGTTACCTGAAGGTAACAAAAAACCAAAAATTAATATATAGAAATGGAGACAAGAATATTACAGTAAGCACCGACGCAAGTTGGAACACAACGAAGGACGCCAAGTCATATGGGGGATATACCGCAAAAATAGGAGGAAATCTAATTGCATGGAGAAGCAAAAAGCAAGATCTTGTAGCATTATCGACCTGCGAAGCAGAGCTAATGACTATCTGTGAGAGGGTTCAGGAATTAAAATGGATACAGGGAATATTAGCCGGTTTACATACAGATATAGGCAAAAAATTACCAATAGAGATAAAGACTGATAGCAAAGCGACTATGGACTGGATTTTAAATAATAGAATAACGAGTAGAACTAAACACATAAATAGAAAATATTATTTTTTTAAAGACGAAGTGAAGATAAAAAATATAAAATTAACTCATATGAGATCATAGGAGATGGAGGCCGATCTCCTAACAAAGGCATTAAATGCCGAAAAATTAAACAAGAATTTAAGACTCTTAGGCTTAGAAAAGGCATTAGTGGCCCAGGAGAGGGATTAATGAGGATGGCCCCCGAATAACGTACTACGGCACTGAGAGAGGGGATGGAGAAGAAGGAGCTCGCGCTCGCGGATATAGAAAGAGAGATTGTAATGGCGTGTGAACTAGAAGCGATGTGCTGTATCTTTTTATAAGTTTAATAAATATATATTCTTTAATATTAGAAGCCACGTGCCATCTTAATAATTCCATTCAACATCCACAATAGATTCAAATATGGCAATATTTGAAATGGAGGTACGAGGCATTGATAAATAAAACTTTACAATACCTGTCAATTTACGTCGCTATCGTCATCATCTTCAGATTCAAATACGTCATCAGTTGATGCTGCAGGTGTTTCTTCGTTGTTATTTTTATTTACTTTTGGCAGTGCCAATAATGCAACAGCTTCTGGAGATAGACACCTCAACTTTTTTTGCGGCAATTTTCTTACTCCAGATAATAATGGGTCTGAGTGTAAAGAATCACTAAATAAATGTATAAAACGATTTCAAGAAAATTTATCTCGAAAATTTTCAAGAGACAAAACGATGGAGGATGTATTTCATCGACTTCTGCTACACTCAGACCCATTATTATCTGGAGTCAGAAAATTGCCGCAAAAAAAGTTGAGGTGTCTATCTCCAGAAGCTATTGAATTATTGGCACTGCCAAGAGTAAATAAAAATAACAACGAAGAAACACCTGGAGAATCAACTGATGACGTATTTGAATCTGAAGATGATGACGATAGCGACGTAAATTGACAGGTATTGTAAAGTTTTATTTATCAATGCCTCATACCTCCATTGCAAATATTGCCATATTTGAATCAACTTTACTGTCCCATCAAATTTTTCCATTCAAATGCGTAATTAAAGATCCAAAATACATGTTACCTATTTTTATATAAATCGGATCATTTTTTCAAACACCCATCCGCCATATTGGATCGGCCATTTTGTTTTTTGAAATTCTAAGTTCAGATTCGCAATCAGAGATCCCAAAAACATCATGTTACCCATTTTTTTAATAAATCGATTCATTTTTTCTAACATCCGTCCGCCATATTGGATCGGCCATTTTGTTTTTTGAAATTCCAAGTTCAGATCCGCTTTCAGAGATCCCAAAAACATCATGTTACCCATTTTTATATACGTCGGATTATTTTTTCAAACACCCGCCTGCCATATTGGATCGGCCATTTTGTTTTCTGAAATTCTAAGTTCAGATGCGTAATCAGGGACCTTGAAAATATTACATCACAAATTTCAATTTAATCCAGGAACATGAATATTTTCAAATACCCTTTCAACTTACAAAAAATAGTGGTACGAACTAATATGCAAAAATCTGCAGCTAATTTTTTTTTCATTTCGAAGGTAGTAGTACAAAGTACATGCTCGAACAAGTTTTAGAGCACGATTTTGCACGATTCATAACTTTTACTCTACATCTTTAAAATTTACGCCACCACTTTTGCGCTCTCTTTTGCATACGTAGTTACCAATTAATAATAAACATTTGGCACTAAAAATTATTCAACTTATTTCCACAAAAAGCATTCATAATGCACACTTAAAAACATAACGATACAATACAATTTGTATACTGTGCACTTAAAATTCGCACTGAGACACATAAGCGTAAAATAGCGCGGTCTTTAGAATCGGAAGTTGGGACTGTGATTGTTGCTCAGGTATAAAAATTCGACTTTTTTTCGGTTTATCCCCAATTAGTAACATTATTAGGGTACCCAATCCAATAATTAACAAATGCCTAGCTGAAAGTTGACTTTTTAGGTTTTGGCCACGTTTTCGGGCTTTGGAACCACTGTGCGTCCTTCAGCTTCCGGTGTCTTCGTGGTTTGCTCGGAGTTGAAGAGTTTATTCTTAAGTGCGAAATACTCCACAACTCCAGCCAAGCCAAGAAGACGCCGACACCGGTAAGGAAAAGCCGTCGGAAACTTCACGGTGCGCCCCCCCCCCCCGCCCTCGCGCCCCTCCACGAGACTACGGTCTCGTGGAGTGGCTGACGCCCGTCGTAGGTAGACTAATAAAGCGCCCAGCCTAACGACGGGACGTCACACCACCCCTTTGGCCGGAGTCAGCTCACGGCTCCGGCCCCTACCTCCTCCGCCCCTCGGAATAGGGTCATCTTTCGGCGGCTCGGACGGCCACACCGCTGTCGAGCCAAAGAGACAAACCCTCCCGCCCCCCCCATTTTGGGTCGACGGACTTTGGGAGGGGAATACTCCCAAAGCCCTCCCTCCATTCGCCGCCCCCTCACCTGGGGCCAAGTATTCGATAGGGGGGAATTCCTCCTTACCGTCACTTCTCCAACTCCTCCGGCCGGCACCCTTTGCCTCCCTGGATCGGGGTCCGGCCTGCGATTTCGCGGGGGACGACCCCGCCTCCTTCTTGTCCTGCCAGTGCCCGGGTTTCGCTTCCGGGCTCTCTCGGCGGCCTCCTTCTGTGACATAACTGTCTCACAGAAGGAGACCAATGCCAACCTCGACCTCTCGTTCCCGACCAAGTGGTCGAACAAGATCGGGAGCGAGAGGTCCCACTCTTCCACCGCGTTCCTATGTATTCGACGAGGCCCCGACCATGCTGGGCACTCCTCGAGTGTATGCCTTCCCGAGTCCACGTCTTCACCACAGTAGTGACAGACTGCGGTCGGCTCCCGACCGATACGATGAAGGTACTTACCGAAACAACCATGTCCGGTGAGCACCTGGGTCAGACGGAAGGTCAACCCTACCCGACTCCCACACCATCTCTCGTAGATGGGAAGGAGGGCCCGGACCACAGGACGCTAAGATGAAGCCAACTCTATCTTCCATCGGGCGAACATGTCCAGCCGGGCCTGGCGTCTCAGCACTTCCAGCTCCTCCTCGTCCGCTATAGTTCGTTCCTCCCCTGGGATCTGGCGGATTATGCAGGCGGCCTTTTAAGTTGCCGCCCGCTCCGTTGCTTCCAACTTAAGGGGAGGACACACGGCGAGGAGACCTGTCACCTCGGTGGAGATGGTATGATACCCCCGTATGATCCGCTGGGACATATGGCGTCTTATTCTCTCTAGTAGAGTATTTGAACGCCGCCTGACCCCTAACACGCGGAACCATACAGGGGCGTCATAAAGGGCTATAGATTGTACCACCCCCGAGTAGAGGCGGCGTACACCATCCTGAGGGCCCCCGAGGTTGAGAAGCAGCCGTGCAAGAGCGTTAGCTGTTCCCTTTAGCCGGGGGCCCAATGTGTCGAAGTGCTCTTCGAAACGCCATCAACCGTCAAGTGTCAAGCGTAAGTACTTCATTGTCGGCTTGACACTGACGGGGGTATCCACGACCCGGATCCGGAATCTTTGAGTCGGCCGCTTTGACCGAAACGACTCATACATCCATATCGCCTCGGTCTTCTCGGCGGCCACGACTTGTCCCATGTCCCGGATCCGACCAACCACACTGTTCAGAGCGGACTCCACGAGGCCACCTGCGTCCCTCCACTCCTGTCCCACGGCGTATACAAGGATGTCGTTAGCGTAACAGATGACACCCGCGCCGCGGGGGAGAGGAACCCTTAGGACTGAGTCGTATCCGAGGTTCCAAAGGAATGGCCCAAGCACCGAACCTTATGGAACCCCACGACTCATCTCCCTCTGGTATCTAGTACCGTACCGGCCGGTAAAACCAACCGCTCTGCCGCGCAGGTAGTCCCTAATAACTTCCCGGAGATAGAGAGGGACCTCAAAATACTCCAGCCCCCTCTCTATCTCCTTCCAGGGCAGGGTGTTGGATGCGTTGGAGATGTCCAACGACACGACGATCAACACCCCACCCTGAGCGACAGCTTCTTCGCGGAGGAGACGAAGACGTTCTAACGTTTCTATCGTTGAACGTCTCCTCCGGAATCCGGAATTGGCTGTCGCTCAAATCTGGACCACCTCGCGACAGGTGCTCTCGGAGGCGGGCGGCAATGATTCCTTCAAACAGCTTGCCCGCCTCGTCGAGTAAACAAACCGGCCGGTATGCAGAGGGAGAGTCTGCGGGTTTCCCCTTCTTTTGTAGGAGGACCAAGGTCGTCTCTTTTCAATCCCGGGGAAGGTTCCCCGACGTAGACATTCGTTCAGAATTTGCCTGAACGCCGGGGCGTGGACCTGTAGCACTGAGGCCATTATGCCGCCGGGAACGCCATCTGGGCCAGGGGCCTTTTTCCCCTAATCTGGCGTTTCCGGAGAGCCTCTTGTAACTCCCATTCGTTGACCCGAAGTTCGTCCGACCAGGTGATTGTCGGCGAAGCCGGGATGGGCTCTGGAGCCTCCTCCCTCCTGTCAGAGGGGGAAGAGGGTGCTGACTACCCCTCCCAAGAACTCCGGGTCCATATTCTCCGTGATCGGGGGCGCCCATTGTCTAAGTTTTCCCAAAACTATCTTGTAAGGGCAGTCCCACGGATCGACACGAAGACCGAGCAGGAGCTCGCTCCAAGCCTTAGCTTTGACTTCGGCAATGGCCTTTTTGAGGGCCACGGCGGACGAACTATACACTCTATACAACTCGTCCACCGCTAATCGTAACTCCGGGTCGTCGCCATGATTCCTGAGACGACGCCGAGCGCGGACATATTGGCGTCGATCCCGACCGGATATTCTTCTAAGCTCGGCCAACCGGGTCGACCACCAATAAGTTGTCTTCTTTGGGGGGTAAGACTGGATCCGGGGCATCGCGACATCGCAAATCATGCGAAGAGTCTCCCGGAACCAAGCCGCCCCCTCATCGGGTCCACGCTCCCTGGCTCTGGGCCAGGCGGAGCCGATACTAACGGCCCTCAAAAGCTACGTTTCTTCAGAGCCCAACATTGCGCCGAAGGGGTGTTATTCCGTCGGAGGAGGGGCGTGTCAATCAGCGGGTCGTAGACCACAGCTACGTTCATCGTGATGTAGCTATGGTCGGACAGGGTTTCTCCTTCCCATACCCGCCAGTTTGACACACGGCATGAGGCCTGGGTACTAGCAAGCGTTATGTCAACTATGCTATGCTCGTTCGACCTCACTCACGTAGGCACGGAACCACGATTCATCACAAACACCCCTAGCCCCTCCGCCCATTCCTCCAAGACTCTGCCACGTGGGGTGGTCCTGGTGTCTCCCCAAGTTGTGGATCTCGTGTTGAGATCACCCAGGACCAGTACCGGACCGGCCATATATGGTACCACCATTTCTCGTAGCCGGTCCAGATATCCCTGAAATTCGGCGGAGGTTCGGTATGGTGAAAAGTAATACCCCACAACCCGAAACCTTCCCCACTTGACCAACACCAACCCCATGTCCTATTCGACCCCAGAACAGGAAGGGTAAGCCCGATTCCCGTCGGACATAAATCGCCACTGAGCCGTCCAGGTCCCCGAACCAATGTGGGTGGTCCGGGACAAGAAACGGCTCAGCGGCAACTGCCAGGCCAACCTCTAGGCTCGCCAGGCTTTGGACGAATAAGTCTTGGGCCCGGCGGCAATTGTTGAGGTTGGCCTGTAGTACTTTCAAGGAGCACTCTTGGGCCATTATTGTGGGCCGGTGAGTGCTCCCGCCTGACTCAACTCATGGGGGGCTGTGGGAGGAGTGGGAACATTCCCCCCGTTACTGCCCGGAGTTGAGTCTATCTCCATTTCTAGGAAGGGAATTTGGGAGGGCATATGGGATACACCCTTTTCCCCTTTGGCGTTGAGTGGAGACGCCACATTGTCTCCCTTCGCGGCCTTCTTCTTCTTTTTAGAGGGCGGAGAGCAAGATTTACTCCCCGCCTTGTGGTTGCATGGCTTACCAGCCTCCGCGCATACTGGACAGTTTGGCTCTGCCTTGCATTCCGCCGCGCGGTGGGATGGACTCCCACAGCGGTAGCAGTGGTTACTGCGGTCCACTGCAGCAGTGCAGCGCTGCCTGACATGCCCGAGGGCAAGGCAGCGGAAACACTGCATAGGTCGCCAGTACGACCACCTGAGCGAGAGTACATCCCATTTTCATGGTCTTGGCCTTTTCGATGGCCAAGGCCGCTTCTGCGGGACATTTAGTATTGGCGGTCCTCTTGGGAGGACACTGCACCTCGGCGAAGGCCATAGCAGTAACGCCGGCCAGATGTTCGGGCCTATCCTTAGTATCACGTATTTCGACGGGACTTACTGTTTTTATGGTGGGTTCTGAACCACCTTTTGCCAACAACACGCGGCCAGAGCCCAGAAAAAGTCACCAGAATGGCGTATACTTTGTATACCCATGCGGCAACCCATCTTAGCCCGGATCGCGCCCAACGCTGCTTAACTTCGGGGATCGCACGGAACCGGTGTATTCAGCGAGGCCATGGTCGTTGACGCTCCTGCGGGACACTGCACCCACACGGTGCCGAGTCCACCAGAGGAGGATTTAATCTCTCCGATCCTTATCAACTCCGGAGTACACGAACCGGCCTTCGCCACCGCCGCGACGACTTCCCCCTGGGTCAAAGATGGTTCCAGACCGGTCAGGCAGAACTCTGCTTTTTTGACCGGTCTGGCCACTTTTACACCTAGGTCCCTAAGGACCTCGCCCATCCTGGTAGCAAGGGCGTCAGCTTTCGCACTGTCGGTACCGAGGGTATCCATTATTAGCCTCCCTGTAACCGCCCTCTTCCATTTCACGTGCTCGATCCCCCAGTTTTCGAGGTCGATACCGTGCCTAGCCTTGTGGATGGCCTCGGCATACGTGGTCTTGCACCCCTCCGGGATGGTCACCGTGACCGCCACGGTGCGGGGGAGGGGGAGAGCCTTAACGCGAGGAGCATTCTGGGCCTTCGTCTTCTTTTGCTGTTGAGGAGGAGGCGTAGGCGTAGATGTTGCCGCCGCAACCTTCTCCTTCTTAGCCCTCCTACCCACTACCTGCGACCAGATTCCTTCCTGTTATTCGGATGGGGAGGACGTGGTTGCGGGTTGTTGGGGGGGTTTCCCCTTTGCTACCACCGGTTGACGAATGGGGGGGGGGCGGTTTGGCCGCCGGGACAACCTCCTCATTCGTTCTCCGCTTCTTACTCTTTTTCTTCTTCTTTCCCTTCTTCTGCTCCTCTTGTAGGGGTGGAGGAGCATTGGAAGGGGAAGAAGAAGTTGCCGGATTGGAGGGGGGACCGGTGTGGCCTTAGGCTTTCTGGATCCGGGTCCCTTTACTACGCCGGCAAAGATATTATAGGGTTGAGCAAGGGGATGTGGATGAGTGGTCGAGATCCCGATTTCCTCCCTGAGCGCCATCAACTTGGCATCTATTAGGTCCGATATTTTGGCCAGGATAAGTCTCTCCTTGCCTAGCGACTTCGGAGCCGACTTGGAGATGGGGTCTCTATGACGTCCCCGTCAATCACGATCCCGGGGGGAGGGGCTGTCGGTGAAGAGAGTCCCTTGGCCGTCACAGCCGCAGCCTGGCTCCTCTTCACCGACATCATCTCCTCCTTAAAGGCGTTGAGGGATTCCTTAAGGTCCCCCAGCTCCCTCCGTAGCGCCGCATTTTCGTTGCGCAGAGTCCTATTTTTAGTCTGCATCCTATCCAATAGTGTAGGATTTAAGTCGTCAATGTAGGATTTAAGGTTTAATTTCAAATATAATCAATACAAAATCTCACACGTCTATTCTTTTAAACACGTCAACCGAGAATGAATGAAACAACAGAAATTAATAAACATGAACAACGCCAAATAAATAATAAATATCGAATGGTCGCGTCGCTATAGTTTCTAGCGACACGACATTCAACGGAATTCTCGACGCTTGTAGATGACTTCTCCCTACAATAGGATGTCGTGAGTGGATTCTGCCGACGTACCTGGGTTTGGGGGACAGTGTTGGTGGTGCTGGCACAAAACCCTTGCCAGCCCCGCCTCTCCATCTCGTTCACTCCCGCTTCGACCAAACGGGCCGCTTCCTTTATTGACCCAACATAGCTCCCTTTAAGGTTGCCACTCGTAGTAGCCGTTTTCTCGACCGAACGACTAGCCGTAACTAGTTCGGCGACAATTTCTCCCGGTAGAAGATCCCTCATTTCGAAATTTCTTCTCTTCAACGGTAGGAGACCTCTTCTTCCTCGCGGATGACTTAAAACCCGGGAATATTCCTGCCGTAACGGTATTTAAACGTTTCGACATACTTGGCTCCTTCTCTGGGGATCAAAACAATTTTCCCCCGCTCTTGCCGAACGTACGTCATGGTGGTCCATCCGTCCGTGAAACCTTACCTGATAAACCACCTGGTAGCAGACAGAGTGATAATAATATTCATTCTTCTGACAATTTAAACACGAGGCTGATTGTTAATGTAAAAGAAACACCTTGCGCTATTATGGAATCATGTATGTCCGTTACGCGAGGAACAGTATCGTTCCTCGAACAATATTATGATGCGCGATCGTCGCCGATATTTCGTCTTAGGACAAACAGCTGATCGACGACGACTCGCGCTCCAAGGCCAAATATATAAAAACCGCGGACAACCAGGCCTTCGTTCGAATAATCCGTTTTGGAAGAAACAGTTGGCGTTCACACTCGATAGAGAACAGACTAAATAAAGTATTCTTACATTAACGCGTTTCGATCTCTCCTGAGAAACCCTTCCACACTACATTAAACCCCCTCCATTATATATTTCTAACTTCGATGGCAATATGCCTCGATTAACCAAGTCTCTGGCGGGGTCTTTCGGTCGTGACTTCAAACTAAAGTTCCTTGGCAAACGGATTCGTGTCCAACTGAATTCGCTGGATCACTTCCGTTATCTTAGGAAAAAACTTGAGGAGGCTAAACTCCCCTTTCATACCTTTACCGTAAACTCCGAAAAGGTTCTTTCTGCCACCCTTAAGGCTTTGCCTCGGATGGACACATCTGAGCTTATGGAGGAGATGAACGGACACAATTTAAATCCGGTTTCTTGTGTTCCCATTGGGGGGAAGCGAAATCCGGATTCCCCTTACTGCATCTATAAAGTTACCTTCCCAAATAGGGTAACTCTAAACCAAGTCAGAAAGGTTTCCTATCTCTTCTATACAAGAGTTTACTGGGATAAATTCTTATCTCGAGTTAATTACTCTGAATGCTTCAAATGTCAATCTTTTCAGCATTCCTCGTTGAACTGCGGCTATAGTCCCAGATGTGTGAAGTGTGCCGGCACGCACCTTTCTTCTGATTGCACACTTGGTGTCGTCGACAAACCAACCTGTGTAAACTGCAATGGCGATCACACCGCCAATTACTCAAAGTGCCCAGCCTTGGCAAATTACCTCGAGGAAAGAGTAAGGAAACCCTCCCCACCGGTCGATATGCATCCGGCTTCTTCGTTTGTAGCAGGCCCCCACAAATCTGTGGACACTGCACTGTTCAGACCTTCTGTTTCCTACAGCGGTGCTGCAACATCCAAAAATAATCCGCCTGATCTCAGGGAAGGAAATACTACCACTTTCCACTCCTCTCAATCGACGAAATCTCCCATTTCTCCGATTGAGGAGACCTTAAGTGTTTTTGAAGAAATTGCTTTCATTTGCAACGTTGGTAGGATTCTGAAGGCTGCCAAGGTTCTATTAAACAAACTTAGACAGTGCAGAACTGAGTCTGAGAAGTTCGCTGCCTTCATGCAGGTGTCTGCTTCCCTTTCATAAACGGGAAATACCCTAAAATTCTTCTATGGAATGTTAATTCCATATTCCATAAGCAGGCTGATCTGCTGCTGTACCTGCAACAGAATAACATCAACGTTGCAATAATTACGGAAACCTGGCTTAGGCCTGACCAGAATTTTTACTTTTCTAGGTACAAGATCGTTTGATCTGATCGTCGCCTGGATAGCAGCCTCGGTCGTTGTGGTGGCGTCATGATTGCCATTCTGAGCTCGCTCGATTTCCAGATTGTGGAGCTCCCACAATATCCTGGCGTTGACAGTGCCTGCATTAGGCTCACCTCCCCTACACTAACATTAGCGGCGGTCTATATTCCCCCGCGGGTTACCTTGACCACGAACCTCCTGGATCGGCTTTCCCGTCTACGTTATCCGTTCATCATTGGGGGCGATTTTAATGCTAAGCAGTCTGCCTGGCGAAATCGCTCTTCAAATACAAGTGGAAGAAATCTCCACAATCACTGCTCTAGATCGAAATACAGGATCTTCTCTACAGAGCTACCCACGTATCGTAAACGTAACGTAGAGTCATATCTCGATCTCTTCTTCGTCGATACATACTGCGATTTTGACTGCACCTTGATCGAACAGTTACCCACTGATCACAGTCCTATTCTCCTTAATCCAAAAGAAGCAGCTATGTTCTCTCCCAGTGTCGTCAGGACATACAACTGGGATAAGTTTAAACAACTCACCAACAAGTTGAGAATCACTGGCCACCTCCGTAGTACCTCTGAAGTTGACATAGCAGTCAGACCGCTAGAATCATTACTCACTGTCTGTCTGAGGAAAGCCTCTCTCTATGAGGAAAAATCCTCACGACCACATCTTCCTGACGATCCTCTTCTCACATCTCTGGTCCGTCTAAGACGGAAGTACCGACGTGATCTCCAACGCACAGGCTCTAGCTTCTTCTCTACTGTCATTAAGCAGTTATCCAAAGAGATCAAGCGCAGATCATTTATGTATAAACAAGAGATCTTCAGAGTTAACCTAGCTGACAAAACCGATCCTACATTCTGGAGGAATTATAAGATTCTAACTGGTGCCCGTAACAACCCTACTTTTACCAAAGTAGATGGTGCGGGCTCCCAGCACAATGATGCTGTTATCCGGCATTATCAGCTTATTTCTGACCTACCACCTAATCTTTCCTTGACACGCACTCTCGCCTCTCCTTCAATCATCGCTGAAGCCATCCAGTCATTAAGGAGCAATAAAGCTCCCGGCTATGACCGTATAACAGCATCTATGCTGAAAAATGCTGGACACAAAATAGTAATGCAGCTTTTCTACATTTATACTGCCTACTATAACCTTGCATACTTAACTAACAACTGGAAGATAGCTAAGGTTGTTCCCATCCCCAAACCTGGGAAAAACCATAAATCTCCGGACAACTATCGTCCTATCAGCCTTCTACTAGTATTGGGTAAATTGCTTGAGAAATGCATTCTCAAGCACCTGCTTGATTTTCTAAACAAAAACAAGATTCTTATCAGTTAACAATTCGGGTTTACGGCGGCCCATTCAACTACTCACCAGCTAGTTAGGTTCTCGCAAATGATCACCCACGAAATTAACGTAGGCAGATACGTACCTGCTGTCTTCTTGGACCTCACGAAGGCTTTTGACACTGTTTGGCATAAGGCCCTGATTTTTAAACTTGGAAAGGCTGACCTTGATCCGCTTATGCAGAAATTTATTCTAAACTACATGACTGACAGCTCTTTGTTTCGATCAATGGCCACGACTCGCCAACCTATTCCATACTGGGTCCCATCCTATTTAATGTTAACGACATACCGACGGATCCAAGAGCGCACCTTGCCATGTATGCTGACGATACTTTGTTATTTACCACCCACAAAGCCCTTCGCTTGGGAATTATTAACCTACAGAAATACCTAAGCGAAGTTATAAGGTTCTTCGAGTCCTGGAAACTTGTGGTAAATCCGTCTAAGACCCAAGCTATTATCTTCTCCTGGAGACCTTCCCGGGCCCCACGCAGCTTGCCATCTACAACATATCTATTCCTTGGGCCGATAACATAAAGTATCTCGGTGTAGTCATGGATAAGAGGCTTTCTCGGAAAGCCGCCATCTGCGACCGCGTCGCCAAAACTCGCACTTTATAAAATATGTCTTCGGCCGGTATTAACATACGGCCTCCACGTATGGATACCCACATCCCAATCGAGTTTCCTAATCGCGAGCCGTGCCCAATCTCGCGTTCTAAAAGTTATATTGGGTTTTCCCACCCTTACTCCTACCCACATCTTGAACGAGATCCTTAATATCCCCAGCCTCTACGAGTTCTCTGTCAACCTAATTGATAAGTATAAAGTTGACACACACCCGAACCTCCTTATTCGACGCACTGGCGAGTACCAACTTCACCAAATACCCTGTCGTGTCAAAAAGCTCTTTCCGCTTCACTACCACCATCTGCGTCCGCCCTAATACGGTAATCCTATTCCTTGCTTAAACATATGCGCTTAAAACCCGCATATGAATGCTTTCCTTTCTTTTCCCCTACTTCAATGATCCCTAGTTACATTCATCTTCCTTCGCATAACATGCGAATCCTTTTCGGACCTTTTTGAAAATTTTGATCCTCTCCTATTTTCCTTTGCAAATATGCAATACTTACCTTTATATAAGTAACCCTATTTCTATTTAAAACACTTTTCTTTTCCAGTCTGGTAAAGTGGCATACAAGCCACTAGGTACAGGCCCTCTGTACTCCTTTATATTAATTTTAAAAAAACGGTCGGCATTTGATGCCTAGCGACGAGTCGACGTCTCGTTACAAAATACACTGTTGTAAAGTGAGTATCATCATCAATAATTGTCTGAAAGTATTTCTCACCATTTATTGTTGCAGGATTTATCGGTCCACATAGATCAGTGGGTAGTAGTTCACCGATTCTGTGTGATCCAGGATATTGACAATTTATAAAGGGTATTCTTGTGAACTTACCCTTTATACAAGTTTCACAATTGTTTTCATCTATTGGCAATTCCATTTGCTTCATTCCTTTCCTATTCAGATGACCCATTCTTCGATGCTATAGGTCATTCTCAGCTCCGTATGCTGCGTTTCTCTCGTTTCTTATTTTAAACGTCATTGTGTATGCTTTTTCATCCTTTTTTGTGACAATATTCATGTTCTTACTCCTTATTTTAGTTATGTTTTCATCAAAAGTAATGGTGAATCCTCGTTTGGTCAACTAATTCACTGACAGTAGATTATGGCCTACATTTTTTATAATGAGAGCTTCTACGCATATCCTGTTTCCTTTATATGACAGCAATAATTTTTCTTTTTTCTTGGTTTTCAATATATCACCGTTTGCTGTTCTGATTAATATTTCTTGAGGAATTGTTTCCACAGATTTCATATCTTTCTCTAACTTTTCGTTTACAAGATGCTCTGTGGTACCTGAATCGATGACGAATGTCACGACTTGTCAACTGTTGTCTTCATTAATAGCAAGAAATATTATGTCTTCAGATTGTGTAGCCATCCTTGCGTGACTTCGCTTTCCTTTTTAATTATAGTACGTTTTTCCTCCTCTGTTTTTGTATTTGTTGGCTCTGTGCTTGTTAGGGGATTCATATCTTTTGTGACCTTTGTATCGTGGAAACCTCTCCAATATGGAGAAATTCCATATTTCAACTTACTGTTGAGACATGATTGTGGAAGGTGATTAATTAATAAATAATTGATACAGAATTGAGCTGAAATGAACTGATTCATTTATTGGCTCATTGGGAAAAAAGCCTTGCAGCAGAAAAACAACCCAGAAAAGAAAAAGTTTACAAAAAATCTTTTACATTACACGATGAAAGTATGAGCGTTGATACATTGATTAGATCTGGTACGCTGTATTGCGGTTGTCCCAAAGTTGGTGTAGTTCCCCGAAATGGGAGGTACCTTGGGTCATTTGAAGCGACATTTTCATTTGCAAAAATGGCGTCCGCGGCTTTGTTTAGGAGTTATTAACGAAAAACACGAACCAATCAGAGCGCGACCTGGTCAGCCGCGCCGCGCCGCGTTAGCAATACAGCGTTGGCGGTACGCCGTGACATCGTAACGAACAAGAGTTTCTCGATTATGTGAATGTTCACCGATTTCAATGAGCTTTGGATATGTGGTCAAGACCATTATTCTGAACAACATTTCTCTTTAAAATTTTTGTCTGTCGGCTTTAGTTTACGAGATAATCGCGAAAAAACATTACTCGTCAATTCATTACGGGTGTTCATGATGGCGGACACGACCTACGGCAACTTTACCCGAACGAAAAAAGAGGCAGAAACTGCTTGTTTTAAAAACTCACCTATTCAGCCGTAAATCCATTTGCTGCCTCGAAATGTGCGACAATGGGTCAGTCGGTGACGAACTACTACACAGATGTCTTCAGGTATGCGACAGTACCGCAATCCAAAGGGCGTACAGCCAAGTCAATGAACTGTACAGGTGGTGGTAGATTTCAGGTATACGACACGAGTTACTGGACTTCCGATTACAGCAAATTATGCAACCCTCCAAATATAATTTAAAGTATTCATGCGTGTTCGATGCCGTCGCAACCAAAACCGCGATAGTCTAGTGACCAGCTCGGCGAAGATGAGCACCGTTATTTACACCTCAACTATTCAGACCGAAGACCACTGTTTAATTCATTTTTTTGATCGTCCCGACCATGAGCGAACCAACCGTGTTGGCCTATTCAAAATTTAAATAGATTTATCACCAAATCGTATCCGCGATTTATAGAGCGATTACGCGAGTGTCTCGTATCCACGTAAAGCTTCGCGAGAATGTATACACGACTCGGCAGATATGCGGTTCTGCTGGATCCCATAGATTGAATGTGTGCTATGTGCGCGGCTGTGTGCTAGGCACGACCTGGCGGAGATTGTGACTCCGCGGGATCCCTCATCTATGTTGTGTGTACTAGACACGACCTGTTGCAGATTGACTCCGAGGGATCCCTTGTGTTCGTCCGTATGTATGCGTAAATCGCGATTACTACTCGAGATGACCGCAACTCAACGTAATGAAACTCGCACTGCACAATCTCTCGCACTAACTCGACCGAATGACTTTCTCGAACTATTCTCCCCCATTCTCGTACGGAAAAACTGAAGGTCTATTAGAAACGTCCCTCCCTTCCTTCGCCGAAGGACTCGGAATAATCCGACGCCAAGAAGTCGACCAAATGTTTAATTTATGGCTTGCACGTGTTTATCTAGGGACCGACCCGAACTAAAACTGCAGACAAAGGGGGTCCTGTCTTGACCTTGTCCCGGGACTTAGCCCATTCTCGGCACTTCCGCTCCGAACACTTAACGTGAATAAAAAACAATCTTTCTCGCGAGAAAGTTTACGTTCGCGGCGGAACAACCTTTCTTTCCACATCCAAAGCACACCAGGAAACTTGTTTCATTTTCTACAACTGTTGCAAATGAATTCTCCTGTTTTAATTCATATTCCAGCAGCCTGGTTTTCACAAATTCCAGAGTGACATTCGTTGTTATAATTTCAATAGCGGCCAGTACATTATCGTAGCTGGATGGCATTGTTATTAACAAATGACACTTTATCATCCTCTTTGATCTTCTTTCCTTTAGCTCATTCAAGGTCCCTCATTAATGAATCGAAGTCAACAAAATGTTGTTCCAGTTTTTCGATTCGTCTTAGTTTCAATGATAGCAGTTTCTTTTTTATGTATACTTTAGTGAATATACTTTTCCTCTCAAACATATTTTGTAATGCATTTATCATATCACTTGCATGTGGTTTCCACATATTCTAGATGCTTATCAGTTATGCACTGTATTATAATGGCTTTAGCTACACTACCATCTTTATTGTGAAG
The DNA here is from genome assembly GCA_028455595.1 of Lasioglossum vierecki. Lineage (NCBI taxonomy): Eukaryota > Metazoa > Arthropoda > Insecta > Hymenoptera > Halictidae > Lasioglossum > Lasioglossum vierecki. Next base: position 11,534,592 of record CM052343.1, read on the forward strand.
CTCCACAAGCGTGACGATGTAATTAGAAAAGGAGCTTGTGTTAGAAATGCGAATGAGAGGATGAAAAGGAAAGGAGCGTTTCGTCCTAGACCCGCTGGAGGACTCATCAGTAAGGGTATCTAGCGGGCCCTGCCTTAGACGTTGGGTTGTCGGTAGGAGGTTAAGGATTGTATATATACTGATCGGTGACGGATCAGGTACTAGCGAGAAAGGCTGTCACTCGCTGTCCATCTTGCGGCGAAGATGGGAAAGCAGGACGCCACAATTGTAAGTGCTACTAGTGGATTCAGGATTTTCTACGACTTTCCTTACCCCTTTCTGCTAAAATTGCCAGCACCCTAAATTTACAATTTGAGAAATGTTCTCCATCGAACAGAGGCAAATAATTTGTTGCCGTTTGTAATATTTTCTTTGTTCGTTCTCGATTATTTCTTTAATAATGCGAGAGATTTCAACTTTCACTTTCTAGCATCACGTTGATACTGGGCCCATAACCTTTGTTGGGTATTTTGGATGCACAATATATACAACGCACTATAAATTAACCTCTTCTTTATTTAATGGTTACTTTTATTACCATAACACCTTATCACAAACATTGCTTCGACCAATTTCACATTAACCACTTCGCTGTCTTGGACGTGTTGACACGTGACAAAAAAGTTCCGTACAAGGTCGGTTACATGTAAACACGCGACTCAATGTCCATTCATCTGGCGACATATACTTGTAAACACGCAACTTCGAAACCGTTCGTATAAGGTCACAGACGTGTAAACACGCGGCGCATTGCGCTCCGAGGTGCCACGGACGCCACAGTGGTCTAAAAGCCCGAAAACGTGGCCAAAATAGGTAGTAGTACTCTAATTTAGTTCAAAATTAATATTCATAGGTTTTTCGGGTCACTGATTATAAATCTGATGTCAAAATGTTTAATTGAATTTATATTCTAAAATTAAATTTTAATATTTTATAAAATTTTTAATCCTTTCTCTTATTATTTGTGGTTGTTATCGCCTGGTATAGTAGCTGCGCAAACGCGGTTAGTGTCCGAAAATTATTCGAAACGGCAATTTGAGTAAAATTCATTATTTTCCAAACATAAATACAATAATTGGTATGTAAATATATTAGTGCTCAGCCATATCGATCATGGTTACCTTGCTAGTTCCTTTATAATTGCTGGAGATCGCTACAGGCGTAGCCGTCAGGCTTACCATTTGACCGTTTGCTATTTCTTGTCGTGGGCTAACCTCGTGATTTATGATCGGTTCCCAGATAGAACCATACGCCATAGGACGTACGTTTTACGTCCAGTTTATGACCGAACGTCCTACGTCCATTCTGAACATTCGAAGGATGTCCTTAAGTCTTAAATTTTGGACGTTCTGGGAACGCCCGTGTTAATATTCGTGGATAATTAATATGATTTATTGTTTCTATACAGAGTGAATTCGATAAAGCAGGACACCTAAATATCTCCGTTACTTTTCGTTGTAAAAAAAACTTCGTAGGACAAAGTTACACTGTTCGAAGGGCCACATATAACGGTCCAAGGGAAAAAAATTTCAAGGTCATTTTTATGAGATTTCAAGGTTATCGATGTTTTTTTAAGCGGAATGATATATTTTCGTTAATGTAATGTTGTACGTGACAAAATAACGAATTCATGCATGTAACACAACATGACCTTCAAATGACCTTCAACCTAGAGAAATGGTATAAATAAAATTCAACGTGTAAGATTCATTTGATGTATTTATGTTACGCCAAATGTTCAAACATATTCCCTTGAGCTGCTATACATTCAAATGTATCGCAATAGACAACATAATAACAGATTCGGTGTTGACAGGAGGACAATTATGATATACCTTCACCTATACGTTCGTACAGAATGTTTATCCACTACTAATTACTCAGAAGACCATCTTGCTACCAGATTTCCACAGTTTCTAAGATTTCTCGATCAGTTTATCGATGAACGTTTCACAATGCGTTACTCGAAGGAAGATAAGATTGATATGATTTTCATTTATGGAGAAAGTCGACAGTGTTTAAGAGAAGCCGCGTAGTTGTACAAGGACCAATTTCCTAATCGTAATTCTCCATCAGTTTCCGTTTACTCCAATTTGTTAAATAAATTCCGAGAAACTGGTAGTGTCGAAAATAAAAAACGTTTAAAGGTGGGGACTTCTCTCTTCTTCTCTTATAAGGAATGAAGCAAACATAATCAATGTTCTGGCAACAGTGAATACAAACTCTCATGCTAGTACGAGGCAAATCGCACGAGGAAGTGGCGTTAGTCACAAATGTGTAGTGCAAATACTCCAGGAACACAAATTTCTCCCCTTTCACCTATCAATTCATCAAGAACTTCCTAGTAGAGACTTTATAAATTGTGTAAACTTTTTCCAGTGGGGATTGAAACAATTGATAAACGATGGAGCATTTTTTAATAATGTAAAATTTACCGATGAAGCTTCGTTCACAAATCAGGGTCAAATAAATTTAAAAAACCTGCATTATTGGTCATCTGAAAATCCGCGGTGGTTACGGACAGTCGACAAACAAAGACCATGGGCCGTCGATGTTTGGTGCGGAATTTTAAATAACCAAATAATTGGACGTCACGTTATTACCGGAACATTAAATGCAGAAAAATACATTGCATTTTTACGAGAATCGTTACTAATTTTCCTGGAAAATACACCCTTGAACATTCGTGAAAATATGTGGTATCAACAAGACGGATGTCCGGCCCATTCTTCCCGTGTCGTAACACAATTCTTAAATAGCAAGTTTCCAAATCATTGGATTAGACGTAACGGACCCGTATTATGGCCAGCTCGCTCACCAGACCTTACACCCCTTGATTTTTATCTATGGGGAAAACTGAAAGACGATGTTTATAGTAAACCACCAACGACTATAGACGACATGAAACAAAGAATCTTCCAGGCTTGTTCGTCGATTTCCTCAGAAATGAATTACGCAGCAGTACGTTCTGTAACTTCACGGCTGAATGCATGTACAGCAGCTCAAGGGAATATTTTTGAACATTTGGCGTAACAGAAATACATCAAATGAATCTTCCACGTTGAATTTTATTTATACTATTTTTCTGGGTTGAAGGTCATTTGAAGGTCATATTGTGTTACATGCATGAATTCGTTATTTTGTCAGGTACAACATTACGTTAATGACAATATATCATTCCATTTAAAAAAACATCGATAACCTTGAAATCTCATAAAAATGACCATGAAATTTTTTCCCTTTGCACCGTTATATGTGACCCTTCGAACAGTGTAACTTTGTCCTACAAAGTTTTTTTGTACAACGAAAAGTAACGGATATATTTAGGTGTCCTGCTTTATCGAATTCACCCTGTATATTTAATACAGTTTAACTTCTTTTTCATACATCATGTCTTTGACGATACGTCCGCACTCTTCGACGTTTACATGCGAACTTCCGTTGTCTCGATCTCTTTGCACGCAGTCCTTTGTTTTGCTATTTCTATTTTCTCAAACGCTGAGCGCTGTAAAGACACTTAACTACAGCACTAGTTTAAATTTACGCATATTCTCAACACATCTCCTTTAAATTTAAAATACGAATTTAAAAACAATATAATACTCTTTGGTTATAACTAACTTATAATTATTCTCCCGTATTATTTTCAAAACAAACTCAATTCTTTTCTAAAGTAGTGTGATATGATTATTTGGTCCCCTCAGGGTTTCAAATCCATTTACCAAATCTCCCCCTTCTCTCCACTCTCCCTAACGCCTAACTTCAGTCTATTTTAGCCTAATTTTCAGCGGGACCTACTGTTTATCACGGTGGGTTCCGAACCACCTTTTGCCAACAACACGTGAAAAGCACCTGGGAGTCACTTCCCGGGTTTTTACCAAGCGGCCGCCCATCCAAGTCCATTCCACGCTCCAGATTGTTTAACTTCGGTAATCGAATGAAAACCATTTTCATTTCAAAAGCTTTTTATTTACATAACAATATCTTACGAACTATACATAATACCAACAGTCTTATATATTTTTGTACTTTAACATGTGTTCTCGTAGCCCCTATCACAGTGATTTATCTACTTGCTATGTCTATTTATACGTCTAGTAACATTATGTCAAATAGAAACATATTATATATATATATATATATATATATATTATTGCATTATTGCGTTTATATATTATTGCAATTGCGGTTTTGATGCATGTTTTGAGTTTTTTGCAGGAAAAAGAAAGGACAAAAACCTACTTATTTTAAGTTCAGAGCTTAACCATCTGATCCTGTTTGTTTGTTCCTTATTCATACTATTGCTAATATATCACATTAATATATCAAAATATTTTCTAATTCTATGTTATTTACATTAAATAGTTTTAAACTCTACATTAGATACGTCTGAGTATTTTCTAAGTTTTCTATCTCTATGTCATAAAATGGGAATTTATACTTTATCTGTTGGTCCTCTATTGCACTTAGATGCTCCTGCATCAAATTAATTAATAATGGGTTATTGTTCAACTGTGTATTAGAAAATATTTTCGCTAGGTAATCCATATAGTCTCCTAAATATTCAATCTCTACTTCTGAGTGTGAATCTTTTATTTTGATATATCTATTATTGTTTGTAGAATGAGAACCGGTGCTTTCAACGGGACCACGGTCGTTGGCTATCTTTTCTAAAGTATTCAAACTTATTTCTACCCAAAGACTTGGTGAATATATCTGCAATATTTTCATTTGAATCTATTTTTTCTATATCAATTTTACCTATTACATAATTTTCGTTTACGAAATGATAGTGTACCTCTATTTATTTTGACTGTCTCGTAAAATTTCCCAAGTGACTAATTTCAACTGCCACTATATTATCTTCGTCAATTTTGATTGGTCCTTTCATTTCAATATCAAAATCTTTTAATAATCCTCCCAATACTAAAACTTTACTCACTGACTCAGATAAAGCGACATACTCAGCACCCGTAGAGGATTTGGTAACACTACCTTGTTTCCTGGATTTCCATTCTATTATATTACCAAACATTCTTATGACATATCCCGTAGTGGATTTTCTATCTATAGGGTCTCCTGCCCAATCCGCGTCAACAAAACAATCTAGTATCTCATGTTATTCATTTTTCTTAAAATTTAACTTCAAGTCTTTGGTTAGATACAAGTATTTTAGAATTCTTAAATCATATTTATAATGATTACTGTCATAGCAATTCTGAAAACGGCTTAAGTAATTTACGCTGTAACTTATATCTGGTCTCGTTCCAGTACTTATGTATAAAAGCGGTCCTATCAAATGTCTGTATTGAATAGTTTCACATACCGTGTGTGCTGGCTCACACTTCAAATTCTGCTCCATTGGAGTGGCATATAACTTTGTCTTTTTTATTTTGCTTTTTCTACCTAACGACTCAATATAATTTCTTTGACCCAATGACATTCTGCTATTTTTACCACGTTTTTATTAGCTCGCTTTCTTGTTTGTTTGTCTGTTTGTCTGTTTGTTCCGTGACAAATTTTGCAATTGATTTTAAACTAACTTCCTGATGAGCTAGAGGCTTGAAATTGCACATATGGCTTAGAACTGGATGACAATGCATTATTAAAAAAAAACTTTTTTAAAAAGTCTTACCCGTTTCGGAGAAAATTAAATATTTACCTTTTTATCCCCCCGCGAACTACGTCATCTTGTTCAGCGATCCACACTTCGTTCGACAACCCTCTCTACTTTACTATGCGTGCGCACTCTGACTCGTCCCCACTTCACGGACCCATTTCGCCCCGACGCGCGAACCATCGGTAGTGTAGTACATCATCGCGCAACGATCATCGCTTTGTTTACCAAGTGAAATTTACAGTAAGCATAGTGAGTATACAAAGTATTAATAAAGAGTGATACAAGTATTAACACAAGACTAAAAAGCAGAAAATAATTATTTAAATAAAAATAAATTTTTAAAAATACCAATTTTTTAAAAACCGACTAAGAAGTATAAAATAATTTTTCCTAGTGCCATACAGATTCCTAACCTCGGACAGATAGTCCTGAAAATTTGTGATTGTGAATTTTGAATAGCTGTGAAAATACTTGTGAGATTTAAAACGAAAAACGTGGGGCGCAAAATGCATCAATTATCGCATGCGCCCCACGGTTTTCGTTTTAAATATCACAAGTATTTTCACAGCTATTCAAAATTCACAATCGCAAAGAGCCTAGCCGATTAAGATGGTCAAAACTGAAAAGTAAAGTACATAGAACAATTATAGAACAATTATTTTGGAATATCTATTATTTCCTCGATTCTCTCATTCTATACGTTAACCATGACAGTCTTGTTTAACATTTTTATCATTAAAAAACATTAATCTAGTTTGTAAGCCTTGGGTCAAAAAAACTTAGGGAGGAAATAGGACCAGTATTTTGAAAGTGAGGTGTTAGGGGATTGCAAAGAATCTCAGGAACAAATAACCTAAACGATTCCTTTTTCTTTCTAAGCTTATTGAGAAAAAATTCTCGTTCAGTTTGAAAAAAATAGTGCATGTTGGTCATATTTCTGTAAGAGTTACCATGTTTTAATATTTTTCTTTAAAGATAGTGTACATCAAATATTTCTGCTATGTCGAATAACAATAGTAACGTTTTCAGCCTCTACAGCTGTAGACAGGTCAGATTCTTTGCAATTCCCTAACACCTCACTTTCAAAATACTGGTCCCATTTCCTCCCTAAGTTTTTTTGACCCAAGGCTTACAAACTAGATTAATGTTTTTTAATGATAAAAAT
>CM052343.1:11577789-11591392 GCA_028455595.1 Lasioglossum vierecki
AATTAATTCCTATATTCTAGACATCAAAAAGAAATATAATCAATTTACTCGAAATAATTCTAATAAATATTCCATAAAATTTTACTGGATTCCGTCTCATTCCGGAATCTGGGATAATGAAGTTGCTGATGACTTAGCTAAAATTGCTACCACTTTCTGTTCCTTAGGTATTTGTAAAATTCCTTATACTGATTTATATGAACTATTCATGAAAAAAGCGTTTTCCAACACTTTCAGAATAATTAAAAATCAAGGGTTATATAAAGGCAGATTTTATTTTCTTCATTATTATCAGGATAATCGTCTTCCTTGGTTTAATGGTACAAATCTATCTCGTCATTTTATTGTATCAATAAACAGAAGCAGAGCTGATCATTATCATCTTGCAGGATCTCTTGCACGAATTGGCATTATTGACAGCGCTATGTGTAGATGCAACTATGAGTGTGAAACTCTTAATCATGTACTTTGGCAATGCAATTTATATGATGCGCAAAGATTACTTCTGTTGAAAAAAATTTTTAAGTTAAAATTTCAACTGCCTTTGGACGTCTCTATATTTTTGGCTGGGCCCAATATTAAAGTCTGCCTTTATATTCACTCGTTCCAAAAAAATTGTAACTTATATGTTTAAGAAGAAACAAATGGTTGTACATCCTCATGCTTAAATTTGTATAAGTTTTCTTGTTATGTTTACTCCACGTATAACTATATCTAACGTTGTCACAAATCTCTTTTGAGATTTAAAAAAAAAAAAAAAAACTGCATGACTGGAGTGAGTCCATGATCGGAAACTGAAAAAAATTCCGAAATTATATGTTTCCAGAACTCTCTACTTTAATGCGTCATTTCGAATTAGCGATCCTGTAGTTTTAAATACGCCAAGTTTTCAATAATAAACGTTGCAATAGCATTGTATGTGCCCCCCCCCCACAAGGAGGGACGAAACTTGCTTTTTCGAAAAGAACTCTAAATCTCTTTATATTTAAGAAACTGCATCTCACTTAAAGTGACAGCACGGTCGAGCCGTCCTTAACTACTTGTTGGTCCTCAAGGGCTGCCGAATAATCAAAATTACACCTCGAAAACGAAAAAAGTAGGCTTTCTTGGTATACGTCCCTCCTCGATTGATATTTTATCTAGCGATTGTGACGACGTAGGTCACCGAAATGTGTATTATAGAGAAATGGCATCGCTAATTCCGAACCCTTGCATTCTCGTGTACGTATACACGTAGCGCTGTGTAAGTCACGCACACTAGAGATGGGATCCACACCCTTAACGGCACCTCAAGGAGGTCTACCCCGCAGTAGTGAGGATAGATCAGGGACATTTATAGATCAGCTTTTTGGGACATTTACGGATAAAATACTGTACATGTTTTTGAAAGGTCTGTGTCTAAGCTTCGAAACGCAGATAGTGGTAATTGTTTGGAGCGTGAACAGCGAGCAAGTTTTCGCGTCAAAACGTCAACTTTTGTTCCAAGTAAGCATCATTTGCGAAAAGTTATGTTGTATTATTTGGTTTTAAAGAAACGTGACGCGGAAACGTATCGTTTGCTCGTGGATGTTCACGCATAGCTTCTTCAAATGAATTTGAAAAGAAAAATAAATATATTTATATTTGATTTTTTTTGAGAAACTGAGAAATATTTTAAATAATCAAGAATATTGTTAATTTCGTTGCTACGCCCTGTCTTTGGCGCCCTTAGCCACTCGAAGCTTGTCACTAAAAGACCCAAACCACTCTTCTTTCATGCTTCGGCTGACAACCAGCGCATCTATGACAGAATTACCACAGAGATATTTTGTTTACACGCACTGGCTTGTTTCATGGACTACGTTTGTATCGTTTATTTGCATTTCCTCATGCCGTTCGAATTATTCACTACTAACGTGAAAAATGTTAGTATTTAATATCATAGAACACATGCAACTTAGAAATATGTTTGCTATGAATTTTAGTTGTCGAATTACTTTCTTGAGTAATAATGTTTTAGGATTACTATTCAAAAATGATTTCCCATTGACTGCATGTATTTCTAAATATACACCACATTTATCTGACAAGTTTAAATTACGTTATTATAATTATTAACTTCCCGATTTTATAGGGAAGTTACTGTAATGACCCCAAAAATCGAAAATCGATTTTTTAGCAGATGTGCACGTTTCATGGTCATTGGCGTCATTTTAGACTATTTTTATCAAAATGTTTGTGTGTGTGTGTGTGTGTGTGTGTGCGCGCGTATTTCCGTTTTTATGGTATCAAATTTTTCGTTAACGTTTTCAGAAAAAGTAATAATGGGATCAGAATGATAAATGATGCAATCGATGTGCCCCGCTGTAACTTAGAGCTGATTAGAGTTTGGTCCAGTAGTTTTTTAGTTCTTTTAGTTTTTTTAGTTTTTTTAGTTCTTTTCGAAAGAAGTTCACTCAACAATCTAATTCATACGAGAAGACATAAATTATTCACCTATGAAACAAACGTAATTATTTAAAAATATTTTTTCTTATTTTAAAAAAAAATTTTTTAGGAAAAAATTTTTTTTTTCATTTTTTTTATTTATGCAACTAGTGCTAATTTTACCGCTTGCAATAATCGAAAATTATCCCAATGAAAGAGTGAATTTCATCTCTACTCTCGAGAATACATTTTCAAAGAATATCGATGAAAGTACAAAAAAAATTAAAAATTTATATTACAATCTTTGAAAAAACAATAAGTTCGAAACGAATCATTAACGGAGATTAAATTGAAAATTAGTATAAAATATATGATAATTATTAATAACATTGATGTTGAAGACGGATTGGTTAATGGAGCAAACATGGGGAATATTAAAATTTATTACTTTTCAAGAAAATACTAAAATTCCGTCTATATTGTGGTTAGATTTTCAATTGGCCAGAGTAGGAGTGAAAGTAAGAACTCGTTATCGTAATGATATGAAAAGTGCAAATATTCATCAAAAATTTAATACCAATAATAAAAATATCGATTCAAGTAAGTATGTTAAGTTCGGAAAAATATCAAATCACACGTAGTCAATTTCCAGTGGTTTCTGCTGAAGGGATTACGATTCATAAAAGTCAGGGACAAACATAAGAGAAAGTATGTTTGAATTTAAAACATCAGAAACGCGAACTTTACAAATGTTGTATGTAGCAATGAGCAGACTTTCAAAATTGAACGGTTTATATATTTTGGGACAATTTAAATTAACAGTATCGAAGAAAACCAAGAACAATACTGCAAGCCCTGATAATGAGGAGTTGTATCGTTGACGAAAAAATAATTAAGACAATTTATTTTTCAATATTACTCTGCTATAACAAGGAACCAAGCGAGCAACGAGCATACGATATTGGTTTAATGCGATGCCACATAGCAAACATTTTGATAAGTAGAAAACTATTGACTTTTCCTGAAAACATATAATCATCTTAAAACTGTAGGCAGCTGTCAGCAGAGACTATAGAAACCCGATCGCCTGGTATCGCACACGGGTGGCAGACCGGTGAAATGAAAAGGGCTATCGGAGTTTCTAAAACGCTTATCGCCTGGAATAAACAAATGACGAGTGACCCGTTGCCGGCGACCCAAAGCGGTCCATGGAGTCAGTCTTTGAACAGTGGAAGAAGGCAAAAGACGTGTTCGCTGTAGCATCCGGTGAAATAAAGAAGCAAATATCAAATACTGTTTGGATTACCTTCAATTTTTAGCATTTCCTAAAAAACGTACACTAAATAACTAATGATAATAATATACTGCAACTAACGAATCGGGAAGTTCTTTGTGTGGCTCGTGGAGAGTCACACACAAAATAAAAACATTAATAGATGCAGGCCCTACAAGCCATTCGTACCACTAACCCTCTCGCGAGCTCGCAAAGCGAGCGAGCTACAACAACCCCACCCGCGAAGCTCGCGAAGGAGTCCTAAGTGGACGCGCCCAAAGCTTGTCCTCGCATTTGGTTCCGCTTAGTCTCTTCGCAAAGAAAACATATACAGTAAACCCTAGCAAGTTGTCCCAGGTTGGGCGACTTGATTCTTGTCCATGCCTACTCACTCCACAACCTGTCACCGCTGTACCGCGTCGCAGGGCGGCGGCTATTGTTCTCGACCCGGGTATATCGGTGTGCACACTACTACATTAACACAACGGATCGAATGTTCAAACATCTTAATGTTCATTACTTTTTAATGCGATTTTACTGACTTATTCCTGACATTTTTCTGATTACAACAAGACCAAACACGGTATAATTTCAATTTTATTTAGTTGTGTATGAATAAAGTTTCGTATGGGAAAAAGAAATTTATTTAAACATATGCTATAGCATATATTGAAGGTATCATAAATTATAAATTATGCTTCACATGTAAAGTAAATATGGGCCAAATTATATCGTGTTTGGTCTTGTTTTAATCAGAATAATTCCAGAAACAAGCCAATAAAATTCTCATAAGAAAATAATGCAAAATAAACCATTTAGAATTGGCATTACATTGTGAAAACACGTGGACTTTTAAACTATGCCGGCGACGGCGACTCTCTGCGGCCCCACGCTGCGCGTATCCGTCGTCGACATAGTTGTTCTATTGTAGTCTCGCTCATCGCGATCGGAACGGTAGACCCAGACGTAAATCAAAATTACAAATTATCACCGCGATTCTTGTCTGCTCCAGGAACAGTCCATTGGATAAGAATCAAGGGATTACTGTACAACCGTCCCCTCGCGAAGAGGGAAAGTGTAGGAACGTCTAGAAATTCGAATCGGTGACAAATATAATACAGGGTGTCCCAAAATTCGTGTACTTCCCGGAAATGGGAGGTTCCTTGGGTCATTTGAAGTGACATTTTTCTTTACAAAAATGACGCCAGCGGCTTTGTTTAGGAGTTATTAACAAAAAACACGGCCCAATCAGAGCGCGGCTACAGCGGATTGATTCTGGCTCGGCCAATGGCGCCGCCACGCTAAGCGGGACCTGTCGCTGAGTCGGACTCCGTTTGCTTTAGACACGCTCTGATTGGTTTGTGTTTTTTGTTAATAACTCCTAAACAAAGCCGCTGGTGTCATTTTTGTAAAGGAAAATGTCGCTTAATAATTTAATAATGTATAGGATCTAGGAACGTTTATTGAGATTTACTCTTGCAAGTGTCTTCTTAGCCTCTTCGAGATCGACTAACTATTTGACTGCCACGGGTAGAAGAAAAACCCAGGTCAGTTGGGGCTGACGGCCCTTAGCTTTATTTGAGTTTTACCACATGGCCTTTGGGTGTTGTATTAACGATATCTTTTGGGTCTAAGGGTCCTGGCTTAGGATATAAACATCTGACCTTTGGTATCTACATTTATGAACAACAGGACCATTGTGACGGAGTATTAAATTTTTTTTCTTTGTCATTATATCAATAAATTGAAAACCGTGATGATGTTATAACTCTTAACGAGAATATCGGTTCTGTCTAATATCGTTATATTGATTACGGTTCCGGATCTGTCATTTTATATATCGAATTATCTTTGGCTTTATATACTTATATTTATTATTTAAGCAGTTATTTATTGTTATTTATAATATAAACAATTATTACACAAATTAATTTCTATAATTTGTTTCTATAGTCCATATTTGAATTATTATTCCAATAAATCCTTGTTAAAATAATTGTTTAAATAAATAAATGTTTATAATTTGTTTCTATATATGTAGGGAGAAGTCGTCTTCAAGCGTCGAGAATTCCGTTGAATGTCGTGTCGCTAGAAACTATAGCGACGCGACCATTCGATATTTATTATTTATTTGGCGTTGTTCATGTTTATTACTTTCTATTGTTTCATTCATTCTCGTTTGACGTGTTTAAAAGAATAGACGTGTAAGATTTTGTATTCATTATATTTGAAATTAAACCTTAAATCCTACATTTTTGGGGGCTCGTCCTAAAGTCTGTGCGTGAAAGCAGTGTACGCGCGCGCGCGCGTGCAACGACGGTTCAATGCGACAAAAAATTATAATCGAATTGTTACGGGAGTACATCCGCGATGTCGTCTCGAGATCTAAACACACTTTCGCTCGCAGAACTAAAGGATATTCTGCGACGTGAGGGTCTACAGACGTCCGGAACGAAGTCGGTGCTGATTGTCCGATTAATTGAACACGATCCATTATGTCAATGGGCCTACCGCGGTCAGACGGACACGGTAAACGAAAATGCAGGTGGAGACGTGTGCAAGAATCATCCTACGGGGAATACGGTGAGGAATGACGATACAGAGGACGTTCGGCGCGAGATAAGTCTTTTAAACAGAGAAAGAGAAATAGCAGAGAGGGAACTGGAATTGACGAGACGTGAACTTGCGTTAATACAAGAAACACGACATCCGAGCGGACCGGAACATGCGAATCCGAGAGAAGAAAACACACACGGACGAGTTGGTGTGAAAACTGTCGCCGAACTGCTCGCGTACTTCGATGGAATGTCGGAAGACTATCCAACGTGGGTGAAACAAATAAAGGTATTACGAAGAACGTATAAATTGAATGATAACGAGACGAAAGTGCTAATAGGAATGCGTGTACGGGGAAAAGCGAGAGATTGGGTTCACTCGCGTTCGGAATACATTGAACTGCTCGCCGACGATCTGCTCTCGAAGTTCGAACAGATGTTCTATCACAGGCCAAACAACATTCTACTGCGCGACCTATTGCGCGAACGAGTGTGGAAGAAGAACGAATCTTTCGAAGACTATTTCCATGATAAAATTATAAAGGCGAACCGTGTACCGATAGACGACGAAGTTGAGCTGGTCGACCACATCATCGAGGGCATTCCGGACAGATCTCTGAGGTCGTAAGAAAAGATGCATTGTTTCAAGACTCCAGAAGCATTGCTGGTAGCATTCGAACAGTTGATGCTGCCGTCAACAGGCTTTGCGGAAAATTCGTTCATGAACGAGCGGAGGAGACCAACAACAAGCCAACAAGATAGGGAAGCATTCCGGAGGAACAAACCTAGGAGGTGCTTCAACTGTAACAATGAGGGTTATCTAAGTGCAGACTGTCCGGCGAAGTCTCGCGGTCCCAAATGTTTTCGGTGCAACCAACGTGGACACCTGGCGCCGAACTGCCCAAAACGAGAAACTAACCCCGAAAAAACAGTGAAATTTGTAACAATTTCCATCAGCTCAATCGTGTAAACCAGTAAGAGTGAACAATGTCGAACTGATATCAATAATAAAAAAGCACGAGTGATCTAACGCTCATGAGCGTATCTTGTTGTGTAAGAATAGGAGCACCGTGTTTACAGATTAACGGAACTACCTTTGCGGGCGTCGGGTCAAACGGTCATAAGATGTTAGGAAAATTTGTAACCACCGTTGTTATCGATGAATACCCGCATGAAATTGAATTTCACGTAGTTTTCGATATTTTATTAAAACATAATTTACTGTTAGGCGCAGACTTCTTAAATAAAGTTAAGTTAGTCAGAAACGGACGAGAGATATCGATTGAGAAAATTCACAAAGACCCTGTCACCAATAAATGGAGTGATGAAAGTATACCTTAAGTTTTTCAGATTGTATGCGAGCAAGAGGAAATAGATGTAACACATATAGACGATATTACGATTCGAAAACATGTCAAGAAAAACATGTTAAAAAAATTCAGGACGTGAACGTAGAAATGAGTATTGTTCTGAAAGACGAGGAACCTGCGTATCAGAGACCACGACGTTTAGCACCGGCAGAGAAGAGTGCAGTAGACTTACAAATTAGCGATTGGTTACGGGATGACATTATTCAGCCGTCGCTCTCTGAATACACAAGTCCCATCGTACTTGTAAAGAAAAAAGACGGCTCTATGCGTTTGTGTGTAGATTATAGAAAATTAAACCAAAAGATAGTAAGAGACCGTTACCCTTTACCACTCGTGGAAGACCAGCTAGACGCGTTACAAGGCGCTAAAATATTCAGTACCCTTGATTTAAAAAATGGATGTTTCCATGTACCGGTACATAAAAACAGCCGTAAGTTCACACCATTTATAGTACCCAATGGTCAGTATAAATTTTTACGCGTTCCTTTCGGTTTATCTAACTCTCCAGCTGTTTCGTGAGATTCATTAATATGGTTTTCAGAGATCTATTACTGTTCCGTCGTAAGAAGGTATAGTCGGGCTTACCTCCTTTATGTTAAATTCGGATTATAGTAAAAGGAACAAATTCTGTTTATTATTTAATTATGACCTTGCCGACACTCGCAAACCCAGCAAGTAATTAACTGGCAATTTCTCCGAAGGCACGACCCAAAGTAAGTTTAATTTATTACCGTTCCTAAACGAACCAGGTTTTTTACATTTTGACGATTCCGTTTTTTTATGACTTGCTCAGCTGTTGGGAAATTCTAAGAGCAATGGGGGTATCATAAAACGCTTAAGAGACGGTGACCATACGGTCCCAAACACATGGTCTCGCTCGCTCGGTTCAGGTAGCGCCCCACTCCGTCTTCCGGATTAGCTCTCCCTCAAGGAAACAGAATGAAATCTTGACCAATAACGACATACCAATTGGTAATGACTACTTCAGTCAACCAATAAGAGAACTTCCCTGATTATAACAATCAGAGAGTCATCCTACCAAACTCCTAAGGGCCGCCCTCTCTCATCCCAAGAGAAGCCCAAAAAAGAGGCTCGTAGTTTTCTGAGGCGGCGCGCTCACTCTTTCAGGATCTGTTGACCGGTTACCAGTCTTTAGTGCAAACACAAGTGACACGGCGCATCCAGTCTCAGTATAACGAAAAGTGACATCCACTCGGACATTACAGACTCAGATTTAATGCGGATCATCAACTCAGATCCGCGCGCGTCTAAAACAGGATCTGTTGGGCTAGCCTTATCAGAAGAGTCCTCCAACAGATCTGGACGAAACGCATTCCCTTTATGAATCCGGTCCAATCCTTGAACTAGTTGCCTAAAATTAATTTGGCAGGCAACAATCCGGTCACATCCGAATCGACAGAGTCGGAATAAAACAATTACAACAAAAAGTTATTCTGGCATATATGGATGATATCATCGTACCTACAGGTGGGAGAAAATTGAAGGGGTGGTTCTCGACGACAATCTAGGACGAACAGGAAGAATAAAAAAATTGCACTTTCGACTTCGTTAATTAGCTATTAGCAATTAAAGATTGGCCCAAAAAGCGGCAACACTTTCGACAGAGGTCTACGTTGCGTACGTCACATAGGCGCGCGACAGTCATGTATCAAGTGACAGTTCTTATTTGGGGCCCCAACGAGGTGAAAATGTTTAATAAATAGCTGGACGACATTGAACCTACCTACTCGTTAAAATCCACAAGGGCATTTCTAATATCCGCCCTATGAAATTATCGAGTAGAAGGGGTCAATGCCCTTTCACTTTTAAATTCTTCTCACACAAATCCATAAATCCTTATTCTGCACTATAATTTTTCATAAAACCGAACTTAAATACTGGAATAAACGCTCTAGCTCTATTTACCATAACATACACACGCACTACGAGGGAAAGAGACGAGGCAAGGTCGAAGGCTAAAGAGAATATAGTTATGATCCAGGAAGAGAATAGACGGTCATTTAATAATGTTGGGTATAAAGGAGCCGACATTAACGACCGGTACCGAGACCGGCTCGCGCGCAAACCGATCGCGCACTTCTGTTGTAAACAAGTAAACACACAGTTATCGATATAATAAAATACCAGTTTATTGTAACAACCAGCACTCAGTCATTTAGCAGCAACCTAATAATTTGGTTCTAGTATGTTTGATCCTTGTATTTTGATATTATCTAAATACGCGACTACTCCTGGAATTCCCTGTAACTTAGAAACCATAAATTTCTGGAAAATGTGCGGTGCTATGTTTAAGCCATCGAGTAATACGTTTACCTTGAATAGTCCCAAGGGAGTGCTTAGCGTTAAGATTTTTGCTGTTTCCTCGTCTACGCGTATTTGTTTGTACGCATTTTTCAAATCAATTTGGGAGAAATATTGTTCTCCATTTAGGGTAGTTAGAACTTCTTGAACTGTAGGCAGTTAATGTCCCCGTTTGCTTTCCTCACAAATAGGGCCGGTGTAGCCCAATTTGATTGGTCTACCGCTGTCAACATTTTTTGATTGATCATTTCTAGCAATGCCTTTTTTATCGGTTGAATCATGGCAAAAGGTACTCTTCTTGCTTTGAAAAATTTTGGAGTTGCGTTATCTTTTAATTCTATATTGGCTGGTTCCCCTATGTGACCGGATAATTCCGTTTTCCCGATTTCCGGGAATTTCCTTAATAATTCTTTATAATTGTTGCATTCCGAAACATGTTGTATGCCCACCACCTGAATACCGAAGGTATTGAACCAGTTGGCCCCCAGGAGGTTAGGTCCATTGTTTTCTTCAGTGACAATTAATGGTAGAATTCTCTTTATGCCTTTGTACTTTACGGTAACTAATGTAGAGCCTTTTGTTTTGATGGGTCTTTTTCCCCATGCCCGGATATTCGGTAGATTCTCTGACCATATAGGCTCTGCATCTTTCCAAATCTTTTCGAATGTAGGGTAGTTCATCAATGACTCCTGCGCGCCGTTGTCTACTTCTATTTCTTGACCATTAATTATTACTTTTGTTTCGTATTTTATCCTCTTCTGATTCGGAATTTGACTCTTACTCGATGTGATGTGTATTTGAATTCCTCTTCTTGCCGTTATTTTTTGATTTATATTGTTTTGTTATGCATGCTGCTTCGACATGTCCTGACTTTTTGCAGAACTTACATACTGCATTTTTATGGAAACAGTTATCCGCGCTGTGATTGCCTTTTCCACATCTAAAACAAGCTTCGTTCCCTTTTTTCAAATCGTCCCTATTTTGATTTTTAAAAGGTACGATTCTAGTCGTTTTCTGTACTGAAAGTTTGTTTTAATTGGTTTTGTTGTTTTTGAGTTCCTTCAATACTTGTTGCAATTTCAATAGTTTTATCGAGTGATAAACCGATTTTGTTTGTAGGAGATCGAACTTCTTCGTGTCTTCTACAGAGGTAACGTTGTAGCTCTTCATCTCTAATTCCAGCAACAAATCTATCACGATTCATGATTTCTAATGGCAATGATTCGTTGGTTTTGCCAAAATTACAATCTTTTGCGAATGTTCTTAGGCTTTTTATAAATTCCTTCAAGTCTTCGCCTTCTTTCTGGTCACGTTTTTGAAACTTTACGCGTGCTAGTAGTTCATTTACCTTTTTTGTAAAGTGCCATGTACATTTCCTTTTGACTTCGTCGTAACTTGCCTCTTGAGGAGTGCTTGGAGACAATAGAGATTTTATCACTGTGTAATTTTTTGCGCCTAAACCGTTGAATAAGCATGCCTTTTTTTGTTCTTCAGTAGTGATTACTGTATTATTTAGTTGCAGAAACCATTCGAACCTCTCTACATAGTCCTCCCAATTCTCCTCTTTGTTGTTGAACTCGGTTATTGTCCCGATAATTGCCGTCATTATTTGACGTTCTGTATCTGGCTTTTGAGCTTTTTCTTTAGGTTCGGTTTTTGACATGTATTTATTTTGTGAATGACTAATATCTAACTCTTGCTTTACAGCCTGGAAGTTTTTTCGCGTATTTTCAGCGTGTCTTGCTTTTACCTCGTCGCCAATTATTAGGTTGCTGCTAAATGACTGAGTGCTGGTTATTACAATAAACTGGTATCAACAGAAGTGCGCTATCGGTTTGCGCGCGAGCCGGTCTCGGTGCCGGTCGGTAATGTCGGCTCCTTTATACCCAACAAATAAGAAGCGAAAGAAGGCAGTAGCGTATAAGGAAGGCGACCTAGTAGCTATCAGGCGAACACAACAAGGTCCAAGTTTGAAACTTGCAGATAAATATCTAGGTCCTTATCGAATCACACAAATATTGCAGCATGATAGATACGTAGTCGAAAAAGTTGGGAGCTGCGAAGGTCCTCGGAAAACGACAACGGTAGCAGACTCTATGAAATATTGGGTCGGCGTGGACGAGGAAGACACTGATTGTGAAAAAGACGAAAAAGAAGAGGAAAATATGCACAGTCTCTGAGGGCAGAGACTAGTGTCGGATGGCCGAGTGTAGGAAGAAGTCGTCTTCAAGCGTCGAGAATTCCGTTGAATGTCGTGTCGCTAGAAACTATAGCGACGCGACCATTCGATATTTATTATTTATTTGGCGTTGTTCATGTTTATTACTTTCTGTTGTTTCATTCATTCTCGTTTGACGTGTTTAAAAGAATAGACGTGTAAGATTTTGTATTCATTATATTTTAAATTAAACCTTAAATCCTACATTGACGACTTAAATCCTACATACATGTTTATAATTTCAATAATAATTTATTGTTAAAATAATTATTTCAATAAATTATTATGAGGATAATAATTCAAATAATAAATATAAAAATAATTAAAAATATATTTATTCAAACAATTACTTTAATAATAAACTATTATTGATATAATAGTTCAAATAATAAACACAGAAACAGTTTATAAAATTTATTTCTTTATACAATTATTTCAACCATAAATTGTTATTGAAATAATAATTAAAATATTGAATATAGAAACAAATGTCTATACATTATAAAAATTTATTTATTTGAACAATTATCATGACAATACATTGAAATAACAATTTCAATAATGCATATAGAAACAAATTATTAAAATGTACTTATTTAAAAATTATTTGAATTGTAAATAAAAATAAATAACGATTATTACAAAATATTTTTCGTATATAACCGCAGTAAGACATATACCGCAGTAATTTTCAAATTAATTTTAAATTCCAATACTTTTTTAGAATATTACGTGGTAATTACTTCATTTTTCCTACATCTACACACTGTCGTTTATAAGACAATAATTACAATGGTGAAAAATAAGGGAATTAAGAAAGCAATAAGAGTGCGCAATGAAATTATACAATACAAAGTAATTTTTTCTAATAATTATAGAATGGGTACGTCAGCATTCTACATTTAATTATTACCTGCGATACTAAATCTATTTACCTACGCCATTGACGCAGTTTCACGTAATTCACGAACAAATGATCTATTTAGGTAGAGAGCGCTGAACCACCGACTGAATCTCGTCGGTGGTGGAACTTTTTAGTGATGTGGTCTTTCAGGTCACTGGCAGTCTTTAACTGCTGCCAGCCTTACGGGACTACGTGTCCCACGAAAATTTCAGTGTTTCTTACGCCCTCTATGATATATTCTGGCTTCAGCCACCGACGAGATACTGTTAAAGACTGCCAGCCCCCGTGCTATCTCGCGGGACCAAAAAGTGGGCGCAATGGGCGGGGTGGTATCGGTGGAAATTACAGTGATCTGAAATACCACATCGCTAAAAGTTGCTCCACCGACGAGAATAGTATCAAAATAGTGACAAAACATCGTCTGAAATAATGGTGGAGAATGTAACATTTAATAATAATCTGCTCAGTGATCTTTTGCACCGACGAAATGCCGTCGGAGGCATTCTGGTTTTTTGGCTGAAGCCAGAATATATCCTAGAGGGCGTAAGAAACACC
>CM052343.1:11605802-11625179 GCA_028455595.1 Lasioglossum vierecki
AAAAACACGAGAAAAATTGAAAAATGCAGATTTCATATAAAAGTAGGTCTCGTATCACTTTAGAATTAAATTTAGCAATAAGATATTATCAAAATTATTGTTTCTGATCACGCGAGCGCCTTGGCGACACGTGAGGCAAGGTAGGATAAGGGGGAGAAAGGCGACGGGTCTTCCAAATTCATAATAAGGAGTCTAAACAACAGAGGCTCCTCGTCACCTCTCCCCTCACCGTTCGAACATCATTGTAACGGTAATTGCCCTCAAAATGGCAGTTACACTTCAACTCCTGCTAAGCAATCACCTGTTTTACTGGAAAGTATCTAGGCTCTTGCGCTTCTTGTGCCTGTCCTTTTATACATCTTTTTCTATATTCTTATTTCGTTATCTTTTGTAACAGACCTGTAGACAGGCCTGTCACTAAGCACCGCGAACCAAATCAACCCGAACAAACCCGAACGATCACGGAAGAACCCGTGGGAACCGCGAGCTAAATTTTCCCACGAGCGTGAGAATATTTCAAGAAATATTTTCACGCTCACGCGATATCCCCACTCCTCATCAGGCCTATATAAGGCGCGGCAAACGAGCACGCGGCACCAGTCGTACTTTCCAGGCAAAAGAAGTAAGAACGCGTTTCCGAGAGTAAGTATCGAATATTTACTTGACCGATCCTTTCCTGGGCACGGCGTACCGCCATCCCGATAGCCACGGTGTGTCACCAGCTATCCTAGTCACGGTGTGTCACCGACTAGTCTCGAGCACAACGTACCGTCACTCGATTATGGCCACGGTGTGCCACCAGCCATTCTAACCTCTCCAGCGACAGTCACGGTGTGCCACCAACTGTTGCACCCCATCCTGGGGCTCGGTGTACCACCGGCCCTCCTGTCTTGCTACGGCGTACCGTCAAGCACTCGGCTACGGTGTGTCACCAGCCATCCCAACCCGCTACGGCGTGCAGCCAAGCACATAGCCACGGTGTGCCATCAGCTATCCCGTCACGGCGTGCCGCCGACGGAGACGTTTAACGAGCACGATGTGTCATCACTCGTTAATGTAGAACCGCCTGGGAGGAAAAGCACGCACGGTGTGTCACCACGTAGCACTTCCGACAAGACCGACCCAGGCAGGGTGATCCGGGTGACAACCCCAATCAGAATCCGTCCCTCGATCCGCACCTGGTCAAACTCGCGCCGCGTACCGCCTCGAAACCGATCACTTACGGGGACCGTCAGATTCAGTCGCGACGCGTTCTAAACAGTCGACCACGAACACGCTTAGGCAGCGACCCCCGGTAAAATCTAATCATCGTGAGTGGTTTATTTATAACCTTTCCCGGACCAGTACAACTCCTCGCCGACATCGAACCTGGCACGGCGAGCTGTCCAGCATCGAGGAGATAACCCAGAGACGACCGAGGGTAACGACCACTTATACTTTATTAGTTATAAGTGGTGTCGATTTTTTTCATCTATTAGTTCTTCGGGTTTTTAGTGCTACAAGTGTTCGACCGCGACCATAAATCTTAGTCGCGACGAAGAGGGTTTTTCCCATGTTTATTTTACTCAAGTTAAGGGTCCAAAGTGAGGACCGAGAACGGTCTATGTCTCGTGACATAGACAAAACAATACGTTCTTTGTTCGTGCTTAGAGCGGGTAAGGCCCAGGAAAAACATATGCGCGCCATGACATAAACTATCGGCATACTCCGCGACGTCGAATCTTCCTGGGGTTTTCGAGTGAAATAAAAAAGAAAGGAACAGTGGGTCCTTAGACTTAGTTATTCTGAAAGGAACGAACGAGAACATTCGGTCGTAGAAAGTCGTCCGGGAAGGTGATTCCGAGATCCTTTAGACAAGGATTAGATTTTTAGTGCGTCTCGATCCGTGGCAGTGCCAGTGCGAAAGATACTGCGTGATATCGCAAATCATGTTTCAACATGATCATTACGAATACACTATATACATTCGACGGATCCCATGGAGCCGTACTCTAACAGTACATCTGGAATCCAGTAAAATTACACATTAAACGGATCCCATGGAGCCGTACTCTAACAGTACATCTGGGATCCAGCAGAATCATACATTATATACACTCGACGGATCCCATGGAGTCGTACACACATTTATAGTACATCTGGGATCCAGTAAAATTGATCCCATGGAGTCGTACACTATCAGGTCGTGCTGTAGCACACATTTATAGTACATCTGGGATCCAGTAAAATTATATTTGCCGAGTCTATCATACGTATATATATATTATCACATCTTCACGCTCGTATCTTCACCTTTTTTGTTTTTTATGTAATCATGATTTATTACTACCATATCTGGGGTTTTTATGCCGCATGGCTTTTCCCCAATGACCCAATAAATTATGCAATTTGTTTCGGCTCAATTCTGTTTTGTTTATTATTAATTCATTCCTTTTCCATTTTTATCCTAATATTATTGTTGAAATACGGGACTTCTCCATGTTGGAGAGGTTTCGACGATACATTTTTTGGTGCCTCCTGTGAGTTATGAGCGTTGAAACGATTAAGATGTGATAAAACATTAAAAATTGAGCGCAATCGCCGTTGAAACTGGACACGGAAAGCGGAAAGAGATAATTTCCTTTGTCCGGGGGAAGGCCCTACTAAGACGGGGCGCATCCCTTGGAAGGGGAAAACGGTCCCTCGCAGGAAAGCGCACGGGTAGCAGAGACTTCGGTTCTGACTATGAACGCAGCATCATCCGCCCGAGACAAGTTTGACTTTGTATTCACGTAGATCTGAGATATCGTGCCCCTACAGTACTGATTTTTTATTTGTACTCGTATTATTACGTATTCGCAATTTCTTCGGAAACTTTAGTACGCGGTGTGTGTGACCCGGAGAGTTAAAGACAATAGTGTTCAGTGGACACATCGAACTTTATAACGAACATTGATGAACTCTGGTCATAATCTTCAGCATCATATGGTGGACCTCTCACCCATATCGCCTCCTACTGCAGACTTGACCATCAGTGAAAGATAAGTACCGGTTATCAGTTATAATTTCTTGATTTTGCGTTTTCACAATATAAATTACATTTAATTACATATACGGTGCGTGTGGATCAGTGCGTGCGGAATAATGGATCGGGTTAGTATAATTAATCAAAAGCGTACGTCGCTTAACCGCTTCGTTCTCACGGACGTGTATACACGCGCCGCGATATCGTTCACGCAGCCCCACAGACGCGTAAACACGCGCCGCGCTACCGTTCACGGAGTCTCACAGACGCGTAAACACGCGCCGCGTTATCATTCACGGAGTCTCACGGACGTGTACACACACGCCTACTGATTTGCTCCGTCTGGTGTGTATGGTGCAAGCAACAATCGATTCGCAAAGAAACCAGATATCATTGTATCAATTGTGATGTTGCATTATGTGCAGTTCCTTGTTTTGAATTATATCATACAGAGCAATAATAAATTTGAAATATTTTGAAATCAATGTTTATTACTTCTATATACCGTTTCCAAAATTAACACTTTTCCAAATTAAACTCTTTATCTAATACTAGCGTGTTTACGCGTCTGTGGGACTGCGTGAACGATATCGCGGTGCGTGTATACACGTCCATGAGAACGAAGCGGTTAAGCGACAGCTTACACAGTTGGAGAACAGTGTCACGTCGAATCGATATGATTTAACAACCTTTAACTTACGGCTGAGTCGAGTTACGGAATTATTTCATGCATATGAAGAATTGAACGACGAACTCGCGGTTCTCGACCCGACAAACGATTATTCAATAGAAATCGAAGAAATTCAGGATCGATACTATGTCGTCGCAGGCAAAATTAAATCGATGGAAGTCCCTGAACCTTCATCCGCGCCGGTAAATCAAACGCTCGATAACTCGGGCCTGAACATGACCCTAACAGAGGGACGACGGCGCACGTTAAAATTACCGATCGCTGAACTGCCAAAATTTGACGGAAGTTTAGAAAAGTGGCTCTCATACAAAAATACATTTTTAACTATGATTGATGCGCGTACTGACATCACGGACTTGGAGAAATTTATATATTTGAAAAACTCCCTTGTGGATGGCGCGCTAAATAAAATTTTAGTTTTTAACATCAGCGCCGAAAATTATCAGCATGCTTGGCGTCTTTTAGTAGATTCCTATGAAAAAAGGCGTATTCTCGTTGCGAAGCATTTAGATGCTATTATCGACTTAGGTAGTAGAAAAATCTCATCGAGCGAACTCGTAAAAGTGATCGACGGTGTTCGTCAACATTTAAACATGCTTCAGTCGTTGAATGTTACCACGAATAGTGCAGTGATCATTCGGTTCTTAGAAAGAGCATTGCCTAACGAAATCCGAGAAAAATGGGAGGAAACATTAGATTTAGATACTCTTCCTACGCTGGAAGATTTTTACAAATTCGTGAACGAGACGACATTCCGACAAATCACTCTTGAGAAGGGTGTCGCTCGTAACAATACCGACACGGGAGTCAAGCGTCGCACAGTGGTCCAGGAGCCCGCTTTTTGTGGCCAAAATTCAATTTTTCGACTTTCAAATTTCAACAAAACTTTTTTTCCGTCATAATAAGAACACTTTAAAACCTCGAAATTCTAAATATTAGGTTTTTCGGATAGCTTTCCGAGCAGATATAGCGTTTGAAGTTCACAATTATGAAATTGGAGGAACAACTAAATAGTTGAATTATTCTTTACACACTGCTAAAATGAAAATTTGTATTATATTTTCGAATGTGTGAGCAGGTATATTTCAGTTATTTAATGGTAATATAAGCATGTTTCAATCAATATACGAAGGACATAAAGTTAAGTGCAATGTAAACTTTAGGTAGAGTTTTAAAAAAATGTTTAAAAATGTTAGCATTCAGACTTGATTTTTCTGAAAGTTCAGACCTTCAACATATACACATGATAAATTTCAGCTGCACCTTCCTGCGCTTTTTAATTCTACGTGTATTTTAACAAGCAGACGCGCGTTCGCGCGCGAAGTACGCACTCTAATGCTACGTTCTGAACGCGTCACACATTTTAAACTTACACACGTATGGTTTACAGTATATGATATATGTAGTTTATAGAATTATATAATTTATACAATTATTATTTCTCAGTGTATATACTGTCTGTTTCGTTGTAACAACGAGCCAGTATCCTTCCTTTAGCAGACACGGGGTTGGTCAGTTTTCCAAATCGATGGAAAATTAGGAACCGCCTTACAAGGAGAAAGTTCTAACGATGTAGAAGATTTTGATGAAAATGACGCAGATACGTTACCAATATTTAGTCATTTAGATAACTTAGAGTTAGATTCGGAAGATTTCGATTAGTTATTTTTAAATTTGTTAGCATTTTATCTTTCATTATATTCATTACTATATTGTATATATTTTATCTTATATTATATTTATTAGTATATTATATATATATATATATAATAATAATAAATATATATATATATATAATAATAATAAATATATATATAAAAAATAAAACATATATATATGTTTTATTTTTTATTGTATTTATTACTATATTATATATATTCTATCTTTTGTTCTAATAAAAAAATGTTTGAAACGAAAGTTGATACGTATTCGCTTTTCCACAAACTTCAATACAAAAAATTAAATTGTTACACCTTTTTTCAAACATTTCCGATAATCTGACAAAAAAATATTTCCAATGAAAGTTGATCAGTATTCGCTTTCCCACAAACTTCAATAAAAAAAATTAAAGAAAATTTTTTTTTTATAAAAAAATGAAGGTCACTTCAATTTTTTAAATATTGACATATACTTTTTACTTTATAATATTTTAACTGATATTAAGACGAATCCAACGACCTATAATAGTACAACATTAAACCTTGAAATAACGCTAGAATAGTTTTGGCCACAAAAACCGGGCTACCGGACCACTGTGCGTCGGTCCGAACGGGAATCCCGCATGGTTAAAACGCGTAAGAACGAAGCGTGCTTTCATTACTACTACCTCGCGTACTTGCAATTATTGCAATAAGCAACATTTAATATATAATTGTACAGAATTCGGAAAATTATCCGTATCCCAACGGTGGGAGGAGGTTAATCGGAGAAATTTATGCCGAAATTGTTTACGATCCCATAACGGGAAATGTCGGTCGCCACGGTGCAAACATTGTGGGCGTCTCCATCATTCTTTACTGCATAATTTCAACGCGCGACAATCTTCCGCTGTACAAGCTACAATAGTATCAAAATCTGTGAAAGACGCAACTGAACCGAATTCAGCATGACTATCGAAGTTTGCATTAACTACCGCATGTCGCATTCCTAGATCGCAATTAATGATGAGCGCAATAGTTCGCGTTCAAAAATACGACGGAACGTTTATTGAAGCTCGGGCGCTACTCGATACCTGCGCGACAGCTCATTTTATGACCGAGACTCTTGCGCGACAGTTAAACCTTCCGACCCAACCATGTTCGATTCCGATCAATGCAATCAATGAGATGACCATGATGTCGAGACAATTGATTCAGGTTACGCTCCGAGCACTCCACAGCGACTTCCAAAAAACATTGACATATTTGACAGTTCCGCGAATTACGAATTCGGTACCGGACGAAGTATTTCCGCGCGAATCAATAAAAATTCCTGCTAATTTACGTCTTGCCGATCCTGAGTTTCATATTCCACGACCCGTCGATATTTTAATCGGCTCTGGAGCCACTCTATCATTAATTTCAATCGGGCAAATTAGTTTGTCTCGAGACGACTGCGATCTAATTTTACAGAAAACCCAGCTCGGATGGGTAGTAGTAGGCGGTACAGCAGATAATGCCGAAAGTCAAATCATCTCGTGTAATCTATTGGAATTGAAAGCTCAAATCGAGAAATTTTGGTTGATCGAAAATGTGGATGCGGAAACATCAAAATTGTCGGTAGAATCGTTGTGCGAAACACATTATAGCGCGAACACGACACGCGACGATAGCGGACGGTACGTAGTACGTTTACCGTTTCGTACTGACAATAGGGAGTTCGGCGATATGCGACGGATTGCCATACGTCGATTTCACGCACTTCAACGAAAGCTCAATGCAAATTCTATGCTAAAGGCCGAATATCATAAGGTAATGCAAGAATATATATCACTTGGTCATATGTCGTTGATCAACGACGATTCTTCAGCTGGCTATTATATGCCACATCACGCCGTAGTAAAATCGACAAGTGCGACTATCAAAATCCGTGTCGTGTTCGATGCATCAGCCAAGTCACATAACAATGTTTCATTAAATGATAGTCTCATGATAGGTCCTACAATACAGGACAAGATTTTCGAACACCTGTTACGATTCCGCACGCATTCTTATGTTATTACTGCCGACATTGAGAAAATGTACCGGCAAGTATTAGTTCATCCGCAAGATCGTAAATATCAACGTATATTTTGGTATCACGAGAATAAAATAAGAACGTATGAATTGAACACCGTTACTTTCGGCGTATCTTCTGCTCCGTATCTTGCGATTCGGATACTACAACAACTCGCGAACGACGAAAGTGCGGACTTCCCATGTGCTTCAGAAATTTTGAAGCGCGACTTGTATGTCGACGACCTTTTGATGGGTGCGAATACCTTGGAAGAGGTTTTAAGAATTCGCGATGACATAATTGAATTGTTGAAACGCGGCGGTTTTAAAATACGACAATGGGCCTCGAATCACAATCACGCATTTGATTCAATAAATGAAAAATTTCTCGGAACGGATCACGCGACCGATAAAAGCACCATAGTTAAAACCTTAGGCATTGGGTGGCACGCACAAGGAGACAAATTAGTCTATACAGTAAATTCATTGGAATCTTTGAAAAAACCAACGAAACGCGAAATGCTAGCTGCGATAGCTAGAATTTTCGACCCTCTCGGGTTTCTTGGACCGGTAATTCTCACGGCAAAGATATTCATGCAGGAGTGCTGGAAAACGAAACTTGATTGGGACGAATCGGTTCCGCAAGCGTTGCATACACAATGGTTAGTATTTTCAAGTCAACTTTCGCATATCAATAATTTATCCATAGACAGAAAACTTTTACTCGAAAAACCTATCAATATTGAGCTCCACGGATTTTGCGATGCGAGTAAAGAAGGATACGGAGCATGTATTTATCTCCGCTCCCGCAATCAAGAAGGTCGAATACTCGTTCGTTTAGCATGCGCAAAATCACGAGTTGCACCTCTGAAAGAAACCACCATACCGCGACTTGAACTATGCGGTGCGTTGACGCTAGCTCGACTCTATCGAGAGACCGGGGTAGCTTTCAATTTTCTAAATGATCGTGTCATTTTTTGGACTGATTCAACTATAGTGTTGCAATGGTTAAAAAAATCTCCAACCGTGCTAAAGGTCTTCGAGTCAAATCGTGTTGCGGAGATTCAATCAATTAAGGAAGCAGAATGGCGTCATATCAGAACGAAAGATAATCCGGCTGATGCGTTATCTCGCGGACAATTACCAGCAGCATTTCGTGAGAATGATTCGTGGTTCGAGGGGCCCCATTGGCTACACAAAGACGAATCGACTTGGCCGGCAATATTGAATACTACTATCAAGGAACTACCGGGCTGCAAGGTAAATACGTGTTTAATATTACATCACATTAAATGCGAATTCTTTCACGACTTTTCGTCGTACAAGAACTTAGTACGCGTAATAGCCCATTGTTTGCGCTGGCTTCCGTCTAATACGCATAAGGGCGGCGAATTGTGTAGAGAAGAAATAGACAATGCGGAACGTTACGTGCTTAAAATTATACAAAAAGAACAATTTTCCGAGGAAATTTCTCGTATAGTAACTTTGAAGGGAATAAAGGGCAATCGACTTGCAGCGTTAAATCCGTTTCTGGATGAACACGGACTTCTTCGCGTCGGCGGTCGGTTGCGGAACGCCAGCATTCCGTATTCCCAGAAACACCCGATACTTTTACCATCTTACAATCACGTAACTGATTTAATCATTCGAGAAACACATGAACGTACATACCATGCCGGGATTCAAAGCACTCTGTACACAATTCGCCATCGTTTCTGGCTCCTTGATGGGAAGAATCAAGTAAGGAGAATAGTACGACGATGCGTCCGTTGCATTCGTTTCCGACCATCTCCGTTGCAAGGGAAAATGGGAAATTTACCTAGACCACGTGTTGAAGAAACGGCGGTATTTGCACATACCGGAGTCGACTTCTTCGGACCACTTTTCATCAAAGAAAAGAAATATCGCAACAGAAACAGTGTAAAGGCTTATGGTTGTATTTTTATATGCATGTCAGTCAAGGCGGTTCACATTGAAATCGTGAGCGATCTTACAACCGAGGCTTTTCTCGGCGCCTTCAGACGTTTCATTGTGCAGTGTTTCAACATTAAAGGATTACCAGTTCTTTACATTCTCCACATTCTTCTTAGTAAACTCGTAGTGCGTGTGTATGTTATGGTAAATAGAGCTAGAGCGTTTATTTCAGTATTGAAGTTCGGTTATATGAAAAATTATAGTGCAGAATAAGGATTTATGGATTTGTGTGAGAAGAATTTAAAAGTGAAAGGGCATTGACCCCTTCTATTCGATAATTCCATAGGGCGGATATTAGAAATGCCCTTGTGGATTTTAACGAGTAGGTAGGTTCAATGTCGTCCAACGATTTTATATACATTTTCACTTCGCTGGGGCCCCAAATAAGAACCAAGGTATGCATGCAACTGTCACTTGATACATGACTGTCGCGCGCCTGTGTGACGTACGCAACGTACAGCTGTGTCGAAATGTTGCCGCTTTTTGGGCCAATCTTTAATTGCTAATAGCTAATTAACGAAGCCGAAATCGCAATTTTTTTATTCTTCATTTTCGTCTTAGATTATCGTCGAGATTATCACCCCTTAAATTTTCTCCCACCTGTAGTCGAACACCCTGTATATATTATCACATCTTCACGCTCGTATCTTCACCTTTTTTGTTTTTTATGTAATCATGATTTATTACTACCATATCTGGAGTTTTTATGCCGCAAGGCTTTTCCCCAATGAACCAATAAATTATGCAATTTGTTTCGGCTCAATTCTGTTTTGTTTATTATTAATTCATTCCTTTTCCATTTTTATCTTAATATTATTGTTGAAATACGGGACTTCTCCATGTTGGAGAAGTTTCGACGATACAATAAGTTTAAGTTATTTATAATAAAGTGGACAATCTACTGACCCGTTATCCCTCGATTGCTCTTCGCTTAATTTGAACAATCCCTTCCATGATCCTCCTACGCTTCTTAATCAAACAATTATTATGCCCAATTTTTCATATTTTTTCGAATGGTGCAAAAATGTTGAAAAAAATAGAAACCACTTTTTTCGGGATTTTTCTTAAAACAGATATTAACACTTGTAACAGACCTGTAACGCGACAGGAGTCTTACTGACAAGGACCCGCGAAAACCAAAACGCGCCGAAGGTACCCGACGAAACCCGAAACCACGCTGAGCTCTTCCGCGCCTCAAAATCAGGTGCGATAACACACCATGCGTCTTCGCGCGTTTTCACGTCTCGAAACAGACGCCGTGAGAACTAATTACCGAATGTTCTCACGACGACAGCACTCCGCGTTCCCCTCGGCAACCACCGAATTTGTCTATAAAAGGCAGCACTAGAGACGACTCGCTCTGTTTCTGGATCCAGCCGTCGCACGATCTAGGGTACGCGCAGAGTGGAGCCGTTTTCGCCCGACGTCCGACTTTGGCGCACACGGACGAGCGTTCCGAGGCATGTGTTGGTGCCGGCCCGACCGATTTCGTCCGAAAAGATGCTCACAGTGGGCCCGATTTGGTACGAAATGGTCAAGGTCGAACCTTTCTAAGTGCTTCGAGAAGGGTTTCAATGGGCAACCCCATGAGGTCTCGACGGCCGCTCGTCGGTCGGAGAGAATGAAATTATTTTCATTTCCCTCCGACTTCGGACGGTGCAGCGTTCACTTTAAATAATTTTCACGTCGCCAATTTTGAAGTATCGGTATTTTTAAAAACGGGTTCGTAAAGACAACACATGGGGCTATATCATCATTATTTTTATTTTTTCAATTTTCTGTTGCTACGATGGCAATGCACTTGTTTAAAAAACTATTGCAAGATAAACTATGAAAATAAATATTTTTTCAACTGAAATAATTTTTATTAAATACTCTTGTGGTTTCGCGATGAGAACCCAATACTCATTTTTATCGTTTTGTTATAGTATGACCGTTGTAATTTAATGAAAAACTTGTGAATTGTGGATTCAAGATTTCAAAGAAGTCTTTGCTTTTTTATTAACTTTATTAACTTTATTAACTAACTAATTATTAATTAACTAACCATAGTAAACGAATTATTGCCACGTCTTGGGCATTTTTCACCACTGTGCGACATATATATGTACGAAAGCGTAGCGGCTATCGACAGGTGCTATTGGAACATTGGGCGTGCAAATGATCGGACCATTATTGCTATTGCATTATTGTGAAGCTGTTTTTTAGCGCGCTCAATTCATAATGTTGGTGATTGAAAAATTACTTTACTTTCAGCACGTGTTGTCCGAGAAAAAGTATCGGCTTCCAGCTCAATAGTAATGCTACCTGTCATAAACCTCTCAATAGAGAACAGCCCCGGGAACGGCACATAAACAAGTCGAGCCTATCGCCAGGTCTGCCCATCCCTACCACAGCCGCGCGCCCCTAGTCCCAATGTTTTAATTTCGACGGTGCACGCGGGCCTTCCTCTCGGTCGACGTCGCGTCGGACGAAGCTCAAGAGTCACACAGACGGGCCTACCCACACATTGGAAATGGTCGGCCGAAGCCTCTGACGTCACCAAGTCGGTCGGCCGTCGGATCCACTCTGCGCGTACCCTTAGCCGAGGCGGAGCATTGGTAAGTGGGTATTCTCCGTTTAGCTCTGTCCCTCACTATGAAGGCCAAGGCAGAGAAGTTATGCTAATCTGTTATGGCTTATCTGCACTGCCCTGAAAATAATATAGACGTTAGGGCCTCGGAATTCGTGTTGGGCAATTTTCTTAAGCTCCAGGGCGTTCTCAATGAAGCTCTCATGATAAACAGCCGCGGTTGAAAAGACTAAGTCTTCCAGCAATAGCAACTGCCACCGCTCCTAGAGAACCCCTAACATACGCGGAACACATCGGACTGATGTCGAGGACTGCGCGTGCTACCAGTCTGAAGCGCGACCCTCCCAACGTGGTTACCATTGTCCCGTAAAACACCAGTAATTTTCTCCGCGCGAGCTCTCGAGTGCGGCCACGTGGCCGGCTTTTGTATCATCGCTGACGTCAAGAAATAAAAATTACTCGAGACCATAGTTTGTCGAAGTCATTCGCGCCCTGTAAGAACTGCCCTGCCGTAAGGGCCGTCCCCGCCTTCCCGTGTTCCAACCTTCTGGACCCGTCACGTTCGACGTTTAGATCCGCGTGTTCGAAAATCTGATTCGCTTGTTCGGCTTCCCCGAGTTTCGTTAGACAATCGGATTTTCGCGATTTCACTTAGTCCCAGGCGGACCACGAGCATACGGCGGCCCGTACCCCGGTCTCAGAGCCATAAAAGCCTGGAGTCGGTCTTTTCGGGGGTCTTCTGGCCTCCGCCGAGACACGGCGTGACAGATTATTAGTTATATTATTAGTTACATTAATATATTATTTGTATTATTATTATTAGTTATATTGAATAACAATTTCTGTTATGTCTAAAATTTGTACTGTGTCTTCGAAAAGTATAATGAAAAAGCGAACTGTGATTCTGGACAATTCTGATTCCTATTCTGAAAGCGATAGAATTCAGCAACCGCAAACAGCAGCACCCAGTAAGTAAAAAAAATGATGCGTATGTTAAATCTTATTGTGAAGATAAAAGTATCTTATCAATGAAATATATAATTGTAAATATACTATACATATATGTTAAATAATAAACGTAACGAATGTTATATGTTATTCAATTGTACAGATAAAAATGTAAATGATATAATGTCGTTCACTGAAGGACAATTGACATGAATAAATCGTCGATATATTGAATTAAAATATGAAATAAAACAGATATTTAATAAATTAGAAGGTATTGAAAGACTACTAAATAACATAGCAGTCTATACGTCTCAATAATAATACGTCCCAAAACATCTTGTGTCACGACGAGGAGAGGTCTTTCGTAGACAAATTGCAATTGACATTTGTCGAAGAAATAACGAATTTTGATACCACAATAGCAAAAAGTTCTGAAAAATTTCATTCACTGGTTTGTATTTACATAAATCCAGAATAATAAAACCGTAGTGCTCTATTTTTACAACTAATTATTAGAACAATACCGTTTTCTAATTTTTATCAAATAAATAATCGCATATCTTCTTCCAGATACAATTATTGTATTTAGTCGGCGACGATACAAACAACAAAATAATATACAATATGATGAACAGATTAATATCAAACCAAGCGACAACTTTTTATTCAGGGCAGGGAAAAAAATTACCTTTTATTAATTTAAAACTATATGATGCAGTAACTGGTAAATATACTTATGACTTTTAACTTTTGTTTAAAAAATATATAATATGCAACATATTTTATTCTTTTATTTCACAGTAGCAACAAGAAGGTAGGTGTCTATTACAGACGTGGAAACAAAAAACCATTGTGCCACTATTTTTAGCAACAGCTAAATCTATACCCGTTCTTCTTCAAGTAAGAGTGTTTTAAATACCTCTTCCACTTCCATTATTTCGGAAGATGGAGAGTCGTTTCATGCGGAATCATTTGTTAGTTTGTCTTTATTTAAATTAGGGCTGGCAGCCGAAGGGATCATGGATCACTTCGGTTCTCCGGTCTATGTATTTGCATTTGGCAACTGCTTTAAGGAAGCGCCTGCCTTTTCATTTAATAATCAAAAATACGTTTTAGGACATGGGAGGTATGCTGTACTATGCGAAGCAGCGCAATGGACAATGGATACAGCCAGTTTCAAACGTTCAGTTTGTCGTTGAAATCTGACAAAGGCAATACACCTGTCTTAGTAGACAGAAATTTCTATAACAATGAGGTCTTAAATATGCTAAATGATACTAACACTTACAAAATAAGTAAATTTCAATACACAGCTACTTTTGAAAAGGAGGCTAACTCTATCGTCGCCAACTTAGTAAAGAAATGTCAAATTGATGAACCAACTGGAAAAAGACTAAAAACATACAATTCTATCACTCCAAGAGCGTATGCATTACCGAAGACTCACAAAACAGTTTTATCATGGCGAATCATTGTCTCGTCTATAAATGGTCCAACATACAAACTTTCAAAATTCAGCTGCCGCGCCCAGGGTACAGAAAGCTATTCTGCTCCGGGTCCCTCAACTTCGGTTGTATGACCCGAGCGACCGGCAGACCTGCAGGTCCACTACTCGTTGGATCGAACTCGATCTACGAATGTGATCTCGCTGGTCCTCCGACCGATCCGGGTAGGCGACTGCGTTCGACCAAGCGATAGCTTGATTAGTAACTTAGGATCGAACCTGTGCGCCGTAATCAATTTCAATTTTATTTCAATTTTAGCTAAATCTATAATGAGAACTTAACTTTTTAATAATGATTTAAAACATACTATATATAATATATCTATATTATTTTTTTATATTTTTATAATATATTATGACAATAAATTTTTTAACAAATAAAATGTTATTGTTTATTTAGCGAATATATGTGTTTCAACGCTTACCTACGATGGAAGTACCTAAGAAAATACATATATCTGTTTGTCGTTACTATACTATTAATAATATGCTTTATTAAAAAAAAAGTAGTTTGATTTTTAATTAAACAATTTCTTTAACAGAAGTTTATCCCTTCTAATAATTATATGATTTGATACGATTTGAGCCTTTATAAGTTTGAAAGGTAATGAATGTAGCAATGTAGGTTAGCATGGCTCAATGAGAAAGCATATCATCAAGTAAACAGCTCTAGTAGCACAAAAATATTAGATAAATATTTTTTTCAAATATTGGAAAAATATTTTTAAGCCACATTTTTGCATATGAGAAAAATATTGGATCTGAATAATGTATACATGTACAAGAAATATAAATTGAATGTTTAAAAAATATAAGCTAAATATTCAGGGAATATAAACTAAATAAAGTAAATGTGAATCCAATATTTGAAAAATATAAATTCAATGTTTAAGTAACATTCAATAAAGTTTTCAAATTTAAGAAAAAGTTATAACGAAAATTATAAACTATAAATATCTATTATTTTCTGTGCACTGCTTGAAGGAATATTCCATTTTATCTTCGAAAGGACCTTATTACGATTAAGAAATTTTTGTATTATATTATATAACTTCTGATATTGCATAAAGATTTTTTATAATAAGAAAAAAATATTTTTTTATAATATGAAATAAATATTATCTGTACATTAGGAAAAAATATTCTATTTCTAATATTAAA
Source organism: Lasioglossum vierecki (assembly GCA_028455595.1). Classification (NCBI taxonomy): domain Eukaryota; kingdom Metazoa; phylum Arthropoda; class Insecta; order Hymenoptera; family Halictidae; genus Lasioglossum; species Lasioglossum vierecki. Next base: position 11,621,352 of record CM052343.1, read on the forward strand.
TAAAGATTCATTTTGTATTTGTTACTTAATATAAAATAAATATTGTATGTACATTTAAATATTAAGAAGAGATTGCATCTCTTTTTAATATTATATGAATGTGTATATGATATTTTGTGCTACTAGGGAGATAAGTCCCGTGTTCGAATCCCGCCAACTATATAAAAATTTCTTAATTCTAATATGGTCCTTTCGAACATAAAATGGAATATTCCCTCAAGCAGGACACAAAAAGTAATAAATATTCATAGTTTTTAATTGTTATAACTTTTTCTTAAATTTGAAAATTTTATTGTATGTTATTTAAATATTGAATTTATATTTTTCAAATATTGGATTCACATTTACTTTATATTTTTTAAATATCTAGTTTATAGCCCCTAAATATTTACTTTATACTTTTTAAATATCTCGTTTATATTCTCTGAATATTTAGTTTATATTTATTAAATACATAGTTTATATTCTCTGAATTTTTCTGATCTGAAGTTTATATTTTTTAAACATTCAATTTATATTTCTTGTATATGTATACAATATTCAGATCCAATATTTTTCTCATATGAAAAATGTGGCTTAAAAAATATTTTTCCAATATTTGAAAAAAAATATTTATCTAATATTATTGTGTTACTAGGGTTTACTCAAAATATTATTCACATTATTAAAATATTTTGGTATCTAATCGATTACTAAATATTTAAGTATTGTATCAGGTACTATATTAATTTCATAATTTGCCCATATTATTACAAATAATGGAGATATTAAAGGTGTACATAATTGTTTCCCTACTTTGTATGCAAAATTTACACTTTTTTGATAACGTCTAATGCTGACCTGACTTTAGCGGGATACCCTGTATATAACAAGGGCATACAAAGTATTTTCAGTTGCGTATATACAACATACAATTATATCTAAAAACTGCCATGTAAGAATAAAATGAACACGATTTTTTAATCAAGATAGTTCAACCCTTCAAGGTCGTGTACAGGGACAGGTAAGGGAGAGGTGTACGATAGAAACATAGTTTAAAAAAAGAAGATGTGAAAAAATAGTTGAGAAAGGAGAGAAATAGCGTGAGTGGATTAAGTGGATCGGAAAAAAATAAAAAAGGAAACGATGAAAGTAAGGCGGAAGAGGAAGTAGGAAGAATTAATACCATTGATCAGAAAGAGGAAAGTAAAAGGAAATAATTTTAAAAGGCGGAAGGAATTGAGAAAATGCAATTGAATGCAACAGGTGAAAAAGTAAACGATAAACAGGTAGAAAAAGTTATAAGATAATTTACCTACCTGTAACAACCTAAATATTTCCTACACTTACAATTATATAAAATATCAATGGACGAATGATCAAAGAATATCTTTTTACTAACATGATCTTTTCTCAGAGTTTCCAAGATCATCAATGTTTTTTGAGTATATAATGCATGAACAAATCATCAAAAATACAGGGTGTAAAGAATTCTACATTTCGGTTTGGTGGGAAAGCTGCTGCAAAATTAATTTCAAAGTCTAAAGGCCAACAATTTTGTTCTGGTAGTAGTAGTTCCCTAGATTCTATTGCTACGCAAAAAGTCTCATTATTTAGCCAACGAATTTAACATTATCGGTATCACTTCATATGGAAGTTTTATACCTGCCTCGTTTAATTTTTGTACTGTGCGATTAAATTCCCTAGTAGCACAAAATATTATATACACATTCATATAATATTAAAAAGAGATTCAATCTCTTCTTAATATTTAAATATACATACAATATTTATTTTATATTAAGTAAAAAATATTTCTTTTAAATATGCAGGAAATATCTATTTCATATTACGAGAAAAAGATTTTTTTCTAAATACAAAATGAATCTTTATTTAATATTAGAAATAGAATATTTTTTCCTAATTTACAGATAATATTTATTTCATATTATAAAAAAAATATTTTTTTCTTATTATAAAATAAATCTTTATGTAATATCAGAAAGTATATAATATAATATAAAAATTTCTTAATTGTAATAAGGTCCCTTCGAAGATAAAATGGAATATTCCCCCAAGCAATGCACAGAAAATAATAGATATTCATAGTTTCTAATTTTTGTTATAACTTTTTCTTAAATTCGAAAACTTTTATTAAATTAAAACTTTATACTTTTTAAATATCTAGTTTATATTCTCTAAATATTTAGCTAATATTTTTTAAACATTCAATTTATATTTCTTGTACATGTATACAATATTCAGATCTTAAAAATATTTTTCCAATATTTGAAAAAATATTTATCTAATATTTTTGTGCTACTAGGGTTCGTTCACATAATCCGTCATAGATATATCTGTGCCCTTTTTCATACGATATAATTTTTTGAACAATAAACATTTTTTCATCGATCCCTTAAACGCATAAATTTTCTTTAATGTTTCCCAGCCATAAAAAAGGTACTTACATTGTCGAGATGGGTATATTGGTCGGTTTAGACACAACATTATCAAGTTCAAGGCCTTACTTTCCTTGTTCCACGCCACACCAGTTTCTTCCGTTTTTGGTACTTCAGTTGTTACACACACACACAAATCCCCATAAGTCGTTGAACCGTAAAAAGAATTTCATCTGGACTTTCCAAGTTTCATAATTTGCGTTGCTCAGCTTCTCCACGTGTTGGAGATTCAAAATGTTAGCCGCCATTATTTCCCTTCTTCACAGACACGTGTTCGCGAAACTATTTTTGGATTTTTCACTTGCAGTTCTTTCCGCAGTGAGAACGGCTTGAGCCAGCGATGAGATCGTTGGCGCTTTTCGCACAAATGCGCGACGAAAGACGGCCTTAGTCAAAATACGACGATCGGGTTACCTTGGTCACCCATAGTAGTCCCCCACTACTTTCGCCCCTCAATAGTTTCCCACTTTCAGTCGTAGACGTAGACACGTTCTTGACGAAACTCGCGCATGCGCGTGAAAAACGGCATCAATCCCATCACTGGCCTGGGCCCATAACCTGTTGGATTTATGGGGCCACTCAATTAACAGACTGTGATTAACAGTTAACAACAAATAACAGTTTATTAATATAACCAGCCATGAAGACATTCCACGTGTTTATACAGTAAATTCTCTATAAACGCGAACGCATCGGGGGGATTTTTTCGCATTTTTCGATCGTGGTCCTACTTTTTTCGAGCTTCAAAGGCCGAGCCGAACGTAGAGAAGACAGCGCGTGTAAAGCGAGACAACGTGCGGTCTGGAACCGATATCATAACAGTTCTGTATTCTATATTGGGTTCGGCCGTTCGGCCTTATATATTTATTATTTAAGTAGTTCTTTTTGGTAACTATAATTTACACAATTTTTAAATAATTTTTTTTATAATCTGTTTCTAAATTCATTATTTGAATTATTACTTCAGTAATTTATTGTTAAAATAATTGTTTAAACAAAAAAATTTTTACAATGTATAGAAGTTTGTTTCTTTATTCATTATTTGAGTAATTTATTGTTAAAATAATTGTTTAAACAAATAAATTTTTCCCAATGTATAGAAGTTTGTTTCTTTATTCATTATTTGAGTAATTTATTGTTAAAATAATTGTTTAAACAAATAAATTTTTCCCAATGTATAGAAGTTTGTTTCTGTATTCATTATTTGAGTAATTTATTGTTAAAATAATTGTTTAAACAAATGAATTTTTCCCAATGTATAGAAGTTTGTTTCTTTATTCATTATTTAAATACGTAAACAGTGTTTAAACAATTTAAATGAATATAAATTACTCAAATAATGTATATAGAAACAAACTTCTATACATTGTAAGAATTTATTTGTTTAAAC
>CM052343.1:11638142-11681392 GCA_028455595.1 Lasioglossum vierecki
AAGAGGGTTAAAAAAATTCCCAAAAAATTAATTAATTGTTTTCAACTATAAATAATTAGCAAAAAATTCTGAAAAAATCTGAAATATAGACTGCATCTATATCTTTCGTTTGCCGTTTATCCCATGTCGATATCTTTTCTCGTTTTAGAGAAAATTGCATTTAAGTGCCGGGGAATTCACCCCAATATCTCCCTTATCGGTGGGGGTAGACAGTTGAAATTTTACACAAATGTTTTTTTAGACCTAAAACTATGTTTCAAGACAAGAATCGGGAAAATCGAAGCTGGGGCCGCTGGCCCGTGCTTATCCGGCTAGACCTTTTTAAGAAAGTGGTACCAGATAAAATTCTATTTTCATTGGTAATAGCATTTGTAGATCAAAAATAAATTAAAAAATCGTGCTAAATTCGTTGCATTTAATACTCCAGCATTTTTTCGAAAATTTTTATAAATTTAAACTGTATTACATAATGTATTTAATTACAGTAGAGAATACCTTAAGTTACCGACGTTCTATTATCACAATGTATCCTAGCGATGTTTACCAACAGTGTATTAAGACGTAATAAATACTTTCCTATGTTCGGCCGGTTAAATCTAATCATATCAATTCAGTCTGAAGCAGAGAACAGTATTGCAATGACAAGTAAACGAAAACATGTAGTTTTAATTACGGAAAAGAAATAGAAAATAATTAAAGATCTTGAAAGTGGTGATAGCGCAACGAATTTGCCAAGAATACATGGTATTGGGAAATCTACAATTATAGATATTGAAAAACAGAAAAACAATATTGAAAATTTTTAGCGTCACAATAATCTGAAGAGATATTTAGGTGGCCTTACTTAAAAGGACCACTCTGTATGCGGTCTAAGGTTAGCGGCAACGCCACACAATTATAAAATATAATCAAACAAAATGGAATACAATTGAATAGAATTGAATGCAATTGAACATAATTGAATTCATTGGAATGCAATTGAACGGAATTGAATTGTTTATGCAAAAGAAAGTAATTGTCCTATTATCCGAGAATTCCACTATCCGGCCACTTTTGTCTCGTTGTTAGTTCGGATACGGGAGTCTCTACTGTATATAAATATGGAATATTTCTAGTGTATTGTATATGCACAAATTATACACGTCTACAATTCATAATTTTATTTTATACTTCTTTTAGTCATGTAGAAATATTTGGGATGCAACAATACATCCCAGCAACAAACGAGAACCATTTTGCACAGTAACATCATATGAGAACATTTTTATACAAATTTTTGATCGAACTCATATTTAGGCTTCAACTTATTTTGTTCGAGATAAACTATTTAGAAGGACTTATACTAATTTTGCATTACAGTATGTAAGAACTATATTTCTTACGGAATTTGCAGAAAGTAGAAGTCGCGAGACTTTTCAATATACTTATAGAATACTGTTGAATATTCAATACGCGATCTCAGCCAATAAAAGAATTGTTCGTCGTTTGAAAAATTTAATTCAAATTTCCTGTGCGCTACACAGCGAAATATCTTTCTAAAGCTCGTTTAAATTTCACGGAACAAAATTGCACAATACATTTTTAAACGAAAGAAAACTTAAACACACTCTCCCCGCTTAAACGTTGGAGATTAATTTTGATTTGGAAGTAGAATTTGAGTTGAATCATTTATACCATCGTTTGTTCTATTTACAATACACTTTTTATTGTAAATTAGAATCTCGAAGTTATCGACACACGTTATCCCGAAGCTTCTATTATATTCCTGAATCGATTCACAGTAGTATCACTAAATGATTGCGGCGGCGCAAGTAATACAGAATAGTTTTGGCGAACAATTAAAGCCAGCAGTTTCGTAACTGATCTTCTTGCTTCGAAACAATATCAATTTAGTTGGTTCGGTGATGCATAACAAACGAACGGATTTCGAATCTCTTATCAATTAACTTGATATCACACACGGTGTTGGATACGAGGAAATTTATTGTTTAATATCTTAGCAATTATTCGGAACGTGCAGAATTATTCGATATAATGTCTGGTAAAGTATGTAGGCCGTAAAAGGATTTTTTATAAAAAAAGAAGAAAAAACACTTTAACAAGTACACGTTTCGTCAAGCAGAAGAAAGTATGCTGTTATAATTAATAGAATTTAATTATCAAACACCTTCGAAATTTAAAAGAACATATAGTTTCTGATGAAATTAATAAAATACTGTGAGATCGAAGAAATCTTGTTAACTTGAACAAATTTAATGTAACACACGTAATCACTTTTTAGAATATTTATTGTTTCATAGAATTGAATTATTAAACATCTTCAAAATTTAAAAGAACATATAATTTCTTACAAAATTAATGAAATACGGTGAAATCGAAGAAATCTTGTTATTTAGAATAAATTTAATGTTACACACGTTGTCACTTGTGAGAATATTTATTGTTTGATTTTATTGTATTTATGCACAGTTTCGTATGTTTCGGTTTTAATTGAATGTTACTATTGTTAAACGCGCGGCAGATAAGAAACTCCGATGTGAAGAGCAGCCAGAAAACACCGAAGCGCGCGCGACGGGTTCTGGTCGCCAACTGATTCCAGGAGTCCTGGACCAGAACCAGTTAGTGGGGGTTCACCTTTCTGGTCTGACCAATCGTCAGCAAGCTATCTATCTTCCCTTCTTGTAGCGCCCTCGTGTTTACCTAATGTCGAGCTTAGCACGGACACCATAATTATTTCCTCGAATCCTCCCACGATACACAGAATAAAGTAACCACAAATTACCATCACTTTTCCTCACCGGGAAGCGTGTAGTCATATAATTACAATAAAGACCGCAAAGTCCCGTTCACGCTTTTAAACTGTCTCCAACTGATTAATATTTGATTCTGGTTCAGAACAAGACTCGAATTTGTTGGTAAAGTTATATATACATAATAAATATATATATATATTTATAAATAAATAAATATATATGTATATATATATATATTTATAAATAAATAAATATATATGTATATATATATATATATATATATATATATATATATATATAAAGGTATATATCTATAAATATATAAAGGTAGACCTTATTTTTCGACTAACGATTTTTTCTACGAGACAATCCCTAGAATTGTGCCACTGGATGAAAAAATAATCTGTGGAAAATTTTAAATTGATCGAATAACAGGAAATGCTGCCGCATCGAGTTTGAATTTTTAAATTATGTAACTCGCCTTTCTCCACTGCAGTATATTATTACTATATATTTTTATATATTGTTGAAGTTGTCTTTTTACGCACTATAACGATATAGGAACAAAATATAATATTGATTTAACAAAATATTTCGTGAGCTTGAAATCTCAAAAATTGACCTTAAAAAAATTTGTTTTTTCTTTGCGTTATATTTAATTTGTTAAACAGTACAACTGTTGTTAAAGAAATTTTTTTATATTTGTATAGGTAGCAAAGATATATATACTTATACACAATAGATATACATTATACATATAATACAGAACATCATACAAAAAGCTATTAAATGTATTTTTATAACAAAAAAGCTAGGTCTCTTTAGAAAATTTCGTTGAAATATTTTATGTGTCTCCTAACGATTATTTCGATACATTTGGAAATTGTTTCCTATTGTCGGAAATAATTTGTAAAATATATTGTTTCTCGTCTTCATTTTTTGATAATAACTGATTATAGCCTTGAATGAGTTTAATACTACGCTAAGCAGTGTAGTTAACAACTTTTAAGTTTTGTACAATGTTTAATTCGGTAAGTATCGTTAAAACATGTTTATCTGGATAAACACATAAATTATAGTTGAAAATAAAATAAATTAGTATTTGTAACAGTCGATTTGGAAAGTTTTTATTATTGCAAAAACAACAGTTATTTTATTTATGAAATACACGATTTTTTAAATGTTTATCTAGATAAACACTTTTAATCTTGTGAAAATATATGAAATTAGTATTTGTTACAGTCGATTTGTAAAGTTTGTATTGTTGAAAAAATGAGTTATTTAATTTATTAAATACACGAGTTTTCAAATACCAAAATATATAATTCGTTAATTTAGTCTTGCTATTTCGTAATCACTTAACGTATTTCCGCGTCCTTAATTTATCTCTTGGAATCAGTTGGACGTAATACTAAAAAGACTATTATAACGAAAATCGAAATAATTTACTTTGCGCATTATTATATCGAAAATAGAAACTGAAGCTGCTACATAAAATATAAAAATATATAATCATTAATAATTTGTATTTTAACCAGAGCTGAGGAAAATAATATTTTAAATAGTAAATGATAAATAATCTTATTTGTTTTAAAGTATGTGTACAAGTTTGAAAATTAAATATTTTATTTAATGCAGTAATTTTTGAAAATAAATTATTTTATTTGATGCAGTAATTTTTGAAAATAAATTATTTTATTTGATGCTGTAATTTTTGTAAATACAATAATTTATTCGAGGTAGTAATTTTTAAAAGTAGTATTTGAAAATAATATTTTATTTGAAGAATATTGAAAATAGTTGGACTGTTTTTAGTTTCAATTTCAATTTTAAATATTACTGTTAGAAATAATGGTTCGCATTCAATAGATTTATGAGTAGAAATAGTTTCCTGGTGATAAGGTACACTGTATGTTTAACAACAAACCTCAGGAGACACACAAAATACAATCGTCTATTTTGTGTTTCAGATTATTAAAATAGAAATATTTTATTTTGTGATTACCATTGTTAAAATAGAAATATTTTATTTTCGAAATTGTATATCGTATTTAAGCAAAATAAAGTCTAAAATGTTAAATAGTATTTGAAATATTTATTTCGCCAAATAATACCCATCTCTGGTTTTAACGACGTATTGGAGACAACAGCTTGCAAAGTCCTCCATTTGGAATTATTGCGTCTAACTGAAAGATGAAATAAACTTCCTGGGAGCACGACCATATCTTGATAGTCGACATTTTGCCTGGGAAAAACATAATTCCCTTCTAACGACAAATATCTTTTATAATCCCACTAACGAAGGTTTCTACTGCTTCATCGTCATATAACCGGTACCTTTCAAAGCGGCTCAAATAGTTCGAACATTTCTTATTATGAAATAAGGTGCTTAAAACTACAAAAAAAGATCATACGCCAATAAAAAGATCTCTCCCGTCTGCATTGAATCGTTTTGATTTCATTGAGCTTTTGTGATCGTATAAATAATTTTTATTAGTTATCGCAATTGATTCAGTATTCCTGTCGAAACCGAATCTGTTATTATGTTGTGTACTACGGTACATTTGAATGTATAGCAGCTCAAGGGAATATTTTTGAACATTTTGTGTAACAAAAATAAAGCAAATGAATCTTACACGTTAATTTTATTTATACGATGTTTGTGGGTTGAAGGTCATTTGTAGGTCAAGTTGTGTTACATGGATGAATTCGTTATTTTGTCAGCTACAACATTACATTAACAAAAATATATCATTGCATTTAAAAAAGCATCGATGACTTTGAAATATCATTAAAATATGACCTTGAAAATGTTTTTCCTTACACCGTTACATATGACCCTTCAAACAGTGTAACTTTGTCCTAAGAAGTTTTTTTGTACAGAGAAATGTAATGGAGATATTTAGGTGTTCTGTTTCTGCGGACTCACCCTGTATAAATAAAAAATATATAGCCCTATATGTGTGTGTTAAGCATGAGAAGTGAGCATCCTAGTATTACTCGCTCAGCGAGAGTTGGCACGAGAAACTCATTGGTACCAGTGATGCCAGAACGTGGGTTTTTGGGCTTTTCTCCTCCTCTGCTGGGTTCCCCCACTCTTACGTCTACTGCGCACGCGCTACACACGAACGTACCTCTACTCTGCCCGTGTGAGTATCTGTTCGATTGCACGCGCGCTACACTCACAAGCATACCCCCACTCGCACCACTCTGTCCGTGTGGGGGTATGCTTGTTAGTCCGACGGATCTTTCTTTGTGACTAGGGACGTGGGGGAAGGCCCTGTCTAAGATTCATTCCCCCACGTCTAGTCCGAGGACAACCGCATGTTCTTGGCTATTGGATGTCCTTAGGACCTGAAAAACGAATGTCCCTTTGGAGATCCGAAATTTAGGTTCCACAGATATCCGAAGGACGAAAAAACGGATGTCTCTGGGACAACCAAAATTTAGGTCCAGTGGATGTTCGAGCGACGTCCGTAACGTACGTAGGACGTATGGACGTAAAATGGACATAAAACGGACGTCCTTCGGACGTACGGTGCCATCTGGGACATGCTTTGTATAATTCAATAGATATTTTCTTCTTCAGATAAAAGAGGAAAAAAAAATCAATTTTTCTAATGTCTGTTCAGTTTTATATTTGACCTAGTCAGTTTTGTTATATTATACACAGTAAATTCACAATAATATGCAACTTTATTTAATGAAATATCTACATTAATTTGTAAAGTCGTCTAATGTAAGATTCACAATAATAGATATATAACTTCATTTAATGTATGATTCACAATAACGTGAAACTGCATTTAATGTAAGATTCAGAATAATGGATAGATAACTTCATTTAATGCGAGATTCACAATAATGTGTAATTGCAGTTAATCTAATATTCACAATAATGTATAATTTCATTTAATGACACATTCACAATAATATACGTATAACTTTATTTAATTTAATATTCACAATAACGTGTAACTTTATTTAATTTAATATTCACAATAATATATAACTTCATGTAATGTCTTATTCACAATAACGTGTAATTGCATTTAAGGTAATATTTACAATTTAACCCATTTAACTACAAGTTACAATACAATACAACTACATTTAACCCAATACTCATAATAATATGTAATTTTATTTAAGCTAATATTGACAACAATATTTCAATGTTTTGAGTACATTCTATCGAGTCTGGATTTTCTCAAATGATACACACTAGTAATTAACATGAACGAATATACAGATCAGACATGTTTGTGAGAAAATAATTTCTCACATAGTACACGCCGAAATTCGATATGTCATTTGCCAATTACGGATATCAGTTAATCGGAATACCCGCGCCGATTGATATCATCGATCGACTAGTATCTGAAAATGTCACGTTTATATGCATGAAGAATCATTTGCTTTGTTTAGACAGGAACAAATATAACAAAAATGTTTTTATTATAAAAGACAGAACATTTAAAATGTTTTTTATTCCCTATAAAACTATGAGAGAATATTTATCTCACTTGTTTAACCTTTCCGTATTTCTATGTGGGAATATTTTTTCTCGCGTCGCGACAGAGTTCAAACACAGTAGCGTATCGATCGGACTGGTCGTGATTGCTCTGATCGTGTGCATTTGATTGTTCGTAATTTCGATTATCCGAAGTCTCGGATTTATAATTTATACACTGAAACATTAAGAAAATAAAGTACTTTTACAAAAACATTTACTACGTAATTTGTGTCACTCTTTTATCTACAAAATACTACATGTTCGTAAACAAAAATCCATTAGAAGTGGAGAGATGGTTTCTTTTTTACCCGAATTAAAACTGGGAAAAATTCTCCTTACAATAATTTTATTTCTTCAAAGTTAAAAAACGTTCGTACCATAATCTCCCTATTTTTCCCATATTGTACAAAGTTTCAGTTTTAATTTAAAAAAATATTTCATCGCTCCATGTCATTTCTATCAAAAGTTCTCTGATTTTGACACATATTTCATCGGTTTGTCCCATTGTGTGGCGTTGGCATCACCCAAGACGTCACCACGAAATTCAAAATTGAACTTTAAACTTGAATTGTGAGGATCAGCTTTAAACTGGAATTATGAACTTGAATTGTGAACTTGAATTATGGATTTGGACTTTAAATTTGAACTTTGAAATTATACGTTAAACTCGAACTTTTAAATTGCACGTTAAACTTGAAAACTGATTTTAAACGACGGAATGCGTTTTGAATTCGATCTAGAAGATTCTAGAATTGCGAGGACGAGCTTCATACTTGAACTTTGAACTTGAATTGTGAAGGAATGTATTTTGAATGAAGAAAAGCTGAAAGAATGTCAGCAATGGTATTATTAATTTTTGAAACTAATTTTCATAGTTCCTTGTGATTCTATTACTGAACGATATCGTCAACAATCTTTGAACTTGAATTACGGATTTGCATTTTAAACTTAAACTTTGAAGTTGCACGTTAAATAAAGTCAAACTTTGAAATTGCATGTTAAACTTGAAAACTGATTATCAATGACGGAATGCTTTTTGGATTCGATCTATAAGATACTAGAATATTTGATTTTTGACTTTAAACTTGATTTGAGATGATGCGCTTTAAACTTGAATTGAAAGAATGAGCTTGAAACTTAAATGTAGGTATGGGTCTTAAACGTGAACTTTGAAATTGAACTTTAAACATAAATTATGAACTTGAATTACGGATTTGCACTTTAAACTTAAACTTTGAAGTTGCACGTTAAATAAAGTCAAACTTTGAAATTGCATGTTAAACTTGAAAACTGATTATCAATGACGGAATGCTTTTTGGATTCGATCTATAAGATACTAGAATATTTGATTTTTGACTTTAAACTTGATTTGAGATGATACGCTTTAAACTTGAAGTTTGAAATTGAACTTTAAGCTTGAATAGTGAGGATGAGCTTTAAACTTGATCTTTGAACTTAAATTGTAAAGAAAGGAATGAAATCTGAGTAAAAATCAGAGAACTTTCGATAGAAATGAGATAGAGCGATGAAATTTATTTTAAATTAAAGCTGAAACTTTGTAGAATATGAAAAAGTAGGGAGATTATAGTTCGAACGTTCCTTAACCTTGAAGAAATAAAAATGTAAATTTTCAACAATAATTCGACTTTTTGCAAAATCCGTAAGTCGTAGACAAATTTTGACGCCAGATTTGAAATCATCGTGAAAAAAAATCTACGGGAAATAATGTACAGCATGTTCAAAAAAGTTTTCCGCGCGTGGCATTGGAAAAACCACGATTTTCTTAAAATTGTACAAGTTTAACGAATTTTATCAACGTTAAAAAACGTCTGTATAATAATGCCCCTATTTTTCCCCTATTGTACAAAGTTTTAGCTGTAATTTAAAAAATATTTCATCGCTGTATGTCGTTTTTATCAAAAGTTCTTTAATTCTGTCGCCGATTTCGTCCGAATTGCCCACTGTGCGTCGTAGCGACTTAAATCGAAGAAGGTATTTAAAGTATTCCTTTGTCTAACAGAGTACATTCAGCTATTTCCCCGCGCCTTAATTCGTTGTAAGTGCATTAATTCCTGTTTCATTAAGATAAGAAAGGATGACGACATGCCGGTTTTCTTGAAAGGAATGAAACTAGCTGTGTTCGTTCGCTTATTTCGTAATGCGATTGTGTGTACTTATTCATTTTTACCGTGTAATTAGCTGAATATAAACTGGCGGTTTTAATTCAGCGAGCAAATATTCTCGGCTATCGGGTGTTATGAAGACTTTTGTTCCGAATTTTTCTGTACCCTGAGCTTGAGAAATATTAAACTTGCGAACATTTATATTTATGTCTCTTACAGGAAGATTGAACCAAATTAGGCTAAAGGCATTAACGTTTTTCTTACATTTCTCATATTTTTCGGGTATCTCCCATAACCCTTTTTGTAAAATGTCCAATTTAAATTAGTTTCAGTAATTACAGTACAACGAATTTCATTGCTGCGAGTAGTAGACTGCTGATATTTATGCATTTATAAATATAAAGAAACATAAAGCAGTAAAAAATTAGAAAAATATAAGAATATTATAATGCTGCGTTTAATGCAATAAAGTCATTAAGAGATGAAACGAATGTTTATTTTACTCCTGCTTCCCACAGTCAATGAAGAACATTTTTATTTTGCATAAAGATTCGCAGTTTAGTTGTTAGTTTCATCGTAATATTTCACCGCCTCGAGATTTGACCGACAACAATCTTGGCCTAAAACGTCTTTAACCGACAACGATGTTGGTCGATGACAGAATTATCCGATAGTAAAATTTCTAAATAGGGAGCTGACATATTTTTCTTTAACTATTCTGAACTGACAGTTTTACTTTTGTATAAAAATTGTTGAGAACTGTTAATTACTTTTCTCAAATTTCCTGAACTCTATTTCTGTGCGAATATTAATGCTCCGCGATATGTGGCACTTTGAACTTTGTCGATTGCAAACACAGCATGGAAAGGGTAATAATTTATTCAGTCAGTTACAAATGCACACATGAAGATTTATTAACGACGCTATTATAGTGATTACTAGACCGCGGACATTTATGCGAAATAAAAATTGTTCAAGTAAGTTAGATGCAAATGTGTTTTCTCTTTTAATCACGTGTATTAAAAAGACGAAGATAATATGACAATATCCTTAAATCCTTCGATCTTGTGTTTGATCTATTCAGTTTTCTAGCGAGCGTAATTATCGTACAGAGTAAATACTTATACTTATACTTTCGAATAAATACTTATACTTTCATTAAGATAAATTACGATCGTTAACTAATTAATTAATTATCAAAAACATGGCGAATAAATTTACATTTCAAGAAAGACATTTAATTCTGACACCGTCCCAAAGGTAGACAAAGCTGTGGAACGATTAGTTCTAACGGCGTCCTCAAGGTGGATACAACCGTCAGAAAGTCTTTCTCGCTAGTTACTGATATGCCACCTTTCAGTATAAATACGTTTTTCAAATTGCCTTCTAGTATCCCATGTATAAGGCAAGGCCCGCTAGATAGCCTTACTGATGAGTCCTCTAGCGGGTCCAGGACGACACACCTTTTTCCTTTGCTTGTCATAAATGATCGAATCTGTGCCCCGCGAATAAATACTTATACTTTCATTAAGATAAATTACGATCGTTAACTAATTAATTAATAATCGTACAGAGTGATAAGAAACGATGTCATTATTATTATCATTATTAACGTTAATTTTCAAGAGAACGGCTCATTTTTTAAGGAACCCATGGTTCCTTTAAGAAGTTTGTTCCTTTCGATGAGTAGAAGACGATACGAACATAATTTGTCCTTGAAATAATCGGTCAAGGTCAATTGTACACCAAGCTGTTTTAACAGATATTGTTGCGACGGATTTTACACATAATTTCTTGACACCCTGTATTCATTCTAATTAGTATATTAAATATATGAACATAGAAATTTGACCTTGACATAGTCAGTCAATGTCAATTGTACGAAAAGCTGTTTTAACAAATTTTGTTCTAATGAATTTTACACATAATTTCTTGACACCCTGTATTCATTCTAATTAGAAATTTATTTCTAAATGTATTATTTATACATTTATATTATTTCTAAATTTATTTATTTATAAATTCTTAGAAATTTATTTCTAAATGTAGGTAAACAACCAATTTCTTATCTAGTCAAAATGATGAAATCACAAAAAATATTTTGTAGCACGCTCCAATTGTGTAACGAAAATTAGTTCGTTTTTACTATAAATTTGATAAAGAAGAAAATTAAATGTGACGATACTTTGTCAGTCTTTCTAATTCCACTTTTGCCACCACGCATACCATAACTGGTCTGCAACATACTTTTATGAAAGAATCACATATATGGTCATAGTAATCAGGTCTATTAAAAAGAAGTGACTCAGATCATTCCAGATTTGAGCTGGTTGAACTTCATGTTGCTTGAAGTGTGTTCTGATTCTGTAGCCAGTTATTGTTATAATTAGACTGCTGATGTGTGTGCTTTTTTCAGTTTTTATAGATAAATTTTAAGAAAGTGACAAGTAATAAAATCTTACTTTTAATGGGAAAAGCCTTTGTAGATCCCAAACAAATATAATTAGCATTTTTTAATAATTTTCACAAGCCAGAAATGTATAAAGATGCCCAGTCTAGTCATAATTTAGCAATGTAAAAGTCGGTATTTAGCAATGTAGTCTAAATAAATAAATTATTATTTTTAAATATTCTTATGGGTGTAATTGATTTACAAACGGATGAAATTGATTTCCAAAAAGGTGAATTTGAAGAGAAAAACTAGTATAAATAAATGTATAATTTAATCTAAACAAATAAGTAATATTAAATAACCTTAATGGATGAAATTGATTTGCAAAATGATGAAACTGATTTTCAAAAACGCGAATTTGGAGAGAAAAACCTGTATAAATAAATCTATAATTTAATCTAAATAAATAAATAAATAATTTTAAATAAACCTTAATGGGCGAAATTGATTTACAAAAAGTTGAATTTGCTTTGCATAAGGTTAAATTTGACTCGCAAAAGGGTGAATTTGGAGTGCAGAACCTGTAAATAAATTACATTGTAAAAGAGAGCAATGAAAAAAAAATTAAGGGTTCAGAGTGTGAGAGTGTTTGCTTTTTAGTATTTGACATGTTTGTACGTACGATAAATGCAAATATTTCGAGTTCAAACTCGGCGGAAAGTTCAGTTGTTGGAATATCCAACACTGTCTACGTGTACATGTTTGGAGAAACTTGTATTTTCGTAGATAAACTCTGGAAAGGGTGAGTTACTTGCTGCGCAGCTGAAGTATCTTAACGTGGTCTCAGTCCCATGGAAGCCATCTTAAAACTAGCGAAGTGATCGCGTACCAATTTCAAATTAGGATAATAAATTAGGTAGATTAGAAACATTCAAGAATATTGTAATGTTATTTTTAACGTAACCTAGTCATTAAGGTATGAAATCAATTTATATTTTATTCCTGCTTTCCAAAACTAATGCAGAATATTTTTATTTTGCATAAATGTACGACGTCTACTTGTAACAATTGTTTCTTCTTCCAAGTTTAAGCATAATGTATTGTAGTCTTTTATTTATATTAAAACTTTTCGTATGAAAATGATTCCACATAGAAAAGTCAATTATTGAGAATTTTTCATTGCAAAATTAGCAGTCAAGATGAAACTGATGAACTGTGAATTTCATACATTTACATTATATACATATATCATAATAATATGTATACAAATAATAATACAAGAACTACCCCAACACAATGTTTGATTGATAATGAAAAAATTAATTATTTTCTAATTCTAAAATTCGTAAATTGAATTCTATTTTACAATTATTATATCACCAATCATTGTATATGTTGTCTAAGAAAGTATTATTTAAAAAAGGAAAGTATTGGTTCATCGCATCGTAAAAATTTGTAAATTTGCAAATCATACATGTGGTGTCTGGTTTTTACACTGTTGAAATTGAAACTGTACTCCCATACACAGTACAGTGGCACACTTACACACCGCTAGATTCGTATATACGTATAATGATATTACAAGGATTCTTTTAACAATAACAATATTTATAGCCACACTATTCTATTAGATTAGATTTACCCTAATGTCCTGAAAATTCATCTAAAAATCATTATGTTCATGACTTACATTTTCGATTTTATTACTACACAAATGTATTTTATTATTACCACGTTTTTATTAGCTCTTGTCTGTCTATTGAATTTGTCATTTTATTCTCTATAAGAATATGAACAAAAAAATATATGATTCCATTTAAAAAAATATCGATGACCTTGAAATCTTGTAAAAAATGACCTTGAAAAAATTTTTTACATCAAATTCGCCCCTTGAAACAGTACAAGTTTATTCTGTGGAGATGTTTTGTACGACTAATAATAACCGAGATATTTAGGTATTCTCATTTAAATGCCCCACCCGGTATATAGAAAAGTTAGTAGTCCAGGATATATTTCAATTTAAATTATTTAAATTCTTAAGGCATCATTACGCCGCACTAAGACATTAGATCTATTTGGTTTGGTTTGGTACGACAGTAATGGTGTTTTAGAATTATTCGAATTGAAATATCCCCTGAACTACTAACATTTCGACATACATAGATTGATGTATAAAAAATACTTCATTCTATTTAAAAAAAAACTAGTAGGGCCTGCAGCTATTAATGTTTTTTATTTTGTGTGTGACTCTCCACGAGCCACACAAAAAACTTCCCGATTCGATTATTATCATTATTTATTTAGTGTACGTTTTAAGAAGATTATACGTTTTCAGAGAAATTCAATAGTATTCTACTTATGAAAATGTTTGCTATGTGGCATCGCATTAAACCAACATCGTATGCTCATTGCTCGCTTGGTTCTTTGTTATAGCATACTAATGTTGCAAAATAAATTGTCTTAATTAATTTTTCGCAAACGATGCAACTCCTCATTATCCGGGTTTGCAGTATTGATCTTGGTTTCCTTCGATAATGTTTATCTAAACTGTCCCAAAATATATAAACCGCTCAATTTTGAAACACTGCTCAGTGCTACATACAACATTTGTAAAGGGATAATTTTCAATTATTGTAAGCGGTAACATTAGCATTAGTTGCATGAATAAAAAAAAATGAATTAAAAACAAATTAAAAAAACTTTTTTTTTAATTTTTTAAAAATAAAAAAAAAATTTTAAATAATTTTTTATGTAATTACGTTTATTTCTTAGGTGAAAAATTTATGTCTTCTCGTGTAAATTGCATTGTTAAATGAACTTCTTTCGAAAAAAACTAAAAAAACTAAAAAACTATTGTACTTTACCAAACTGGACCAAAATCTAATCAGCTCTAAGTTACAGCGGGGCACATCGATTGCATCATTTATCATTCTGATCCCAATGATACTTTTTCTGAAAATGTTAACGAAAAATTTGATACCATACAAACACATACCATACAAACGGACACACACACACACACATACAAACATTTTGATAAAAAATAGTCTAAAATGACTCCAATGACCATGAAACGTGAAGATCTACTATAAAAAAAACGATTTTCAATTTTCAGGGTCATTACAGTAACTTCCCTATAAAATCGGGAAGTTAAAAAACAATGTTGACGTTGCATAACCTTTATGCGTCCACTAAAGAAAAAACTAATAACATCAGAATATGCTCCACTCGATACCATTCAAGCCTCCGGTAAAGCATTTTTGGCTACGGGTGACAATAGCGAGAAAATCAAGATGCCGAAATGCAGTGGAACACCCTGTATATATGTTGAAAAAAAATTTTATCTTTACCTTTAGTGAATTTATATAAAGTAATTTCATGTGAATTGAGTTATTTACTATGATTTAAATAAAATTTGAGGGAAAATTTTAAATATTCAGACTGCGGATCTTTATACAAAATTAGCGGCTTTGTTTAGGAGTTATTAACAAAAAACACAGACCAATCAGAGCGCGGCTAGAGCAAACGGAGTCCGATTCAGCGACAGGTCCCGCTTAGCGTGGCGGCGCCATTGGCCGAGCCAGAATCAATCCGCTGTAGCCGTGCTCTGATTGGTCCGTGTTTTTTGTTAATAACTCCTAAACAAAGCCGCTGGCGTCATTTTTGTAAAGGAAAATGTCACTTCAAATGATCCAAGGAACCTCCCATTTCCGGGAAGTACACGAATTTTGGGACACCCTGTATAAGATTGCACATTTATTACAAGTTGAAGAACAAAAGGATTAATAAATTATAAATAAATTCACTGTGTAACATTAACTTGTTCTTAAGATATTGCACATTTATTTATATACAAGTTAAAGAACAAACGTATTAATAAATTATAAATAAATTAGCCGAAATTAATTCGTTATATATCTCTAAAATAAATATTCTTTTTATACCTCCTCTACAATAGTAGATTTAAGCAGTAATGTAACAACTTTGTTTATGAATATCTCAAATACCATTGAGTATTAGCGTTTATAATGGTATATATTCGTAAATGGGAGATCGAGATCTATAAACATACAGAGTCTCAACTAAATCGGTGTGACAATGTCCTTGCACTCTCCTTGTAAGTAAAATTAACAAAATTTTTGATTTCCTAGCTACGATTTCACTATCTCCGCAATATTTTTAGGATCCCCGTCTTGTTAAAATATTACTTCGTCTACAGGAAATTCAATAGAATCAACAATAGAAGGTAAATTATTTAGCAAAATATTTAAATAATGCTCTTTGCACATAATAATTTCTATCCAAACAAAGAGACCAACACCCTTATAAGTAAAACAACCCCAACACATAATTGAACCACCCCCGAACTTCATAATTTGTTTTCTGTTACTTGCTAGATAACTAAATATTTTCGGATGAAGTCCAGTACCAGGATCTTCCATCAAATTCAAATCTATTCATTTTTGTTTCGTCAGACCCCATAACTCTTTTCCAACGTTCTGTTGTCCATTCTTTGTATGTATCAGCAAATTTTTGCCGTGGTTTAATATTTTTCTCTGAAAGAGCTAGTTAGCGTTTCTTTTCTTTCGTTTTCAATCCGATTCGCTTTAAAGAACGGAGAATAGTCCATTCACTTGCATTTAATCCAACGTCTTGAGCCGCGATTTCTCGAGTTTTATTACTTTCAGACCGAAGACGATGTACAATTTCATCTGCAGCTCTGTTAGAAACAAGCGGCGCACAGTGGTCGGAACCTATAGAAATAATGGAAAAAACCCATAATTTCGGTGTTTCTCAATATTTTTTAATAATTCTTTTTTTATATCACTTCTTAATCTTCACACTTTCCATATTATTAAACGAAATTTTAAACAATGAACTTAACATAATTGTTTATACAAAATATTATTTTATATTATTATTTTTACTTCTTTTTATTATTTTAAAATTATTATTTCGGTTTCTGTAGGATATCTGTTGCAATATTGTAATATTTTCATACTCTTTTCAATGTTGTACTTTTAATGTTGCACCACACATTTGCCACCATGTACAAGTAAGCTTTCAATATAGTTTTTCATATTCCTCTATCACATCCTCTTCATTTAAGTGAAACGTAGACAGAAGTTTTTTAAATAATTTTTTTTCTATACAGGGTGTCCCAAAATTAGTGTACTTCCCAGAAATGAGAGGCTCCTTGGGTCATTTGAAGCGACATTTTCCTTCACAAAAATGACGCCAGCGGCTTTGTTTAGGAGTTATTAACAAAAAACACAGGCCAATCAGAGCGCGGCTAGAGCAAACGGAGTCCGACTCAGCGACAGGTCCCGCTTAGCGTGGCGGCGCCATTGGCCAAGCCAGAATCAATCCGTTGTAGCCGCGCTCTGATTGGTCCGTGTTTTTTGTTAATAACTCCTAAAAAAAGCCGCTGGCGTCATTTTTGTAAAGGAAAATGTCGCTTCATATGACCCAAGGAACCTCCCATTTCCGGGAAGTACACGAATTTTGGGACACCCTGTATAGAAACATTGTGCGGATAACAGAACATATGGACAATAGAATGTCCGTATATTAGGGTATTCGAATAATGGGGGTACGGACACGTTTATTAATTTCAATGTAAGATGAAACAATAATTTAAACCAATAAACGGAAACATTCTTTTATGATTTAAACTTACAGTTTTCGTGTCACGAAAGTATTCAGAAATATTACTTACGACATTTCGTATTTTGTGGCTTCAGGTTTGTTTTCATTGAATTCGCATAATTTGCGGTACTCAGATTTATCATAGCGATTGATCATTTTATTGAATGTATTTCTATGAGAATAACAATTCGGTACAGCGATCATAATCCTTCAAACCGTGCAGAGCGAAGTGCCGCGCACTTATTCCAGGATCCTGCTTCGTTGCTGAAACTTCATGCGCTCTCGAAATTTAAGCGTTAATATCATCTAAACGTGAAAAAACGTGCAGCTGATTTTTATAGGACTATTGTGTGATGGTGTCTTCATTCAAAAGATACCACTCAGAGAATGTAGGAACGTGTAGCTTTTTTTCTAGAGCTAAAGAAAGTAGCTGCAATATTAAATTATATGTATCCAACTTTCGGGCTTTATATTGTTATTTTGGTTGTGAGTTTTCGAAAATTATTTGCATCGAGCATAAGCTGAGACTATATACATTTATAATATATAGCATATATCGTTATAAATGTCCCCAACAATGAAAGAATAACGTCGAATGTGTGGTTAGAATTCTGTAAGAATAGAACTGCAACCTGAGAGGTCTACTTTAGATCTATTTTTCTCCGTTATTAAAGAGGAAAACATAAATCCATTTTCATAGCAAGATACATTGGTTTATGTCCTATCAGCAAATAGTGGTCGATATTTGAAATAACGACTCTCTCTCTCTCTCTCTCTCTCTTTCATAATTTTGGTTTTTTCAGAAAGTCTTTCTCGCTAGTTACTGATATGTCACCTTACAGTATAAATACGTTTTCCAAATTGCCTTCTAACATCCCGTGTCTATCATTAACGCAGTAGAGGACTCCAGGCGACTTATTGAATAATATTTATAATATAATATTTATATACTTATTAATAATATTGAACTCAACCTTTGCAGCTAGTTCTGCTAAAAAAAAAAGAAAACCTAACATCCCGTGTCTAAGGCAAAGGCCCGCTAGATAGCCTTACTGATGAGTCCTCTAAATTAACGAGAAATTATTTCGCTAATATAAACAAAATCGAACACAACAACTTAATATCCACATCCTTATACCCTCACAACGAATATTATTTAAAAACATTAGAAACGGACAATATCCCTCCCGAAGCATTCCTACTACTAGACAAAACAGGCAGATAACTGACATGGATAATATCCCAGTCATATACCACATAGACAGAAAAACAAGCGACAAAAGAATAAAATGTACCCCCCCCCCCCAACATAAACTATACAAACACGACATACAAAATAATATATAACATAGCATTACCGGAAAGAGACACCAAACATACACTATACATACTATACTAAACATACACTATAATACATACTTATTATTACATACACAGTAATAATAAAAAAATATTGGTGGTTAGAATACTGATAACCAAAGATTTAATAAGATAAATAATAAGAAAAAATAAATTTTAAAAAAAACCAAAGACCACTAATATAATTAATTAGGTAAAGATAGAAAACGAGGTATATCTAACACTAAATAATATTATTAAGTACTGTAAATAGATGTAAATAGTGTAAATAGTAAATAGGTTAAGCTCTCGTCATCACAAAGAACACAAAAAAATGCCGTAAATTTTT
Organism: Lasioglossum vierecki; assembly: GCA_028455595.1. Classification (NCBI taxonomy): domain Eukaryota; kingdom Metazoa; phylum Arthropoda; class Insecta; order Hymenoptera; family Halictidae; genus Lasioglossum; species Lasioglossum vierecki. The sequence goes on from CM052343.1 coordinate 11,657,263, forward strand.
TCATCATACTTTTTATTTCCAACTCATACAAAAATTAAGAAAACTTAGTATAAAGATAATTAGTATTTAAGCCCTAGTTATAAATGAGTTAAGACTGGTAGTATAAATTAATGTAATAAAAAAAGATTGTGAGCGCGCGCGCGTCAAAACTGACCGGGCAATCTATAGTACATTAAGAAAACTTAAAAACTAAGTAGATTATATCACTACGTTAATCAATGTGAAAACTTTATGTACGTTGATTTGTTGAATAAACTGTTGGAAAAAAAACTGGTGAGTCCTCTAGTGGGTCCACGACGAAACACCTTTCCTTCCTTTTCTTTTCCATTGTTATAAATGATCGAACCAACGCGCCGCAAATAAATATTTATACTATCTTTAGATAAAATTCGATCGAAAACCAAATTAAGTATTTAAATACTAACCGTAACCGTTTCACAGTGATCGATTCCTTGATAACAGCTTTTCCCGGACTCGGCCGGACTTCGTTCTTTGATAGCTTTGAAGAATAATTATTTCAAAAGTAATGATACTGAATACCGCTCGCCCGTTTTTGCTCGTTAGTCGTATTTATATAATTTTTTAGAAAGGACATAGGATTATGGGATTATGGGATTATATAAATGCAAAGCTGATGCTGATTCCACACTTTTTTAACATCAAAGGTGTTATTGATTCAACAAAAAATATTTTTGGAAAAAAAAAGTTTTTCCAAAAGAGTGCAAGAAAAATGACAGAAATGTAAACTATGATTCAATATGAAATGATAGAATTCTTAGAAATCAGGAAGATAATAAACTGTGATATTATGTTTATCATATTCACCATCAATAAAAAAAAAATCATATTCACCATATAATTGTTACTGCCTAAGCTTTATCATTCGAAAATAGGTTATAATATTATCACGTTTTATGTAAAACTAGCGAAGTATGTTTACAGTTTGGCTCGACACTGTATATTATACTACTACATACACGTTACTTTGAACTAATTTTGTGTTACGTCTTAAGGTGGACGTTTTGAAATGGAAATAGTAAATTCAAGATTTTTATAAAAGAGATATAACGCAGTTTTGAATCTACCTGTATTTACCGGCTTCGGTTCGAGTAATTGAGGATTTTTGTTTATATAATTGGTTTTTGTTTAAACCCGACAGAAGCAGACTGGAAAGAAGCAAAAAGAGTTGCTCGACACTTGAATGGAACATTAAATTACGCATTAGAAATAGGAAATAATAAATATAAGGATGGTTTAATCGGATACGCGGATGCAGACTGACAATGCGGGGAAAATAGAATGGATAGAAAATCAAACAGCGGATACATATGCCGTTACTGCGGAAATAGCATCCAGAAAGGATGCGAAGCATGTCAGGAAGATCTACGGCTTATTAAACTATTAAAAGATTTTCAATAAAGGGTATAGCTGCCGCTGCTGATATACGAAGACAACCAAAGCTGCATTAAATTAACAGAAAACAACAAGTTCTTCTTGGTCGCATCTTCTTGGGTAGTTAGTTACCAGTCTATTGTTCATTGAATATTTTGTGCGTTTCTTCTGCACAGTGTTTATTCTAATTTCTTCTGAACTATCTTTTACATTCCTCAGCGATGAACAAACTTTAACGGATGTTTCATTTAATTTTACGCCCGCATGATATATTTAATAAAATAAATTTTCTTTAATTCTATCGCTCGCAATGTGGTATAACATGCAATAATTCAATATTATTTATTAATTATAATATTTGATGTCATAGGTCTCGTGCAACATTAATAGAACAAATACGAGAAGAAATTCAGAGATTTTATAATATATTTATTAATTAGTGATTTTATTAATTACTGTTCATGGCAGAACCACCGGACGTGACATTTGAAAAAACCTAGTTTTAGTATATTTCATGAGAAATTAATTAATTCCACTTATTTCATAGAAACGGTCCTCTGTAGTATGGAAGCCCTATACTTATCACTGCGTCAGGGGAAAGCTAATTGAAAAGCGCGAGTCAATGCGATAACTTTTCCTCTTTGCGTCACTGAATGCATGGTCGGTCAGCTGCGTAATCCGGACGATGTTGCAGTATTAACTTTAAATAACTAAATTGCTGGTTTAACCGTTGTTTAAATCGCGTTGGCTGGAATTAATTTATAGTTTCCTGATATTTCACCTCTATTTATGACCCTCTCGCACTGCAAATGTATTCCGAATAAAGACATTGTAATCGCTATTGAAGCTTTGATGCCATTTTTCTTGACATTTCAAGGTCAAGGGCAATTTTTCACGAACCTCTTTAGTCTCTTCAGGAAACCGAACGTGCAGAATCACGCTACGGGCTCTTTATAAACAATATTTATGTACCTTAATTCTACGTTCTACGTGTATTAAGTGATTTACGGTTCGGTTGGTGAATTATGACAAAATAATATATAGTTCTTGTCGAAAGCACTGCATCGCGTGCTTCATTGTATAGCTTTCAATAAATCAAATATGGCTTGCTTTCAAATTTCATCTGGAATCATTTTCCCACAGCATGAGTAATAGCAAAATGTAATTATTAGAGTTATTGATGTTATACCTTTGGGAAATACACAAATTGGCAGTATGTGCTTTGCTTTAATATATTTTACAAATTAAATGAAATATTATTGAAATAACGACCATAAAACTTGTATTTTGATCAATTAACTTGTTCATGAGCTGTAAATAAAGCAGATTTCGAGATATTCTGTTTGAATATTCTATGTACTCTATATTTTATTTAAATATTCTATTCTATATTTTATTTGAATATTCTGTTCTACAGTGACGAGCAAAAGTGTAAACATGCTTCGCTAGTTTTCCATAAAACGTGATGATACAACCTATTTTTCAAATTTTTCAATTGAATGATTAATTATATGTTGAATATGATAAATATAATATCACTATTTATTTTTGTAAATATTAACAATATATAGAATATTTTACAAAAATAAGGATTTGTAGCAATGTTTACAATAAATTTTCCTTTCTATCGATTGTATATTATACCATTTGAGCGTCTGTAAATTATTAAACAAAAAATCATATTGACTATTGATATCAGTTGATTAACCATTGAATATCTAATTATGAAATAAGTCACTCACTTAATTATTAAGTTAGTCAATATAATAACTTTTGTTTATTAATTTACAGATGCAATTATTGATATTCTTGAAGATGATTTGAACACAGATCGAAACGTCGAAATTGAATTTGATAAATTACAAAATTGCTTCTAAGTAAAAATTGATCGAACCAGTGCGCCGTGAGAGTTAATACATCTTTTATAAAGAAATATATAATCAATAGAAAGAAACATTTACTGTAAACATTGCTACAAGTCCTTATTTTCATAAAATATTCTATATATTTTTAATATTAACGAAAATAAACTGTGTGTGATATAATATTTATCATATTCACCATATAATTATTATTGCCTAAGCTTTATCATTCAATTGAAAAATAGGTTGTATATTATCACGTTTTATGTAAAACTTGCGAAGTATGTTTACATTTTTGCTCGTCATTGTATATTCTATTTGAAATTATTCATCTGAATAAATAAACAATTTTCACTCGATCTTAAACACTTCTTAAAACACCTATAACTCTTTTAATGTGGATCAACTATCTTAAATGTTTTTGATAAGTTAGAAGTTTAATTTCTTGGATAACAATCAAAATAAATAATAAAAAATTATTTCATTGGTTGATACTGAAACCATTTTTGCCATTTTTACACAGTTATAGCCTCAACCAAAATTCGTTTAAAGTGTATGTAAGTTTCCGAAATACACATTAATTCCTTATGCTACTCGTGGTAACAATTTTACACAGTTTTCACATAATCTTGTTTCATGGTCGAATGATTTCGCAGGCATAAAATCCTCCACTTTACCCGACCGTAAAATATTTCTAAATATCCTGTCCAACGCAGCTTATGGTTTCATTAAGGTGAAATTCAACATTTCAAAATATTTGTTTTGCTTATCTATATAAACAAAAATTAAACGCTGTTCGTTGGCAAGCGCATCACTTGAAAACAGCTAGACCGATTTGGCTAATTAAAAAAAAAATGTTCGTAATAGTCCTAATAAGATTTTTAGGGAAAGAAAAGTTGGAAAAGTTGTCCGGAAAAATGGAAAATTCAGGAAAAAATGAAAGTGCTGTTTTATATGGAATTTTTGTATGAACTCGAGACTATAACTCACGATTCAAACGATGAATATGCGTAATTCGTTTTTTGTTTTGTTCTTTATGGTCCTGGAAAAGTTTTCAGAGAATCACGCGGCAGTATAAATTAAAATAAAATTACATTTGTTTTTACATTTATTTCGCATGTCAAATTTCTCATGGGCATACTTCTGAAGTGTAGCCATATTAGGGGAATCACGGTGAAATGATGTACCCCCTCTCTGATGACGGGAAATGAGTGAGGCGAATGGGGGCTAAACGTTGGCGAACGACGAGCGCGTGTTTTTGTTTTTTGTATTTCCCCGAAGTCGAGGGACTGGGCGAGAGCATTTGTTTACGTTTTTTCCTACTGCAGATGTCTCCGAGGAGACCTGTGTATGCGTCTGTGAACGTGTGAGCGCGATGCGGTCGAGGCGTCCGAGACAGTGCTGTGATATGTGGCGCTTTTCACGCGCATGCGCGACGATTCTAGCCTCAGACGGCCTCAGTCAAGTACGAAGATCGGGTACCTTGGTCACCCATAATAGTCCCCCACTACTTTTTCCCCTGAGTAGTTTCCCACTTTCGGACGTAAACGTAGACACGGCCCTGACGAAAGTCGCGCATGCGCGTGAAAAGCGCCACATATCACAGCACTGATCTGAGACGCGAGTTTAGTTGATTATTAATCAGTGATGGTATAGTTGGCGCTTTTCGCGCGCATGCGCGACGATTTTAGCCTCAGTGAAGTACAGTATTTTATGTATATAACTCCCTAGCACGGGTCTGCCAAGGGACATATATGTATCAGGGACACTATTCTTTGACTGTTGCCGAACGTAGAGAAGGACAGCCGAACTCGAGAAGCCTTGGTCGCCGAGATAAACACCCAAGTGTAAACACAATGTGATCAGAATTTCTAACTTCCTTATTTTTCATTATTTTTTTATGGAACTTCAAGTTTCATATTTGTGGCATTTTTCTGATTAAAATCATACCAAATATGATATAATTCCGATGATATTTACTTGTGTAATAGACAACTACACAAGTAAATTACACAAGTAAATATCATCGGAATTATATCATATTTGGTATAATTTTAATTATAAAAATGCCACAAATATGAAACTTGAAGTTCCATAAAAAAATAATGAAAAATAAGGAAGTTGGAAATTCTGATTAGGCGGTCTCACTGACACACCCGAGCCGCATGATATACTTCTCGGCGACCGAGGCCTCTCGAGCTTCTTGGCTCCTCAAGGGTATACCCCGCAGTAGTGGCGATAGATCAGGGACTTTTATGGCTCAGACTTTTGGGACATTTACGCATAAAATACTGTACGAAGATCGGGTAACTTGGACGCCCCGCTAATTTCGCAAAAGGGTATAGCCGGATAGTCTCCCAGTACGTTCGCCTCAATAGATCCCCACAAATTTCGGACGTAGACACGTCCCTGACAAAACTCGCGCATGCGCGCGAAAAGCGCGAACAATACCATCACTGTTGTTAACCCTTGGCCCACGAGATAACCCGTAAGACAATATAATGTGACCATCCTCTTTCATCAATACCTTTTATTTCGTAATCCTTAATAACTCCGTTATTAGTGGTTCTATTTGAACAACCAGTCTACGGCTTAGTAGGAAGACCGTGGAGTGTGCGCGTGCACACGGTGCTGGAATGGAATAGTGGAAGGGGTAAGTTGGGGAGTACATGACGTTCGTTTCATTCTCATTCTGGCTTCACTGGTACTCCTCCTTAAATTGTATATCCGTGCTCATAATTGTTAATAGATACAATGATCACTCAGAAATACGTTTTTTTTCTCATTTCTTTTTTGCTTACACATTTCCAATAGCTTTTCACAAAATGATTAGAAACAAATTTATTAAAATTTGGACAGAACAACGTCAAAACAAAAAATTTGGAATTCCTGTGCGAAATAAATATAGGTTCACTTCGTCATGCTCTAGCTAACTTAAAAAACTATTACAAATGTAATTACCAATTAATTCGTTAACCAGAAAACTCATTGTTTAGTTGGTCATCCATTGTTTTTTGTGACCTCATATCCTTTGTGACATTGAGTCTATTAACCCTTTGTACTCGGAGCTGTTTTAACTCGAAAATTAAACATTTCTTCCTAGTTAAAACAATTCTATATGATCTTTTTCATTTTATCGGTATGGACTAGATATAATAGCTCGTATAATATTTAAATGTTTAATGGTGAGTGAGAGTCACTTCTCGAGTGCAAAGGGTTAATTGCCGTAATGTCTCTGATTCGATCTGAGACCACGCCTCTTTGATACCTGTTTTAATTCATTCGCCGTTGCGTATTGTTTATTTTCTGGACTTCAATGTCAAGAAATGACCTGAACTTCTGTCATCTAAAAATGTTACTTTTGCCCTATGAATTAAAATAGTAAAATTCCGATCATGTGGTTTTCTCCAAAGACTTGAGAATATGCGTTAGAAGAATATGGTGACAGAATTGGTGGTCCAAATTTTATTTTCCAACGCGATGATGCATTAAAATTCATCGTGTAAAAATAAATTAACGGATATTTTCAGATGGCAAAAGTTGAGGTTGGGCGTCAAGAAATCCAGACCTTTTAATCCCACTGAAAATCTATGAGGCATTTTATCAAGGAAAGCTTACAGCAATGGCAAATAATACGCAACGGTGAATGAATTAAAAAATAGTATCAAGGAGACGTGGTTTCAGTGCAGATCATTGACTTTAGAGAAATTAATGGACTCAAAATATTACAAAGGATATTTGTATAATATACAAAATATTACAAAGTTTTTATGTGTCAATGTCAAGAAAATATGACTATGAAATGGTTAAAATGCTCAAGGACTGGTCTAATATCAATATCCTCATTGCAAAGATAAATAACAAAAAATTATTTTTACTAAATTGTCGTTCAAAAAATGTATTACCGAAAATTTTGGTTAAAAACTTTAATAGAATGTATAACTTCCCAATTAATTCTCAAGTTCTTCAAAGAAAATTAGTTAATTTGAAAAATAGACGTATGAGTAAACTCTTAAATATGATAATTAGAGACACACACATTCTATTAAATAATTTACAAAGAAATTTCTATAATCTACGAAGTGAAATATGTTTTCTCTTCCCACAAAATATAACTGAAAAATTTTTTGAATTCGAATTCAAAAGAGGTCAGAAGATTTTTCAAAACATCAAACACCGTAATATTATGAAATTCACTAACCTTTTAAAGGAGAAACAAAACTGTTGTTGCTATATAAATAAAAATAATAATAACAATGAAATACCAAGTTCAATAAGTAATTCTTGGTAAAAAAATTTAACCAACATTAATATACCGGACAATGTTAAAAAAACTCTTTCATTAGGTCCAAAGTTTGCAACAAACGTTAAAAAAAATTTTGTTACTTTACCAAAATTCCTTGCAGCAGTTGAGGATGGATTGGAAAAAGTGACTGAATCCAACAATATTCAATCAGAAACAAGGATGAAAATTGTTAACAAAATATTGAACTTTACCAACAGAAGCAACAACAATAATAATTTCTCCAGTTCATATCATAACAATAATTTCAATAGGTTTTGTGAGCCGGATATCAAAGCAACAAAACAGTTTCTGAATGAGAATAAGGATTTATTATTACTGAAATCTGATAAGGGTAATACACAGTATTGGTGGAGAAAACAGTTTATATTTCTCAGGTTATAAAGATGTTAAATGATACTAACACTTACAAAGTTAGTAAGTTCCAGTATAGTAGTACTTTTGAAAAGCAAGCTAATTCTATTATTACCAATTGGGTCAAAAATCAACGTATCGATGAATCATTAGGGAAAAGACTTAAAACTTATAACTCTTTAACTCCTAGAGCATATGCCCTACCAAAAACCCATAATTATTGTTTCTTCCATAGGAGGTCCTACATATAAATTATCTAAATATCTATCACAAATTATCTCTAAGATCATTGGTAAATCAACGTACCATACGGTTGATAGTTGGCATTTAGTAAAAGAACTTAGAACAGTTCAAGTTCCTAATGATATACAATTGGTTTCATTAGATGTTACTGCGTTATTTACTAATGTTCCTATTGAATTAGCTATACAAGTATTAGACCGACGTTGGAATGAAATTAATGAACATACTTCAATACCCAAAGATGAGTTTTTAGAAGCTGTTGAATTTGTTTTAAAATCCAATGTTTTCTCATTTAATAATACTTTCTATAAACAGATATTTGGAACTGCTATGGGTTCACCTATCTCTCCAGTAATTGCCAATATGGTAATGGAAGAACTTGAGAATGTTTCAATTTCTAAATTACCTTTTGAACTGTTTTTGTACAAAAGATATGTAGATGACATATTCACTTGTATAAAACCAGATCAACTGGACACACTTCTTGATACTTTTAACAGTTTTCATTCTAGACTACAATTTGCACATGAGATTGAAACTAATTCTTGCCTTAATTTTCTTGATGTGAGCATCATTAGAGATAGTAATAAATTAAAAACAAATTGGTATCACAAAGACACTTGGTCTGGTAGATACTTAAATTACCATTCGTTCCATCCAATTCAACACAAAATTGGACTAATTAAAGGCCTCATTGATCGTGCAATTTTACTATCTGATCCTGAATTCAGACCTGATAATTTGTCACTTATAAAAAATGTTCTAAAAAAGAATTGTTTTCCTGATACTCTGGTGTCTAATGTTATCAAGAAACGTGTTTTTGAAATCTATCACCCAAATTTAGTCACACAACTAAAAGAAGAAAGATTTCATAGAACAGGTCCAATCAATTATAAGAACATAGCGGTCATTCCATTCATCAATGATATCTCTTTAGATATTCGTAGAATATTCAGGAACGTTGGGATCCATACCATTTTTAACATACCTAGTTATTTAAAAAAATGGTTTCCACCTATTAAAGATAGAATACCACTCGTTAAAAATTGTAATATTGTTTATGAAATTCCTTGTAAGGGTTGCAACCAGTCATACGTAGGTCAGACATCTAGACATTTGGATATGCGATTAACTGAACATAGAAGAAACATTTTTCAATATCCCTCACATCACACTGCATTAACAAAACACTCAATAGAAGTTGACCATGCCTTTGATTTCGATAATGTTAAAATATTGGACAAAGAATTTAATTTACAACGACGATTATTACTAGAAACTATTCATACGATTAAACAACAAAGCGTTAATCTTAGGTACGAAACACCTAAGATTCATGACTATTACGCTACATTACTGAACCAGTAATGTTTTTATGATGAAGTTTCTAAACGTATAATTGTTTATATCTATTCATCACTATATACTTAGATTCTGATTTAATTACATATTCTAACAACATTATCGTATGGCAACTCTATTTGTATCATATTTTACTATAATGATGTGTTTTGGTTACATAGTAGTAATAGAAATAAAATGTTTCAACATTTGAATTTACCGCCGAATATCGACCTCTCGGTTACATAGATCGGCCTTCTGATTCGTTACTTTCAAGTGCGTTGTTGTTTTTCGTATGCTGGTTGATGTAATCTTTAACAAGAAATAGTCTAATGTTTCATTGGCATGGAATAACATGTGACTGTGTAGCTTAAAATTTTCTTTTTCTTATTAAGTGAGAAATACAGTTTATTTTCAATTTAACACATAATTATTCGAACTATTGTAATTATACATTTCTCGTTTTGCTTACAGACATATTTTTTCTCTTGAGAATGACGCCTAATCAGGGTAGAAACGTCGAGATCTAAAATTAATATTATTTAAATTTTCGTATATTGATCGAACCTGTTGCGCCGAAATCAACTTTCTATTAACAAACGATATTTGAGGTCATAAAAAACAATAGAGGACTAACTAAAGGCTGAGTTTTCTGGTTAATTAATCGATTTTGGTAATTACATTTGTAATATTTTATTAAGTTCAACTAGAAAATAATTAAGTAAACCCATATTTATTTCGCACAAAAATTCAAAATTTGTTAATATTGCTCGATAAATTATTATTATTAATAAAAATGATATGATTTAATTACATTATGTGTTCTACTAATTACATTGTAGTATTACTTTAATAATGCTTTTAGTTAACTAGTTAACTACTCGTTTACCTAAATGTTTCTTTAAACAATCCTTTAAATAGATAAAAAAATACGTGTTAAATAATTTGGGATTATTTTGTGTATGTTAAAAGTTATATTCAAATAAAGAATACATAAAATCTAATAACAAAAATATATAAAGCCACTCATATTTCATTTTTTGCTTTGAATAGACATTTTGTTCTATTTTACTTGCCTTTTAATTTAACATATATGAGGCAAAAATAGAAGAAATAAACAATTCTAAATACACACTAACTATTTTAACTCTCTTTCATAAAAGAATATTGCAACTTTATTTGAAAGTCAAACACGTCTTCCCTCAAACGGATATATATATATATCACGTTCTTCTCTTTTACGCGAGAAATAGAACAGTTAAGGAGAAAAATGTCTTATATGAGCAGCGAGCCGGAATCCCTGAAACAATAGATGACAGGTATATCAATGCGAACCAAATGATTTGTGAAAATCGCAGAATTGAACAGAGAGAAGTTGACGAATTTCTCAGATTTTCTCGAGCGAGCAGGAATATTATTCGGTTTGCAAATGTACATTATATTCAACATAAGTGGATAAGATAAATTGTCAACGCAATTTTCATACTTATTTCTTGGCATAGAAAACTACAGTCTAGAAAACCGTCTCAACTATTTTATTTTAGCTTTTCCCCGCGGCCTCGCTTGCACAGGAAACTGTTTAATGCCCTCGAAAATTGAGATTGTTTTTCCATAAAACTTTTAACCCCCCATTCAACCGATTCAGATTGTATCAATAAGCATTAAGACCAAGTATGATGTAAATCTGTCCACGAACAATATATTCCTCATACAAACGTTGTAACCCCTTTTCACCCCCTGAGGGGATGAATTTTAAAAAATGCCAAAATAGGTGTTTGATTAATTATATCGAAGAGCATTAAGGCCAAGTATCAAGCAAATCTGACCACAAATAAAATATTCCTCATACAAAAGTTGCAATCCCTTTTCACCCCCTTAGGGCTTGAATTTCGAAATATCCTTTCTTATTCCTTGTATAGATCATAAAGGAAACCTCTGTGCAAAATTTCAGCTTTCTAGGGCCAAGGGTTTAGCCTGGGCGTTGATAGGTGAGTGAGTCAGCACTTCATTTTTATATACAAAGAAAAGCGAAATAATATAAAATATATATAAATATATATATATATATATATATATATATATATTGTATTATATTTTTTTAATTTGTATATATAGATGATTCAAAAATCACTTTTAGTTTTTCCCGAATTTTCGTTTTTTCCGGGCAACTTTTTTGATTTTGCGGTAATTATTACGAAAGGGTCGCCGTACTCCGATTTTGATGAAATTTAAATATGTTATGCAACGACGCATTCTGAACAACTTTTTCATGTTCCAAGATAAGGGGGTTCGCTTTTAGTATTCGAGATATTCGCTAAAATCTATTACTAATACTTGATTATGAATATATATACAATGAATTGAATTTTCTATATTCTTGTACTCTTCCTGGCAACGTAACGTATAGAGGATAAAAAGATAAAAGTGTATAATGAGAGTGAAAATTGTGTTGCAGTGCAAATGATCCCTACGCCATTGTAAATTGTTATTTAATTTTCTGTGTACTATTTCTACGAAAAGACGGTATCATTGTTAAGATCTCACAATACAGAACACAATTCTATCAACAAAATAATAAATATGCAGAATATATTATCATACTCTATGATTTTGTGCAGAATTTTAAAATTGTTTACTCTCATGAATAGCTCTACATACAAATCATACTATGACGTACGCATCATACACTTTTGTTGGTCGCATATGTCACATTTTAGTCGGATTTTTCATTGTTAATAACTAAATAACGAAGTCGAAATTGTAATTTTTTATTCTTTATTTTCGTCAAATATTATCATGGGATAATCCATCACCCATTAAATTTTCTCTTACCTGTAGTCGAACCGCGTAACCGGGTTACTGAAGACATCGTTGTACGGTTAACCTGGTTAACCCGCTTTTACAAAGCGGGTTACTGATACTGATTCTTAGATGTAGCGGATATTTACGATAAATTTACTGTCTACTAATTATGATAATATTAATATGGAATAATATGCAATAATAATATAATACTTAAAAAATATATGCATTGAGTTGTAAAGTACAATCAATTTTTTACCGTGATACGTCATTTAAATATATTTTTATAAATATAGAGCCATCGCTTCTGCGAGCGTGACAAATGACGCCTCAATCACACATTGTTGCACCTACCCCTTCAGCGTCCTGACTGTTTCCCGATCGTATTTTGTTAAGTTCAGAATGTGTATATAAAGCAGGGCTCGGAAATTTTTACTCGCAGTGGCCGACAATCGAAGGCTTCGCCTCCTCGACCCGGCCGCGCGTCTCGCTCCCCCGTAGCGATCCTAGTGTTCGGAGCTGCTCAGGCGCGTACCATAACATAGGCGCTATTCGTGACGGATAAAATAGAGAATGAAGACGCTGATTTTCTAAAATGTGTTACAATGTAAGCGTCGGCGATGCGAACAATCACATCGAAACTTCCCGTAGATCTTACTTTGCCAAGCGCGTCTAAATGTGCGCGAAAATCATGATATTCTGGATAGTATTAACATTTGAACAATAGAATTAATAGCTATTTTTTAAATTTATCTTACGAATTTGTTTTTCTAATTAATTTTCCACAGTTTTGGCCGAAATTATTGTGCGAAATGGTGGAATAGGCCTACAGGGGAGACCACTAACAAAAAAAAATTGAATTAGCAATAGTACCTCAACGATAATGTGGAAACCTATTGACACGAGTGTCGCCCTGATGCGTCACGACTAGCGCCTATGTTATGGTACGCGCCTGAGCAGCTCCGAGCACTAGGATCGCTACAGGGGAGCAAGACGCGCGGCCGGGTCGAGGAGGCGTAACCTTTGATTGTCGGTCGCTGCGAGTAAAAATTTCCGAGCCCTGATATAAAGTGTTGAGAATCCCATGAAATTCAGTATACGAATTGACAGTTCCGACATTATTATAGAAGAGTGAAATTTTATTTTTTATATATTTTTACAATTGCATACTATTTTTCTGCAATTCAAAAGCCCAGAATACGTGGTAACCCAGTTCTTGTAGCCGGGTACGATTTGAAATGTGTAACCCGCTCTGAGCGGGTTAACCCGCTCTCGTTGCTACTTGAGAACCGTTCCTCCTGGGTTACTGCGGGTTACAGTAACCGCGCATGGTCGGAGGTGGCGGGCCTCCTCGGCAGCCACTTGCTCGTTTCGTCAAATCCCTGAGGAGGACAGGACGATTGCGGACGAGGAGGAGTTGGAACTCCTGAAGCGCCAGGCGCGGATAGACGTGTTCGAAAGATGGAGGACAGAGTTATCCTCATCGGTTCGTCCCGTCGTCCGTGCCCTCCTGCCTATCTTCGAGAGATGGTGCGGGAGTCCGGTAGGGTTGTCCTACCGTCTGACCCAGATGCTCACCGGACAAGGTTGTTTCGGTGAGTATCTACATAGGATCGGGCGGGAACCGACCGCGGTCTGCCACCACTGCGGCGAGGCGATAGACTCGGCGAGGCATACACTCGAGGAGTGTCCGGAGTGGTCGGAACCTCGTCGAATCTTGCGTCGCGCAGTGGAAGAGTGGGACCTCTCGCTCCCGATCTTGTTCGACCACTTGATCGCGAGCGAGAGGTCGAGGTCGGCGGTGGCCTCCTTCTGCGAGACGGTAATGTCTGCGAAGGAGGCCGCCGAAAGAGCCAGGGAGCGGACCCCTGACTCCCGACGACGGACGAGGAGGCGGGGACGTCCCCCGCGGACTCGTGGTCCGGACCCTCAGCCGGGGAGGCGAGGTGATCCGGACGAGGGGGGAAGTAGCCCGGTACGGGCTTATCCTGTACCGGGCACCTGGCCCCAGGTGAGAGGGGCGGCGTTGGGGGGGAGGGCCCAGGGAGTTGTTTCCTCCCAGGGCCAAGGGTCGTCGACCACCACGAGTGATGGGGGTGGTGGTGGTGCGACGACCAGTGGAGGCTTAGACTCCTTGACTCGGAGGCGGCAGGGTGGCCGCCCGAGTCAAGCGAGCTTACCCTGGAGCAGTCCGGGGTCGGGAAGGGGAACCGGGGTCACTTGACCTCGGTTCCCAGGGGGAAGCTAAACTTCCCCCGGGGTGGTGAGACGACTCGTCGTTGGCCGGCGCTTTATCAGTCTGCCGGCGACGGGTCGTCCACTGCCCCCTAAGAGACTCTGTCTCTAATGAGGGCGCGGGGGGGGGGGGGCCGGGGTGTACCGATGCACTTCCGACGGCTCTTCCTTACCGGTGGCGGTATCTTCCTGGTCTGGCCGGAGAGAGGGGAAGCTTTGTTAGGTTGCGTCAAATATTGTATATTGTGTGCGTGCGTGCTCTCTCTCTCTCTCTCTCTCTCTCTCGGGGTGGACCTTCGTTCCGAGCAGATCAGGAAGATACCGGAGCTGTGGGTGGACCGAGTTGGAGACTCGGGAAGCTCATCCGAACAGCTCACGGGAAGGGCGACACAGTGTAGTGGCCTGCACTGGGTCCAAATAGCAGTAGGTTTTGCGGGGGGAGCTTCTCTCTCCCCGGGGTGTGGCTTTTTAGCCAGGGGCAGGAGATGATCGGTTGTATACGTATGTAGGTATAGGTTAGTGGGTATGCCCAACCCTTCAGGTTGAGGAGAGCCCCACATACCCTCAAACTCTCCCAGGAGTTTGAGGGATGCGTAACAGCATTGGAGTCCTACGTTAAAAAAAAAAAAAAAAAAAAAAAAAACCGCGCATGGTAACCCGGGTTACGGTTCGGGTTAGGCGTTGGTTAGGATCCCTGTTTGGAGTACAATAATCAACGAGTTTTTTTTCCATATTTACAACCTTTAACTGGTGACGTTTATTAGTGAATGTGCATTAAAACTGGAGTTCATACAAAAACCGAATTTTTAAAAAACCTCGGTATTTTTTAAACACCCTGTAGAAATGACATTATAAATTTCAATTAAACTTTCGTATTATCTTTTTTTCTATAATAATATGAATTTGCATATAGATCCGCTGTCTAATAACGAAAAAATGTGTGTATAGCTTGATCTAAATTAGTTTCGCAAAACTCCAGATGTTATTTATTACGTGCGGAGAAAAAATTATTAATTTCGGTGGATGACCAATGAACCAGGAATCGCGTTTCCCCGTTAATGCTAACGTATGTCAAAGTGTTCAGTGTGAAGATGTTTTATCGATTTCGATTACGGAACACGCGTTTGGTTTAACAGGATCAGACAACCGCCAGACATATGCCAATTTTTTAAAAATCCAATAGCTTGAATTGTGCTACGCTCGTGTCATGGATATAATGGTCCAATCTCCGCGTTTGATACCTTCCAATACTTCTCTTCCGGGCAATTATATTTGCATTACAATAGCAAGCAGGTGCCAGACGTTGTATTCACAAAATTACAGGAGAATTGAATAATTGCATAGCACGTGGCATTTGTGACAAGTAATTCTATCCCTCTTTTGAACAGCGCTTTATTATTTCTATACAAACTGATTCTTGAAATCATTCTGACAAGAGAGGCTGCCTAATCCTAATACGCCGATTTTAATAAAATTTTAGTATGATATAGGATTCGGAAAAATATTTAACACGTATGTTTTTATAACGGCTGAGATTCATGTTAAGGGGGTGAAAGTAGCTCTCAAAGTTGGGTGGAAAATCCTACTTTATTGTACATCTCCGAAACTATATCCCCTCATTTTTTATCAGTAGAAAACCCGTATAAAAACAAACAAATTAGATCTTTTCAGGGTTACCACATTAGTTTAAACGCGGGACAACTCCAAATAAACGGTTATCCTTACTCTTTCCATTACGGTTGCCACCGTGCCTCGCATAAGCGTTGGAACATAACATGACTATTATGATCGCGGAACTAAAAAACTTTTTCATGAAAAAATTGTAATGTTATATAGCAAAATGTTACAAAAAAGTTCATTTTTAAATTATTTTTAAAACAATTTCTTTTTATTCAGTTCAGACAAAAAGATTCGGTATTTAAAGACGCACAAATTGTATTTTGAAATTTTTTGTCTTGGCCTAATACTTTCGGAGATATTCAATGAAATAGGCTTTTCTACCCGAATTTTGAGAGCTCCTTTCACCCCCTTAACATGAATCTCAGCCGCTATAAAAAAATACGTGTCGAATATATTTTTGAGTTCCATATCATACCAAAATTTCATTAAAATCGGTGTGTTACGATTGGGTAACCTCACTTGTGATATTAAAGATATAGCCAGATAAGATGGTCAAAAGTGCCCTTGAGCCGAATTATACAGGGTGGGGAAATAACTATTAGCACCACAGATATCTTTGAAACTGAAAGTTTCACATAAATATTTGCTACAATAAAATTGCACAGTACAAAGGGGGTTATCCGGTGGCGATAATAGTGTTTTTGTAGGTGGAGGTACTTCGGACATTTAAAGGTCACCTCCTATTTTTTAAAAGAAATATCCTATTTTTTTATACCATAAATCGATAGAGTATCAAATTTTGAGTATAAAAGAAGTTCATATGTCCTAAACCTAATAGTTAACATGATATAATCTAAGGCTTCGTACAGACCTAAACAGCGCGCCGAACCGCGCGCCGAACCGAACATTTGCACGAACGTTTCGCCGCGCCGAACGGCGAACGGAATGGATTTTTGATATTTCCAGAATTTCTTGCGAATAACTATAGAAGTGGTGTATACTACACCATGAAATACAGAAAATGTTAACAGTTTATTGAATGAATTAAAGAAGAGTAATACAATTGTTTTCATAGCAATGGCCTATTCAATAATTCTATATATTACGAATATTTATGGATATGCTTTATTTCCCCTGCAAACAGATTTTTGTTATTTGCCCTGCAAACAGGTCTGTGTTTTTTATTAATAACTCCTAAAGAAAGCCGCTGGCGTCATTTTTGTAAAGGAAAATGTCACTTCAAATGACCCAAGGAGCCTCTCATTTCCGGGAAGTACACGAATTTTGGGACACCCTGTACTCAAAATTTGATACTCTATCGATCTAAGGTATAACTAGGGGAGGGGGGGGGGGCTGTTGCTCGTTCGCTTCACGAGCTTCGCGGGTCGGGTTGTTGTAGCTTGCTCCCTTTGCGAGCTCGCGAGAGGGTTAGTAGTACGCATGGCTAGTACTAGAGCTTACAGCTATTAATGTTTTTTATTTTGTGTGACTTTCCACGAGCCACACATAGAACTTCCCAATTCGTTAGTTTCTGTATATTATTATCATTATTTATTTAGTGTACGTTTTATAGGGCATAAAGCCCAATACCTGAGGTGGGTATTGAAAAAAATATCGAACATAAAAATAATACAGTGCAAAATAATACAATTTACTTTATTGTTGCACATTATTTATTAATAAAATAATGCAGGATAAAAATTTTAGGATTAAAATTTTTATTAATAAAAAATGTGCAACAATAAAGTGATTATAACACTGTATTGGGCATATAGAGTATGCCCAACCACATGACGTATGTAGTCTTGAATTTTTCAAGAAAAAAAAAATAAAGTGTACGTTTTAAGATTATACGTTTTCAGGGAAATTCAATAGTATTCTACTTATCAAAATGTTTGCTATGTGGCATCGCATTAAACCAACATCGTATGCTCGTTGCTCGCTTGGTTCCTTGTTATAGCAGAGTAATGTTGGAAAATAAATTGTCTTAATTATTTTTTCGTAAACGATACAACTCCTCATTATCCGGATTTGCAGTATTGTTTTTGGTTTTCTTCGATACTGTTAATTTAAATTATCCCAAAATATATAAGCCGCTCAATTTTGAAACTCTACTCAGTGCTGCATACAGCATTTGTAATGTTCGCGTTTCTGATGTTTTAAAACTCAAACATACTTTCTCGTATGTTTGTCCCTGACTTTTATGAATCGTAATCGCTTTAGCAGGAACCACTGGAAATTGACTACGTGTGATTTGATATTTTTCCGCACTCGACATACTTACTTGATTCGATATTTTTATTATTGGTATTAAATTTTCATGAATATTTGCAGTTTTCATATCATCACGATAACGAGTTCTTCCTTTCACTCCTACTCTGGCCAATTTAAAATGTAACCACAATATAAACGGAATTTTAGTATTTTCTTGAAAAGTAATAAATTTTAATATTCCGCATGCTCCCTTAACCAACCCGTCTTCAACATCAATGTTATTAATAATTATCATATATTTTATATTAATTTTCAATTTAATCTCAGTTAATAATTCGTGTTGAACTGATTGTTTTTTTAAAGATGGTAATATAAATCTCTTTTTGTACTTTCATCGATATTCTTTGAAAACGTATTCTCGAGAGTAGAGATGAAATTCACTCTTGCATTGGGATAATTTTCAATTATTGTAAGCGATAGCATTAACATTAGTTGCATAAATTAAAACAAAAATAGAAAAAATTTTTTCCTATCGTATAAATTACATTGTTGAGTGAACTTCTTTCGAAAAAAAACTAATAAAACTAAATAACTACTGGACCAAAGTGGACCAAAATCTAATCAGCTCTAAGTTACAGCGGGGCACGTCGATTTCATCATTCATCTGATCGCATTATTACTTTTTCAGAAAACGTTAACGAAAAATTTGATACCATAGAAAAACACACGCACACGCACACGCACATCTGATCTGCTAAAAAATCGATTTTCGATTTTCGGGGTAATTACAGTAACTTCCCTATGAATCGAGAAGTTAAAAATAGGACATTTCGTTTAAAAAAATGGAGGTGACCTTCAAATGTCTGAAGTACGTCCACCTGGAAAAACTATTATCGCCACCGGATGACCCTCTTCGTACTGTGCAATTTTATTTTAGCAAATATTTCTTAGAAACTTATAGTTTCGAAGATATCTGAGGTACTAATAGTTATTGCCCCAATCTGTATAATTCGGCTCAAGGGTACTTTTGACCATGTTATCCGGTTATACATACCCTGTATATTCACAATGATTGTGTAAGTTCGTACCCGATTTGAAAATAATATTCAATGATTAAATTTTACAGAATATAGCTTAATTAACCACTTCGATCTCTTGGACGTGTTGACACGCGACAAAAAAAGTTGCGTACTAGGTCGGTTACAAGTAAACACGCGATTCAATGTCCCTTCATTTGGCGACATACCCTAGTAGCACAAAAATATAAGATAAATATTTTTTTCAAATATTGGAAAAATATTTTTTAAGCCACATTTTTTCATACGAGACAAATATTAGATCTGAATATTGTATACATGTACAAGAAATATAAATTGAATGTTCAAAAAATATAAGCTAAATATTCAGAGAATATAAACTAGATATTTAAAAAATATAAAGTAAATGTGAATCCAATATTTGAAAAATATGAATTCAATAATTAAATAATATTCAATAAAATTTTCAAATGTAAGAAAAAGTTATAACAAAAATTAGAAACTATTAATATCTATTATTTTCTGTGCACTGCTTGAAGAAAAATTCCATTTTATCTTCCAAAGGACCTTATTACAATTAAGAAATTTTTATATTATATTATATAATTTTATATAATTTCTGATATGACATAAAGGTTTATTTTATAATATGAAATAAATATTATCTGTACATTAGGAAAAAATATTCTATATCTAAAATTAAATAAAGATTCATTTTATATTTAGAAAAAAATATTTCTCTCGTAATATGAAATAGATATTTCCTGCATATTTAAAAAGAAATATTTGTTACTTAATATAAAATAAATATTGTATGTATATTTAAATATTAAGAAGAGATTGAATCTCTTTTTAATATTATATGAATGTGTATACAGGGTGTTTACCTACAGGTGGGAGAAAATTGACGGGGTGGTTCTCGACAATAATATAAGACGATAAAATGAAGAATAAAAAAATTGCGATTTCGGATTCGTTAATTAGCTATTAACAATTAAAAATCCGCCTAAAATGCGGCAACATTTTCGACAAAGGTGTACGTTGCGTACGTCACACAGGCGCGCGACAGTCATGTATCAAGTGACAGTTGCATGCATACCTTGGTTCTTATTTGGGGCCCTAACGAGGTGAAAATGTTTAATAAATAACTGGACGACATTGGACCTACCTACTCGTTAAAATCCACAAGGGCATTTCTAATATCCGCCCTATGGAATTATCGAGTAGAAGGGGTCAATGGCCTTTCACTTTTAAATTCTTCTCGCACAAATACACAAATCTTTATTCTGCACTATAATTTTTCATAAAACAGAACTTAAATACTGGAATAAACGCTCTAGCACTATTTACAATGTCATCCACACGCACTACGAGTTTACTGAGGAGAATGAGGAGAATGTAAAGAACTAGTAATCTTTTAATGTTGAAATTGAACTGCACTTTATTTTGAAGCAAGACTCGCTCACAGACGGAACGGACATCTTGAGGTCGTAAAAAATCGTTGTAACGAACGTTAGATGTTTGGCGATCACAGCCAGAATGAGAAAGAATCGCGATGTTCGCTGAAACAGGACACACATGAGTTGGCATAGTAACGCGCGATGTTTGCGCGGGCTTTCGCTGTAAATCGGCGGGCGTTTTCTGTTGTAAATCGGCATTTGTTTTATCGATTGGGCTCAGGCATTGACCTCATCAGCTGTCTTGAATCAGTGTGCATACGGACGCTAGCTTGTACGGACGATCCTTCTCGCACGCGTTGAAGATTTCCGTTTGCAGAAATCGCATGACCTCAAAGATATCCGTTCCTTCGGTGAATCGGTCCTCATGCGAGTCCCGCGTCGTAAATCAAGTTTAATACAGTGCAGTGTTTCAACATTAAAGGATTACTAGTTCTTTACATTCTCCTCATTCTCCTCAGTAAACTCGTAGTGCGTGTGTATGACATTGTAAATAGTGCTAGAGCGTTTATTCCAGTATTTAAGTTCGGTTTTATGAAAAATTATACTGTAGAATAAGGATTTGTGGATTTGTGTGAGAAGAATTTAAAAGTGAATGGGCATTGACCCCTTCTACTCGATGATTCCATAGGGCGGATATTAGAAATGCCCTTGTGGATTTTAACGAGTAAGTAGGTTCAATGTCGTCCAACAATTTTTTAAACATTTTGATGAAGCTTTGTTAAGAGTATCCCAATTACTGAGTAGTTTTAAAATATAAACAGTCAAGCATCAGTCGAATGTTTCGGTAACAAAATTGTAAAAATTGTAAAAGGTGTAGTTAATAACATTGGCTTGTAAATGGCCAAATTTACGAAAAAATACTTTATTCGAGATTAATTGTAATTGATATTACTTGCAACTACTGAAATAACTATTCCACAAAATCATTTTCAAGATATATTCATATTTTTTCATGCGTTTCATGTTGTTTAAACAAGAAATTGTTCATACTCATGTGTTTATAGGAGTTTTAAAATGTATTTGCTTGAAGTCGCTTCAAAATTTACACATTGAATCCGCCGGAGGCGATTGAAGAATTTTCATATTTATATTTACATAACTGTCTCCGTAAAACCGATCCGGAATTTTTCATGTAAATAATAAATATTTACCATAAACAAATGTTCATGATCTCAAATTTCGAATCAAAATAGATACGTGATTAAACATCAATATGTTCAATAATAAATATTCCATCAACACTTTTATATTTAATTAATACGATTTTAATACGTTAAGCTTCTATAAAAAAAACTATTGCTAAAATTAAAATTTGGAAATGCAAGTCTTCTGAAGTTTTGATTCGGTTCACCTAGACGCTGATAGTTAACTTCGGAATTTATATTTAACTAGCTGACCCGACAGACGTTGCACAGTGATCGGAAAAAGGAAAAAACCCAAAATTATGAAAGTCTTTATTGCAAATATCGACCACCATTTGCTGATAGGTCATGAACCAATGTATCTTGCTATGAAAATGGATTTATGTTTTTCTCTTTAATAACGGAGAAAAATAGATATGAAGTAAACCTCCCAGATTGTAGTTCTATTCTTACAAAATTCTAACCACACGTTCGACGTTATTCCTTCATTGCTGCGGACATTTATAACGATATATGCTACATATTATAAATATATAATAAATATACATAATATATAAATATACAGGGTGTCCCAAAATTCGTGTACTTCCCGGAAATGAGAGGTTCCTTGGGTCATTTGAAGCAACATTTTCCTTTACAAAAATGACGTCGGCGGCTTTGTTTAGGAGTTATTAACGAAAAACACGGACCAATCAGAGTGCGGCTATAGAAAACGGAGTCCGACTCAGCGACAGGTCCCGCTTAGCGTGGCGGCGCCATTGGCCGAACCAGAATCAATCTGCTATAGCCGCACTCTGATTGGTCCGTGTTTTTCGTTAATAACTCCTAAACAAAGCCGCCGACGTCATTTTTGTAAAGGAAAATGTCGCTTCAAATGACCCAAGGAACCTCCCATTTCCGGGAAGTATACGAATTTTGGGACACCCTGTATAATACTGAAAAGTCAATTTTTGAGATTTCAAGGTCACGAATTTTTTAAAAATCAATATTACATTTTGTTTCTACATTATTATAGTGCGTCAAAAGACAAATTCAACGATATATAAAAAATATATACTAATGATATACTACAGTGGAGGAAATCGAGTTACAAAATTTAAAAAATTTCAAAGTCGATGCGGCAGCACTTCTCGTTATCCAATCGATTTCAAATTTTGCACACATTGTTTTTGGGTCAAGTGTCAAAATAAAGTGACAAAATAATTTCTATCAAGTATAACTAAGGTCCACCCTAATGTAAGATGGTAGAAAAAATAAAAATAAATTTTTAAAAAATACCACGTTGTTAAAACGTACTAAAAAGTATGAAATTATAATAGCTGTAAAAATACTTGTAACATTTAAAACGAAAACCGTGGAGCGCGTGTAATAGATAATTGATGCATGAATAGTTCACCTATATATAAATCACTAAAAATTTTATTGCTCCGCAAATTATATGAATTGTTGTTCCAGATGGAACCATATGGAGAACCGGGGTACCGTAAACCTCCACATCCAAGGACTCCAGAATTCTCTGGGTCCTTTCCTGCCTCACCCAACTAATCCTACCCTCTCGAACCGCTATTCGCATACTGCGGAGGGCGGAAATAGTAAAACAACTCCTGTTCTAAGCTTTTAAGTATTTTTTATACCTATTATAATTCTATGCTTTTTAGTCTGTTTTAAAAACGTGGAACGAACGCGAAGACGTAGTGTTTCGCGGGGGGGGGGGGGGGGGGGGGGGGGGGGGGGGGGGAGGTGTAACGGTAAATATTTAATTGTTATTTCTCCGAAACGGATAGACCATAGACGTATAGAGATAGACTGCGCCGTCTTATGGGCGAGTTGAAGCTCACAATGGCGGCGCGCGGTATAAAGAGTGAGAGAGAGAGCGATAGCCGGGGGGTATTGCGCTCTCTGTCTAATTGACGCGTTGGTGGGGAAAAATTCCCCTAATTGCTTGCTAGATAATGTAGATTTCTACATTAAATTGATTAATTTGTTAATATTTATTTTTTTTATATTTATTTGTTTTTTGTTTTCCTGCCAACGAATTAATAAAAGATTAGAGTAAACATTCAAAGAGAATTTTAATTTTGTTACGGATAGAGAAATTCTTCCGTTTCGTTTCCCACGGGAATCT
>CM052343.1:11681492-11711704 GCA_028455595.1 Lasioglossum vierecki
TTCTCGATGCTTGAAGGCGACTTCTCACTACACTCTTCTCCCTACATATGGTTTCCCATACATTAACCGTACTCCTTTCATGATCCAAGGTGATCATTGATTGACGGTCCGACTCACTGATTGTTGTTCTACCTGTGCCTTGCCTTTCTCGAGCTCAGGTAGTAGTTCTTTATATTGATTCGTTTACCCCACATTTGGTTTCCCAAATGTGTACCGTACTCCTTTTATGACCCAAGGTGATCACTGAGTGACGGTTCGAACTAGGATATCTTAGAACTCTTTTATACCTTTATATTATATAATCGGCAACTACTCGCAGAGAGATAGAAAGATCGTCTCATTTTCCTTCCACTAGCACGGCTGCCTCCTTTCCATCGTGATGCTTGCTGTTTAATCTGACCCCACTCTGCATACTCTCAAATTTGGATGCGAAATGCAACGTACAGCCATCAAATGCCCAACACACTCAAACACTGCTGATATTTTTTAACGTATCAGAAAAATAAGGATCCAGCGGAAAATTAAACTGCACCACGCGATAGAGCAGACTTTTATCTTGAGAAACCACCCTGTCAAGTTGCGAACGTCGACGTTTTTACCGAACCAGAAAACAAAATATCGCGGAACACGGAATTCTACGGAATACGGCGCGGCGGACGCCCCTCTAGTGGTGAGCGTCACTGGCGGCGACTCGTGTTCCGCGATGATATTTTGCTGTTTTCAAAAATGAAAAAAAAGTTCTTAGAACCCATAGTTTTCGAGTAATCGGCGGAAAACCAAAACAAGCTAATAAAAATCGTGGCTTTTTCCCCTTCCCTAAGTTAGCACAGGGTCCTCGAGGTCGAAAACTCAGATTCGACACCCCAGAGTACCCCTAAATGACGTGCCAAAATTTCATTAAGTTCGGAAGGTAAAAGTACCTGGCGACTGGACTACAGTAAGAAAATCGATGGTACCCTCATTATAACAAAGTAATCTCGTAGATGATTAAGGTTCGTGTTCCGCGATGATATTTTGCTTTCTGGTTCGGTAAAAACGTCGACGTTTTCAACTTGACAGGGTGGTTTCTCAAGATAAAAGTCTACTCTATCGCGTGGTGCAGTTCAATTTTCCGCTGAACCCTTATTGTTAATGACAGTTTACAAATGGTTTTCAAACGATAGTCCGAACTCAAATCGACTACAGATAATTCTGCTCGCACACAGTCCGTACACATTACATAAACCCTGCCCCACTACTATCTCTCTCAGTAGTGGGGGTATTTTTGGCTAAGCCCCCTCTCATCTTCTTCTCTTGGGCTAACGGCCCCGGTTCGATCTTGCGATCTTACCATGCTCGTGGACCTGTTTCGGAGGAGCTGTTCACACCCCCTCCCGGTCTACCGGGTCTAGGTTGTTTCAATAACAACCTTACCCGTAGGCCTGGACCCCCTCTCGCCGGCTTCGCTTAGGCTGACGGCCCCGCGGTTCGATCTTGCGATCTTACCGTGCTCGTGGACCTGTTTCGGAGGGGCTGTTCACACCCCCTCCCGGTCTACCGGGCTTAGGTTGTTGTCAATAACAACCTTACCCGTGGCCTTCTCTATGAGTATCTGACCATGTGGTGGTCCTCATACAATACGCGATGCCGGCGGGGGTTTCTTACTTTTACGCCTTATGTCCATAAATCACACATAACAACACTCTAAACATATACCGATTGATTCTTAACACTTATTTTCTGAGATAAATGAAAAAATATAATCGAAATTTAGTGCAAAAGTGGTGTCTCTCCGTTTTTAATTACAACCTATTACTATTACACGTCGCACAGTGGGGTATATGCCCGATTTCAGCGGTCATGAAGCAATTTTAAAAATTTTACATAAATTGAAAATTTTTTATGGCTTGAGTTAGTTGAATGTCTGAGGAACAATCTCCCATCATTCGTTTTCCCATTCATGCATCCGTTAAGTACTGAAATTTATCGGAAGTTTGAAGTTTCGTTAAACGCTTTCATTTCTTAACGAATTCACCTATTAGTAAATTTTACCTTATTCAAATACACTAACAGATTTTTGTTTCATATAAATTTTTTTAGCTAAGTATAGGGTACACTTTTGAGAGAAATTCACTTTTGTACTATATACATTTGTGTAATTATTAATATTTAAAAATAACCAACGATGAGTCACTTTCTTGATGATTCTAAAACTTTGGTAATGATTTTGTTATACTTCCCGGTGCGACCCGGTGTTCATTTCTCTGCCGTTGTATTCTTTGAAGTTTTCTGATTAAGGTGCCAGAAAAATTGGAACTGACTATGTCTGCTTTTGTGTTTTATAGTTGATTTACGAAAAAATGACCATCGCGCGCGCGTGAAAATCGCGGCATTTTTCACATCCTGCATGTTTGCATTCGCTATAACTCCGCATTAACTTAAGTAAATACTAAATAATAATAATAATAAACATACAATGTACCCTAAAATAAGAAAACAGTACACTCGTAAAATTTAAATAACATACAGGGTGAGTCAGTTAAAGTGTACCTGACGTATATATCGGAAATAAAGCATTTTGAAGAAAAATACTTCATACAAAAGTTGTATGGTTTCAAGGGGAACATAAAATGATGGGTGAATCGAAGAAAGGGCCCCCATCGACAGCCTCCGAGAAAAGGAGTTAGGAAGAAAATCCCTACTTGGGAAGAAAAAAAAGAAGTTTCTTTGATTTGACCTTGGATAGACTTTTGAGACTCACGTGAAGGTCATCTGCAATTTCTTAGATATGGTAGAACTTCCTATTGTAAAATGCATACTTTTCACCATGGCTGTATATTTAAAACACAGCATTCTTCATAATAAGTATTTTAAAAAGATATTTTAAATGTAAATGATTATACTTTTCGATAGTGTACATAAAATAGACGAATAACGTAAAAATACTGATTAGTCTTTGTAATAACAATGCTAAAGAGATATATTAATTGTAAATGATTATACTTGTCGAAAGTTGATATAAAATAGACGAATAACATTGATATATTGATTATTATCCACATTACTTGATTGAAAAATGTCTAGAAACTTTACAATCTGATACGCTTCTCTGTATGGACAAATTTTGCACTCAAACATCCGTTTTAGTAAAAACGGCAGACAGTACAAAAAGTAGAAAAATCTCAAGCTTTAAAATGGTTCTTTTTTCATCAAATTTGGAATATTTAGCAAAGTTACTGCAGTTTCAATATGGAGCGAATTTTGAATTAGCTGTGGCCGCTGAAATCGGGCAGGTACCCCACTGTGCGTCACTGGATTCGGGATAGTCTACAGAACATTTTGCTCCAAAGAACAATTCAATATCTATTATAATAACATCACAATAATTGTTTAAAATTGAAAAATGGTTGTTTTTTTCAAAGTCATGTTTTTCAAAAACTGTGCGTGTAGGAAAAAAAATTAAGGTCAAATTCGGAATCAGCCCAAAAAACTCTATAAGATCCACCCAACAGTTATATGAAAACATTTTTACTGTTGGGCAGTGTTATTATTAGGTTCGGACCCTGGTTCTGGGACCATTGGTCCCTCGCGTACGATATTCCCTAGAAATTGTCGATTTCTAAAATAGTTGAAGACAAGTGTTTGGTCCGAACCAGATAGCGAAAGGGAGGATGTTTTTGGTCTTCAATTTTTACAACAGACGTAAATTGCAAGACGCAATGAATTTTAACGGTCACAAACCGAACATGGCTCGTGAAAAACTTATGCGAAATAATGTCATTTTACATGCACTACGTCTTTAGAAAAATCGCTTTTACCGTGTCTATCACGAATTTCCGTGAAGACACGGCGAATAGTGGTCTCTTTGCTGTCCAAAGTCCAGGGACATTCTAATTAAGTTAGAACTCTGCCTTAATTTAATAATCTGAAGACCAACTCCCATAAGAACTGAACGTAACAAGGTTTCGGGTTCTGATAATTTGCCAAGCGGAAGAGCGAGCATTTCTTGATTGTTTCTATTCAAAGAAAAGTTGTCCCTTTCTGTAGTGCCATAGTTAACTGTAGAACAGTGTAGCTATATGAATATTAATATTAAAATTTTCTGACAATTTATTAAATTTTATAATTAATTATATAATTACAACTAAAATAAAAATTATATTAATTAACCTAAAGCTTACCCCTTAGATATTTATATAAATATATTGTATATATGTATACATATTAAAAATATATGAATTAAATTAATTTCTAAAAAAATTATATATCTAAAAATTCTAATTAACTTTTACATCAAATTAAATATTCTATTATACAAACTACATAATTGAACCTAGGTGGTTCGGGATATTGAATTATTCGACTAATCGAGTAGTTTTAAAATTACTTGTTTATACAAGAGTGTGCTGCTGGTGCTATTAAAAATGTGATATACAGGCTGGGTCATAACTAGACTCCCGATTTGATGCATTTATGGCACAAATGAGTAGATTCAATTTAAAACAGTGAACAGATAAATAACTTTAATTGTATTAATGTATTATTTTCACTACATTAATATTATTAATAAAAAATATAAATTGATATGTAGCTCCTGTACCTTGCAATTGATGCACAAACTTTTCATTTTGTATAAAAATCCGGAGTCTATTCATCGGAAAATGTTCACGTATGGTTGAATGGTATCAAGGGGGCACATTCTAATGTTAAAAGATTTTTTGTAGGTATACACTTAGAAGTAACAATTTTTTTCCATCACTTACTGCATCTTCGTCTTCTTTATATGAAAGTGTGAACCTACTTATGTGAAAAAAATCATTTTGTTAAGACATATGAGAGGTTCTGTGTGATGATTACGTTTACATTATAACATTCGCAAACATGAAGGACAGTTCACAATTATTTTACCGAAAAAAATTTGATATTTCATTTTACTTTTAAAAGATAAATATAAATGTTATATACTATCTTGAATGAGTTTTCACACTAACATGAGTTTTTACAGTAAGGACTTTTCACAATAATCGACAATTTCGAATCAAGTTCGTTAACTTGTCAAGAAAATATAGTTTAGACAAAAAAATAATGCACAAATGATAAAATTACAATAGAAGTCGTTTACCCTTTTGTAACATGACAATATTTGTATTTATAATTACTGGACTACGATTTTTTATACAAAATAAAGAATTGTCTGCATTTATTGTAAAATGCAGGAGCTACATAGACATTATGTTTTGTAAAATAATTCTAATTGGGTGAAAATAACACGACAGTATATTTAAATGCTATAAATGTATTTACGGTTTTCCATGTCATCTAATCTCATTTTTATCATAAATCAGAATTGGGCAAAAACTTATTAAAAGGTCTTTTTCCAAGTAAGGTTTTAAACCAACTTTATGTAAAATTTTTATTTAAATAAAATTTTTTCCCAAAAATTTTTTTCATATATATATATATATATATATATATATATATATATATATATATATATATATATATATATTCTGTCATAAATACATAAACTCTGCTGTCTAATAATAATATATCAAAAAAAGTCGCGACATAGATTTAAAAAGATACAGTAGTACAAAATTCGACGCGACATTTTTTCTTCTAAAAAATATTATACAAATCCCAATTTTATAAAAATAAGTACAATTTATAACTGGTGATCAAATCATAAATAGTCTGCTTTGGCAGAGCAAGATAGATGTGCGCAGTAATATATGAAAATTGTGAAGTTTATTACAAATAATATTGCTGTACTCAGAGCATAAAAACTTTTTATGAAATTCACAGAAATATTTTGGGAGAGCTATCACTCGAGGTGCATAGAAAGTGCACATCTATTTCTTCCATTCCGGACACGTATGGGTCTGTATCGTTGACAGGATTTACTATGTCATACATAGAGATTTACTATATCATATATCAGCAAGCTTTGCAACGTATCCGTTTACAAATATTAATTTTATGCGTAAGATCAGCCATGACATTTGCTGAGCTATTGCCCCTCTGATATTGTGTCTGCCTGTTATTTGCGATTTCCACTTGCTCTATTGAACCTTCTACGAGATCATTCTCTGCACCATAAAACGTTACGGACGTTCGTTGTAGAAGATTTGAACTTTAATTGTGAACTTGAACTTTGATCTTGAACATGAGAATTTAAGAACTTCAGAACTTAAGAATTTGAGAAATTAAGAACTTGAGAACTTCAAAATTTGAGAACTTATGGAATTTCGGAACTTGAGAACTTGAGAACTTGAGAATTTAGGAACTTGGGGAATTTGGAAACTTGGGAACTTGACAGTATGAGAACTTGAGAACTTGAGGAATTTGGGAACTTGGGAACTTGAAGACTTGAGAACTTGGGATTTTGGTAACTTGGGAACTTGGGAACTTGAGGACTTGAGAACTAGAATTTGAATTTTGTACGTGTAGTGAACTTTATAACTAGACTGCGAGTGTTTATGCAATTAAATCTTTGTAGACGAATGTTAAGAGTGCGGTATAAAATGAAATCTTATAAAATTGTGTTATATTTTATATTCTAGCTTATTTGGAAAATTCTCAGAAGTTATAATTGCTTAATGATCTGCAGTCTAGTTATAATATTATGGACGATAAGTGCGTTTTACGAATGTAAAATACACGAACTACTGTAAGAACTAGAGCGTTACTTGCCCCTAAACCAGTGGCAATCTTGTACAGGACAATGCTCAAAACAAATATCAAATATTATTTTGCATATATTTTTACTAACGTCTGCAAACTTTCAGTTATTATATCCTTACTATACAGTAAAACAGGCTAGTTGCAAAATAATATACATATAATATAATACTACAAGTACTATAAAATTTTTTATATCATATAACAAATTTTTAGATCAATATTTACTTGTCTGTTATCAGTACAATAACTGTTTTAGGGTTATGCAATAATAGAAATTTTTTAGTTCAATACTAGCCTGCTTACTATCGATACAATAACTGTTTTAGCATTATACAACAATAGAAAAAATAATATTATAAATAAACATACATTCTGTAATAGTTGAAATAATATTTATTGTATGTATATATATATATATATGTATATGTATATATATATGTATATATATATATATATATATATATATATATATATATATATATATATTAATCTCTTCTTTTCCTTGTCAAATTATCGCTTAGACAGTACACTGATTCGCATATTTTATTTCATATTCAGTCTTACGAAACTACTTATTCTTATTACATGCAGAATATTTTATTACTGTATTTTTAATTTTCTTTATAATACTTGAACAGGAATATTTCGTCATGCCTTCTCGCTCAGTCGAGAGTTTCAGCAGGCGGGCTAAAATGATCCACCATTAATTGAGCAAGAGTTAATAATGTCACTGTGCGTCGTCAATTTCATTTCATCATCCTTTGTCAAGGACTATCACTATCAGTTCAAATGAATGTGCTGTACACATAATACAATAGAAATGGTGCTCGTATGCTTCCAAACGTGATGCACATTTAACAGTAAGAGGCTAAAGAGTTTAATTCCGTATGTTACAATTATCATATTAATTGTTTCATATATGCACAAATCAATTGTAAGTTCGCATTACAGGCAACGAAATTTAATCTCCTACTAGTAGACTACATAGATTAACGTCATTTAGAAAGGTATATCTAGACAAAAATTTAAATGCAATGATATATTTTCGTTAATGTAATGTTGGTGTTGACAAAATAACGAATTGATCAATGTAGTTGACAAAATAACGAATTGATCCATGTAACACAATATGACCTACAAATGACCTTCAACCCAAAAAAATATATTTGCTTTATTTCTGTTAACTAAAATGTTAAAAAATATTCCTCTGAGCTGCTATACATTCAAATGTATCGCAATACACAACATAATAACAGATTCAGTGTTGACAGCAGAGTTGGGCAGTAATTAATTATATGAGTAATTAATTACATCTGCAATTACATGAGCAAAAGTGGACTACAATTTCAATACGAAAACAGATAATGGTCCAAAACATAAAAATCAATGGTTTAAGAGATCAATTACTGTAATTTGTAATTGCAGAAATAAAAGTACAATTACATGTAATTATAATTGGTAATTGCAATTACTTTTCGAATCACAGTAATTGTAATTGTGGACCACAATTAAAGAAATAAAAGTACAATTACATGTAATTGTACTTGTAATTGTAGAAATGAAAGTACAATTACATGTAATTGTGTAATTGTGTTCCGCAATATTTTTTAACATTTTTAACATTTCGTTGAATTTTATTTATTCGATGTTTTCGGGGTTGAAGGTCATTTGTAGGTCATATTGTGTTACATGGATCAATTCGTTATTTTGTCAACTACAACATTACGATAACAAAAATATATCATTCCATTTAAAAAAACTTGGATGACCTTGAAATCTCATTAAAATATGACCTTGAAAAATTTTTCCCTTATACCGTTACATGTGACCCTTCAAACAGTGTAACTTTGTCCTACGAAGTTTTTTTGTACAACGAAAAGTAATGGAGATATCTAGGTGTTCTGTTTCTGCGGACTCACCCTGTATTTACACAGGGTGTCTCAAACTTCCTTCAATATCCTGAAATTAGAGGTTCTTCAGATCATTTGGAGCAACATTTTCCTTTGCAAAAATAGCGTCCAGGGCTTTGTTAAGGAGTTATTAAAGAAAAATACGGACCAATCAGAGCGCGACCTAGATGCGTGTTGGCACAGTCGGCCAATTGACTAATAACTCCTTAACAAAGCCGTGGACGCTATTTTTGCAAAGGAAACTGTTGCTTCAAATGATCTCAAGAACCTCCAATTTCTGGATGTTGAAGGAATTTTGAAACACCCTGTCTATCTTTATAATAATAGTATATGCTCATTAAAGTATGTTTATCTTGTTGCAACAGCTAGAACAGTCGTGTTTGTTTTCAATTATTCTCAGCCATTTATGTTAAGCCTAAATTAATTTACATATAATTATATCTACGACATCGAACTTTATTAAATCTTTAAGGATTTACTTATCAAAAGACTATTACATTAAATTCGATCCCAACAAAAACATCCTGTAAACAGGAGCCAAGTTCTCTATGGCCGTAAAAAGTTATGAGATCAAACAAAATACGGCCAAGTTCGTTAGCTCACAAATACCTCTTACAATACTGAAAAAAGCGTTTGTAAAAATTAGTTTAAAAGAACGCTATTTAATTTTTAAAGAGTTACATGGAGGGCCAAATTATTCATACTTGGCCGTTACTTTCTAAACCAATGGCCATGAAAGATGTTTGGTAGCGGCCAAGTATGAATAATTTGGCCCTCCATGTAACTCTTTAAAAATTAAATAGCGTTCTTTTAAACTAATTTTTACAAACGCTTTTTTCCGTAAGATTTCAGTATTGTAAGAGGTATTTGTGAGCTAACGACTTGGCCGTATTTTGTTTGATCTCATAACTTTTTACGGCCATAGAGAACTTGGCTCCTGTTTACAGGATGTTTTTGTTGGGATTTCATCTATTTTTGTTTAAATATTCAGAAAACTACATACGTCATGTGGTTCGGCATACACTATGTGCTTCGAATACGGCCTTCTGAAAATTTCGTTATTTTCGCGGTAGGAAGCACCGTTCCCGAGATACAGCCATTTTTTAAGACTAGCTCGGCAGACCATCCCTACCACTTAGGTTACGCTTTTTTCAAGGTGTAAAATTTCAAAGTTCATTATTTCAAACTTTGGTTTTACAAGTTCTAATTTGTACAAGACTCCATGGTTAAATTCAATTTAAAAAGAAAAAAATTTTTTTAAAATAAAAAAAAAGTAAAATTTCAAACTTTGATAATTATTCCTTTGGTTGTGTGTATGGTGGACCTATGTTCCAAATTTCAAGTATCTAGGTCAATGGGAAGTACCCAAAAGGTTTTGATGATCTGTCAGTCAGTCAGTGACAAATTTAGCGATTTTTGTGGTCCTATATCTCGGAACCTACTAATGTTGGAAGATTAATGTTTTGCCAATATTTAGACATGATAGCACTTAACAAGTGTACGAAATTACATCTCTCCATCCGCCTCTAGGCCCGAGTTACAAGCCTCTAAAAAACGACCAAGTTGTTTCATGTAAAAGGAGGTAGTGCGAGAACTTGGCTGATGCACTACCGTGCACCTAGATTCCGTTTAATTTTCATTTTTTTTCTATAGCAAAAGCATTTCAAGAGACAATACTTTTTTCTCCAAATTTTCTAATTGAGTGCATACAATTTCGTTTTTTCTTCTTTAATTTCATCTTCATTTTCATTAGTTGCTATAGACTTTATTTTTTAGATTTATCATTGATTTTTAACTTAAAATCTTTAATTTATTTAGTAATTGTCTTACAAAAGTGTTGAAGCTATCCTTTCGTTACTTATCATTTAGAGAATTATTTGAAATTTTATTAGTTTCTTATTGTACGGATTTCTTTTACACCTATTTTACTTACAATTAGCTTTCCTGTATGCCGTAATAAGATTTTCCTTATTCTGCTTTTTAATATGTAACTTGTGTTGTACGTAAAGCTTCAAGAACCACAGTTATTACAATTATGATTTCAATTACCGTAAATGTTAATAATTCTATAATTATAATAATATAATAACAATTAAATAATAACGTTCTCGTTATCATAATTTGACTGCAATATGAAATTAAATCACTTTAATAAACGATGACGTTCAATGTGTAATCGCTTTAACTTTATGAGCGCGTGCACGGGAGATTAACCGCAAGTAGTGTGTGTTTTAGCAAGTGGAAATATTTGTACAGGATGGAACATCTTAGAATACGTATTGTTCAGTTTTATAATTATTTGAACATTTATATATCACTTTTTAACGCTACTTAAAATGCTATATGCATCGCTTGTGAATTATTTGATGTTTATTCACGTTTGGTTTAATAAAATTACGCACACGCTCCATGTTTCTGGCGCACCGCAATGCAAATGCCATGAAATTAATTACATTTCTAAGCTAGTCGAAAATCTCAAGAGTGCTCATGACGATAGTTACACAGTTTTAATTAGATTTATTAATTCTCATTTTAAATCCATCTAATTTTAGTTATAATTTCGGACCGAAGTCCCGCTATGTTGGTTTTTTCATGACTAATCCATAATTACTTCAGAATGATAGCAACATCAATAGTAAAAAATTGTTACACATTTTAAACGTACGATCTGCCTTTAATATGCTCTACTTGCAAATAAAACCTGTACAAATTAAACCTGAGAAATTTTTATTTTAATTTATTACAGCTTTTTATAAATAATAAATAAATTAACACTTTACTTATCGGAAGCCAATTAACAGGAATGACTCAGCAGAACGTGAAAGAAGCTCAATAACTTTCTTTTGAATAATAATTTCAGAAGAAGTTGTTAAGACGTATAAATTTTAATCTGCTGCGTTACGAACGAAAAATAATTTTACAATATTCAATTTATATAGAAAATTTATTATTATTGAGGGTAATATTGAATTAATATGAAAAATTTTGTATTATTGAATTTATATAGAAAATTTATTATTATTGAGGGTAATATTGAATTAATATGAAAAATTTTATATTATTGAATTTATATAGAAAATTTATTACTGTTGAGGTCAATCTTGAATTAATATGAAAAATTTTATATTGATTTATATATTGAATTTATACAGAAGATTTATTATTATTGAGGGTATATTGCTTCACGAGACATTTTCAAGTGTTGATCTTTGATTTTGAAGATAATATCCGAGAACTTGCAAGATTATAAGAGCAAACGTAATATATTACGAACAAAGTATCTCAAAGGCACGTACACGTATTTAATGCTTTCCTCTTTGTATTATTTCCTTCTTATGCAATTTTGACATAGAACCCTTGAAAACAATTTATTCCTTTAAAAAGTTCCAGTATAAACACTTTGCACTAGGGTTTATATAAAAACAGACTGTTTAAAAAACCGGTTTACAGTTTTTAACTTTTTCAAGAAACCGGTTTAAACCTGTTTCGAATTTTTACAGATAAAAAACAAGACATATTTGCAACTTAAAATAGAAGTTTTTCATTGTTTTTATTTATAATAATTTAAAAATACAAAACAGGAAAACATAAGGTACACATACGTGCATACATGAAATTATTAAAATTTAATATTAGCAAAATAATACTCTCAAAATATCATAAAAATTAACAAATGTTTTATATTTATGTAAATTATTATTTTAATTCTTTCTTTGTGCAATAAAATACGACTTGAAAAAGCAAGGAACGTCAATCGATTTATTGTTTAGTCGTGTCCTTCTTCTGGACACAAAAAAAGACACAGAAAAAGTAAAAACTTTCTCACTTGCTAATGAACTGGTCTTAATTGTCTTTGAAGCATTAAATAATAAATCTAAATATTTTGTTCTTCTTTTTGTTGTCTCCAAGACTAAAAACAACTTCTTTAATGTTTAAAGACTAGAGGCAGTCACTTCTTGAGGTTCTTGCAGATATTTTTTTATTACTATTTCCACAGCATTTTTCATCGTAGATGTCTTGATTTTCTTCTTCGTCTCTTTTCTTTTTAAGATCGCAGTCATCTTCTGTAGAATAATCTTTATACAGGGTGTCCCAAAATTCGTGTACTTACTGGAAATGGGAGGTTCCTTGGGTCATTTGAAGCGGCTAGAGCAAACGGAGTCCGACTCAGCGACAGGTCCCGCTTAGCGTGGCGGCGCCATTGGCCGAGCCAGAAACAATCCGCTGTAGCCGCGCTCTGATTGGTCCGTGTTTTTTGTTAATAACTCCTAAACAAAGCCGCTGGCGTCATTTTTGTAAAGGAAAATGTCGCTTCAAATGAC
Source organism: Lasioglossum vierecki (assembly GCA_028455595.1). NCBI lineage: Eukaryota > Metazoa > Arthropoda > Insecta > Hymenoptera > Halictidae > Lasioglossum > Lasioglossum vierecki. The sequence continues at coordinate 11,694,388 of CM052343.1, forward strand.
CCAAGAAACCTCCCATTTCCGGGAAATACACGAATTTTGGTACACCCTGTATAATCTTGATAATATCTGTCCGGATAACTTCATAATATCAGCTTTTCTAGCTAACGGAAGAAATGCATACTAGAAGATATATAACTATTATTGTTACATTTAAAACTAATATTTTTACTGAAAACCCCGGTATTCGAATTGCATAATTTTCTTTTAAAAACCGATTTTTAAACCGGCAAACCCTACTTTGCGAAAATGAAACATTGCTCTTCCGGCTTAGAATATTTCACGTTATCTGTAATAGTTTCGCGGAAATATTCGGTTTCGATTCCGGGTACGAAATTCAATTTGTTTTTTGCTCTCCATCCATTCTAAAATTGTTGAAAGAGTGAAACATTTGGACCTGAATATTTCAACATTGTTTCGTGAAATATACTATGTAAAATGATAAAATGTCCCTTTCCAATTTTTGTTCGAGGAGAACATATGTTCCTCGGTATCGTCTAGTATTTATGGACGTGGTATCATACAAACTATTCTGCTCGTAAGAAATAGCAGTAATAATATTATATAATTAAAAAACTGAATCCTTAATGAGAGTAAAAATTATTTCATTACAATTATGAGATCTGCATGTTTAGTAATATTTTAAATATTTTCGCTATTTATAAAGATATAAAAAAATTTCTTATACAAAAGTTGTATTGTTTATTAAATTAAATATAATGCAAACAGAAATTTTTTTTGGAAAGTTAATTTTTGAGATTTCAAGGTCATGAATTTTTTTTTTTAATTAATGCTACATTTTGTTTCTACATTATTATAGTGCGTAAAAAGAAAAAAAACTCGAAAGTCGAAAAATAAGGACCACCCTACTATACATATATTCCAACAAAAACATTCTGTAAACAGGAGCCAAGTTCACAGTGCATATTCATTCAACGAACGCCGACACAATTGAACCGCTTGGTTGACAAGTGAATTAAGGGGCAAGGGGCACGTGATATAACTAGAAAGTAACTAGAATCTTACTAGATTTTGTATCGAAACATGGGTTTGCGGGCAGTCGCATTTTTCCCTTATACGAGCATATTTTGAGCTGCACAAGGGTTCATTTGATAGAGGAAGGTAAACTGCACCGCGCTCTGCCCCATCATATCAGTCAAAAATGTCTATTTGTAATAGAAAAATACATCGGAATCTGCTGGTGTTTTTCTCGATGTTTGCTCTACTTTGGGCTTATTTTTCTATCACAAATAGACATTTTTAACTGATATGATGGGGCAGAGCGCGGTGCAGTTAACCTTCCTCTATCAAATGAACCCTTGTCCAGCTCAAAATATGCTCGTATAAGGAAAAAAAGCGACTGCCCGTGATTGCGCATTCAATTTCCCCATATTATAGTATTCACGATGCCAGAGTCTAAAACAAGTCTAAAGCCAATTTTAGTTCAGCTAATTAAACCAGATGGCGCTTAGTCAGAACTGTTAACGTGGAATCGCAACAACAAAAATATATAGGGCTTGATTAATGTCTTTTAAAAGACATTAATAAAAAAAAGGAAAAACGTAGAATAATAGCAAAATTGAAGCGTTAGACGGATACATATGTATGTTTATCAGTGTTACCACAACAAAAAAACTTTCTTCGCGCAGACGTTGGTAATACGGAAAAATACCATAGAATAGGTATGTCACGTGGTGCCCCTTGCGTCTTAAGTCCCTTTTCTTAATATTGTAGTAATTAGACTTCCGTGTAATATCGTGGAAAAAATTAAATACACAATGTAACTTTATTATAAACACATAAAGCGAAAGAATAGTAAGCGAGTGAAAAATTTTATTTGCAGCAATTGCCGTCTTATCTATATACCTATAGTACCAATAAATATTCGAGATTAATTTTAAAATAAGTACAAACACAATATAAATATTACAATTTTTATCGACTCCAAGATATAAATAAGAATAGGTTGCTCCATATTAAATCAATATGTATTTTCTCTCTAGACTGTGGTAATAAATTGTTTTTTTCTTGCAAAAGACCTTTTTAGTATGAAATATACTATAAACAAGAGACTAAGATTAAAAAAATATATAAAATAATTTATACAGAATGAATATAGCAAGAAATAATAAATAGCAATACAATAACATTTAAATAAGCTGACATAATTGTGCGTAAGCGCCGCACAGTGGTCTGGAGACCTCGTTTTCGTGGCCAAAAGTATTGTAGCATTATTTCAAGTGTTAAAATCATAGTATTATAGGTCGTTGAAGTCGTCTTGATGTCAGCTATATAATTATGAAATAAAAAACATATAGTGACCTCTAAGAAATAGAGGTGACCTTGATATTTGAAGTAAAAAAATTTCTTTCAAATTTTTTATATTGACGTTTATAAAAGACTGCATGCTTATTAACTTTTGTTGAAACCTTTTTTTTGCCAGATTATCACATATAACTGAACAATTGTGGACAATGCTTTTCGCGAAAGTAGGTTTTTCCTTGCTTGCATTAAAAAGACGTACATACTGATATTTTTCAACATGTTTTAGTATTAAATTAAAATTAAAAAAAAACAATTAAAAAAGAATAATAATTGTTTAATAATTTAATTCAAAAAAAATTTTAATAATTGTTTTTTTTATAAAACAAAACAATAAAGCCAACAAAACTGGACTAGAGAAAACATATACATACATAGTAATTGCAAGCTGCTGTACAAGATTCAAGTGGAACTGCGTATCTAGGCGTTGACTAACCGCGGGTCCGTATTTGTTAAAATCTATTTATAGTTCAAGATTGCGGAAGATTGCAGTTAAAATTGACATGCTCTTTTTAGTAAATATTCAAGCTTTCATATAAAACAAGTCCGATGCTTCGCACTCTCAAGCATTTTTGTATAATTCTTTTCAAAGTTTGAAATGTTATTAATTTACGCTATTCGTGTATGGACTAAACACTGCTTAAAACTGAATTAAATATTTGAATTGCGCTTACTAACATGTATAAAACCATTATTAAAATCTGTTTTCTAATATTCATTCAATGATTGAAATCAAAATCGTTTTATTTTACTTTGAATTTTCTGACTTTGTCTTTAGAATGCTGTATCTCATCACAGAATTATCTAAAATAAATAATATTTTGGATTTGGGAGCTTTGAAGAGTTGTTACTTTATAGGAAAAAAAATTTTCTCAATATATTGAAGTTGAAAAATTGAATTTTGGCCACGAAAACGGGGTCTCCAGACTACTGCGCGCCGTATCCCGTCGAACGACCGCGCTAGTGGCAGAACACCTCTGGCGCCAACGCATGTCCGGTGTCACGCGGTACGAAAAACAATTGACACTCGTACTTCACAGTGAATGAAATAAAAGATAAAGTTACGCGCGGAGAGACTAATAAGGCGAGGTGAAACGAAAATGAGATGTACTCTTGGCAAAAGACAACTTTTATTAGCAGCTATTACAATGGTTCATCAGTGATTTATACCCGGTCTTATCGGTGCATCGTGGGGGGCATCTCAGGTGAATTGTATAGCAGATCATATCGTATGGCGCCTATTGACTGAGGTATCGGATGAGGTATTGATTATTTTAAACATATCGCCTGGTTACACACTCCCCTTCTTATTTTGTTTTTAGTCCCGAAAAACGTAATTTCTTAATTTGTTTCACTTTAGGGATTGGAGCTGTTAGTTCTAACTCACAAATTTGCCGAGGTGATCTAGAGTATGTTGTAGAAAGTCCTGTGGTCGATGTTGGATTGTTAATTTCGTTGTTTTGATTAGAATGTGCTACTGGGCAGCAAATGTTGATCGTCAGTTGAGTAAGTCCTTTTAGACAGTTGAACACCCCACATCGGTGTAGCAGATAGATTCTAATGAGTCCTATAGCCAGATACCCTAGATATTGAAGTGTTGAATATCCAATTGATGTCCAATTTTGTATGCGGTGTTGGGCTTTCAGTTTATCTAGTTGATCATCCATTTTATCGAGTGAGGTTCGGAATTCTTTGAAGTTAGTGGATATTATATTTGCTTTGTCTAATTTTTCATGAATTACATCGAGATCTTCTGGTGTATAACTTATAGAAATATTTTTGAATCGCGTTTCGAATTCTATTTCGTTTGGTTTTCCTCCTATTTTCATTACAGTGTTCTCGCTCAGAAGGATACAATCACTATTGCTGTATATAATGCTTGGGATGTTGATATGTACTATTTGATTTGTTTTACATAATGCTTGAATTGTCGTCGGATTCTCGGGAATTACTATAAATCTATTGGAGTTATCTATTGGAATGTAGGTTAAGTCAGATATTTTAAATAAAGCAAATCCGCAATTTTTCGTGGTTTTGGTGTGGAGTTTCAATAGCTCGCTTTGACATTCTTGACAATTAACAAGTGAGTGACTGGGTCTTGTTCGTTTACACAGTGTAAATTCGTTATGAATGGAACATTGTTCTTTTAAAAATTGACTATCTAACAATATAAATTCGTGTCCTGATTCTAAGATGATATTGTTATCTAACACTAGGGCTACGAAGGCCTTGCCGCGCTTTTGAGGTATGGGGTATAATCTTTTGATGGTCCATTCTGTATCTTCTAAAGAGGGTACGGATATGTGATAAACAATTTTTCCTGATTTAATAATTATTTTTACTGAACTGATGGAAAGTAGCGTTTGATAATTTTCTGGAATTGCTTCTATTGGGTCAGAAGTTGAGGTTTTTCCTTTAATTTCGTTTAATGCTTTAAGGAATGTCTCTGGTGTTACTAATTCAGGGTGGATAATACCGCTTTTACCCAACAATATTGCTGTATTAATTGTGTTAGCGTTTTCCATAAGTTCAGCTGTGAGGGATTCTATTGCTATTAGTTGTGCCGTGATATGTAATTTGTCTTGCGTTTCATCATACAGCCGATGGCTTTCTTGATGTAATTTCTCGAATGCATCGAAATTAGACTGATCGAGAATGGTACAAATCATATTAGTTTGATCATGTACTATACTGGTTAAATTGTTATTAATGTCGAAAAGTTTATCTATATTTTTGTTAATGAGCTCTAGGTCATCGTTGTCCAAAGTTCCATATAAGAATTTTGATACGCTACCCAATACGTTCAACAAACCTCGTTTCATTCTAAAATATAATATTTGTTTTAAACGGTTTACAATATCTTGCGTTCTGGATATTCTTCTATTGATTTCAGCTATTTCCAGTTTGAATTGACAATTTTTACATTGTTCGGTCGTTTCGTCAATGAGTCCTTTAATATTATTTGCTGATTGTATAATATTTTCCGGGTCAACTGCTATTACTAATTTTAATTCGCTGTGGTACAAAAAACATTTTCCTAATTTCTCTATAAGTATTGTCGAGTCGTTGAGCGGATTAATTATTAGGCTATTTGTATACGGTAATAATAATATCGTTAAATATATGGGATGCATGTTAACCTGAAATAGAACGAAAAAGTTTTAATCGATTACCATGTATCTTTTGTATTCTGTCGGAGTTATCTAAATATCGGATAGTGTAATTAGGGGGTTTAGTCTCGATTATTTGTGCAGGTCCTAACCATTCTGTATCTAGTTTGTGTTTCTTGTGATCGTTGTGAACCAATACTTTGTCGCCAGTATTAAAAAGAGATTGCGTTCGTATAATTCGTCTGTCCTGGTCTTGTTTGTAACGTTTCTTATTTTTCGTTAAAGTATCTCTAGCTCTTTTCAGATATTCTTCATGTCGGGTTTTCCAAAGGTTAAATAATTGTTCGCGTGTTAATGTGGGTGTAACAGCTATCGTCGAGGGTATATTGGCTTTATGACCGAATGTAAGCTCGAAAGGTGTAAAACCAGTAGATTCGTGTAATGATGTGTTGTATCCCATACAAATTAAATTTAAATTTTCGTCCCATTCATTCTGTCTGTCGGCGGTACATGTTCGTATTAGATCTTTGGCTGTCGAGTGTGTCCGTTCGAGAGATCCGTTTGACTGGGGGTGAAAGGATGTGGTTTTTATGTGTTTAATTTTGAATGCTTGTTCGAATTGTTGCATTAGGTTACAAACAAAGTTACTACCTTGATCTGTTAGAATATGTTTTGGGGAAGAAAATATGTATATATAATGTTCCAATAGTTTCGGTATAATAGTAGTTGCTTGTTGATCTTTCATATGTATAAGGACAAGGTATTTGGTTAAGCTGTCTTGTATTGAGAGGATGAATTGATTTCCGTGTTTAGTTTTGGGCAAAGGTCCGAATTAATCTAAGTTTTTTGATTGCCCATACTATCGCTAGTAGTTCTTTTTCTGTAGTAGTGTAATTCTTTTCGGCTGAATTGAGAGTTCGGGATATATAACAACACGGATGTCCGTCTTGGGATAGAACTGCTCCTAGTCCTTCGTTTGATGCGTCAGTCGTCAAACAAAATGTCTTATTATAGTCAGGGTACTGTAGGATCGGATGTTCACATAATTTCTGTTTAAGTATGTCGAATTCCTTTTGTTGAGAGTCGGTCCCATGGAAAGGAACATCTTTTTTTGTCAAGTCTGTTAAAGGTTTACTAATCTTTGCAAAGTTTTTTACAAATTTTCGGTAATATCCTGCAAGTCCTAAGAATGATTTTACGTCGGTTGGAGTCTTCGGGTTCTTAAAATTTTTGACTGCTTCTATTTTTGCATTATTAGGTTTTACTCCGTCTTTTGATATTGTGTGTCCTAAATATTCGAGTTCCGGTCGTAAGTATTCGCATTTGTCTGGCTGTAGTTTCAATCCTACGTCTCTCAATCTTTGAAATATGATAGCTAAATTTCGATTATGTTCCTGCAGACTTGAGCCAAATATTATGATATCGTCCAAATAAACAAAACAATATTTACCAATTAAACCATTTAATGCTCTGTCCATCATGCGTTGGAATGTCGCTGGGGCGTTTTTGAGACCGAAAGGCATGCGTTTATATTGGAAGTGTCCGTCGGGTGTGGAAAAGCCTGTGTATTTACGGGATTGATCGGCCATAGGAATTTGGTGAAAACCAGATGAAAGATCAAGGGCAGAAAAAAATTTTGCTTTGGCTAAGTGATCTAATATATCTTCAATATTTGGTAAGGGATACGCGTCTTGATCGGACTGTTCATTTAATTTTCTAAAATCAATTACAATTCTCCATTTACGTTTTCCAGATGAATCTGTCTTTTTCGGTACTACCCAAACAGGTGCGTTAAAAGGGGATTCACTGTGTTCTATGATTCCCTTTTTAAGCATTTCGTTAACTTGTTTATGAATTTCAGCCTTGTGACATTCCGGAGGTCTATATGTTTTAATATTAATCGGTTTTTCTGACTTTAGCGTGATACAGTGCTGAGTAAGACTGGTTTGTGGCAAGGGGTCAGTTTCTAGTGCGAAAATGTCGCCGTAACTAATAACAATTTTCTCAATGGTTTCTCGTAATTCTTTTTCTATATGATCAACTCTAATTTTTGATTTTAATTCTTGGATTCTGTACGGGTTATCGTGTTCAATTTCAAGATTCGAGGTAGTAATTTCTTTGTTACCTGGATTGATGTAGCAAACCTTGGTTGGTTGATTATTCCAATTAACGGATTTTATTACGTACTCCGATGGTCTCAAATGGATCTCTCCAAATAGGGATAAGCGGTTATGATCTAAAATTAAATGGGTATTATTTAGATTATAGTCATATTGTTGTAAAAATGGTTGACCAATTATTCCATCTTCTTTAAGGGGAAAGTCGTCGGGTATTATATGGAAAATATGGGTTTTTTGGAAGGATGTTAATTCAACGGACGTTTTGGATATATGTTTGTCATTGCCCATGTAAAATATTTTAGTATATGGAATTAGATTTTTGTTACGTGATATGCAAGACTCTTTGATCAGATTGATTCCCGCTGCGGTGTCGACGAGTAACCTTCCTTCTTGTCGCATTCCTCGGAGTTGTCCGCGCATGTGTTGCAGTTGTCCTGGTACGTAATTGATTCTGGTTCGCTCCAATCCTCCAACAATTCTTCGTCCGTTGTTATATTGTTCAGTCTGGGTGGTAGTTTGCCGAACTGAGCTGACTGAAAATTTTGGCTCTTTGCAAAACACTTATCGCGAGTATGTCCGATTCGTCCGCACTTGTCACATTTCAAATTTGCACGTGACCCTAATGGCATATTTTGAAACGCCGGGTTGCGTTTATCTTCTTGTCGCCTTGTCACACTTGGCTGGATCATGGGTCGTCGGGGTGGTCCTTCCTTCGAAGCTTCTTTCAACCACAGCTCCATGTCAGCGGCCATTTGCTGGGCGTCGGCCATGGTTTTTGGGTGACTTGGAATCACTAGACGCCCTATGTCCGGTTTTAAGTTTTGCACGTATGTGCGTGTAGCGGCATCTTCTTCTTCTAATGCTATGTGCCGGGCCGTTGGCCTATTGTGCTTGTTCTGTACAGCATAATACAATTCATTCAATTGTTGCCGAAACCGAAGGTTATAGGATTGGATAGTTTCGACATTGCCTTGTTTTATATTGCTAAGTTTACTGCGGCAGCTGGCTACGGTAGTTGGTGTGGTTACGTTTCGCCGTAGAGCAGTAAATAATTCTTCGTACGTATTGATGGAAATGAACCGTTTGCTTCTTTCAGCCTGGTCAATTATCTTTTCAGCTAGGATTAGTTTTAACAGCATTTGTTGATCGGCACACGCATTTCTTGCATATTTCACGTTTATAATGAAATCTTCCACTCCCACGTCATCTCTACCCTTCAGAGGTTTGATGACTCGAACGATGTCCTTAGCTCTTTGGAATACGGGATCAGAGTTATTGGTCCTCGGGTTGGACGTTATCCTCACCGTTCGGGGAGGCGATCCTCGTGATCTGTGTCTCGACACAGCTTCATGTTCTTCATCATCTCCTTCTTCGGGATGAGTCGTTGAATTTCGGCGCTCATTTTCAGAAATTACACTTGTTTCGTCTTCGGTGATAGTTTGTTGTTGTAATTGACGAGCCAGTTCCCGGATTTCGGAGGCTCGTTTCTCGTTTTCCCGACTTATTGTCGCAAAATTTTTCGAAACATGTTCCTCCAGTTTAGAAAATTTCTCCAAAATCACTTTCAATGCCGTTTCAACACTATTCGTCATTTTCGGGCTAATAATTATTTCTTTGTCTGAAGTTAGGATGGGAGTAGGATCTCTATATTGAGAAAGAGTCACTTCGCTCACCTCTTTATGTTCTGGTTACTGTTTTCTCGTTCTCAGGCGCTCGTAGTCCCTTGAAGTCACACAGCTCTCGTAGTCTGAGATTCTTCAAGTTTTTGAACGACGGATTGAACAGTAATCCTGGCAGGATCGCCAAAATGTCACGCGGCACGAAAAACAATTGACACTCGTACTTCACAGTGAATGAAATAAAAGATAAAGTTACGCGCGGAGAGACTAATAAGGCGAGGTGAAACGAAAATGAGATGTACTCTTGGCAAAAGACAACTTTTATTAGCAGCTATTACAATGGTTCATCAGTGATTTATACCCGGTCTTATCGGTGCATCGTGGGGGGGCATCTCAGGTGAATTGTATAGCAGATCATATCGTATGGCGCCTATTGACTGAGGTATCGTATGAGGTATTGATTATTTTAAACATATCGCCTGGTTACAGCGGCAACGCATGTCCGGCGCAGATATTTTGCGTTCTGGATGTGCAAAAAACGTCGACGTTGGAAATTTGAAAGGGTGGTTTCTCATAATAAAAGTCCGCTCTATCGCGTGGTACATTTCGATTTTCCACTGGACCCTTATTTTCTGAGATAAATAAAAAAATATCGAAATTTAGTGCAAAAGTGGTGCCTCTCCGTCTTTAATGATTATTTAAACATTTTTAAACAATCATAATGTATTACTATTCCACATCACTGGAATCGGGAAAGTCTAGAGAATCTTCTGATGTAAATAACAATAGAATATCTTTTATAATAACATTACAATAATTGTTTAAAGTTGAGACATATGTTTTTTATCAAACTCAAATTTCTCAAAAATTGTGCGTGTAGGAGAAAAATTAAGGCCAGATTCGGAATCAGCGCAAAAAACTTTATAAGATCCACCCAACAGTTATATGAAAACATTTTTAGTGTTGGACAGTGTTATCGTTTAATCTACAAGCATTGATTTGGTACAAGATGCTAATCAAAATTGTTATGGGAGCCGCTGGACCATACTTACCCTGCTCGACCCCTTTATACTCTTACCGATCACACACGGAAATATTAACAGGTTGAATGCCACGCCAATTTTACCGGGATTGTCCGTGGCGCCACGATGAACTTTCTATTTAGCGATACATATAATGTTCAGATATTATCTACAACAGATAATTTACAACGTATAAACATGATTGGTAGGTTAATTTTGGCATTCATTTCTTCAGACCACTACATCAACGATGATAATAATAAGAAATTATAAGTGTTGTCTTTTGTCTACCTTTCTTATTATCGCATTATAGGCTTATTTATAAAATAAATTAGCCAAATAGAAATTGATCTTTCGATATGATTTTTTTTTCAATCCGGGCACGTCGGTCACCGGTGACCCCCGTGGCATTCAACCTGTTAATCAATGAAACAAACATAACAGTATCGGAGTCATGCAATTGAACCGTTGTTGCAGTTTCACGAGTTTCGATCGTCACGATTAAATAGCTGTATACGGGCTAGCTGCCAAAGCTTAACATCAAACGAGGTTGTTTTGCACAAACAAAAGGTGCATTCCCCGAATTCTGAATATCAGCGTTTATCGAATTCTCGTGCATTAAAGGTGACAACGATGGACACGGGCGCTCGAGGTTATGAAGAGTTCAAACGACAGGAATCGGTGAGTCACATAATCGTCTTCTGTTTATCGATTTTTTTAACCAAAGCGTGTCGATCAAAGAAAATCTCGATGAACTAGGGTAAACTGTACAATGATTGGCACTCTAAGCCAAAATAGTAGTAAAAATATTTTTATCTTTTGTTGAAATGTTTAAACGAGCTTAACCTGCTATTATTATAAGCTGATAGAGATTTTCCAGGAAAATCAAACAGTTTTACGAGTTGAAAATCTTTTATAATAAAATATAATCAGTGAACAACAATCGTAAGACAAATAGTACAATTATTAGTACATTTGCTAACCGTCATATGTGGAACTCTGTTATGAAAACTTAGTTCGTTGCTTGTTAAATATAAATAAGAAGCAATAAAAAAAATGATTTTCTATACCAGGAATTCTTAATACTTCGGTATCCATCCCCCATTATCCGAATACCCTAATATACGGACGTTCTATTATCCGTATTTTCTGTTAGGCAGAAAACAGTATATCACAATGGCAAATAAACGAAAACATGTAGTTTTAAATATTGAAGAGAAGTAGAAAATAATGAAAGGTGTTGAAAGTGGTGAAAGCGCAACGAATTTACCAAAATACATGGTTTAGGAATATAGAATCACAGATATTAAAAACAGAAACGCAATATTAAACATTTTTTGTATCACAATATCCTGAAGAGATATTTAGGTAGCCTTACTTAAAAGGACCACACTATATGCAATTAAACGAAATTGAATTGAACGGCATGCAATGCAATTAAATATTGAATGGAATGCAATTGAATGGAATGCAATTAAATGGAATCGAATGGAATTGAATGGAATGCAATTGATGTTTAATGCAAAAGAAAGTAATTTTTCTATTATCCGAAAACTCCACTATCCGGCCACTTTTGTCTCCCTATTAGTTCGGGTACGGGAGTCTCTACTCATTTTGCCGTTTATATCAAACGTGCAAATAACTACTGTAGTGCCAGCAGTAGTACAGTTTACCCTATGTCCATTTGTAGATGTAAAACTGCGAAATAGGTTCATTCTGAATTTCTGATTTAACAATTTCAATAGTCCAGTCGGCAGGTCGAGAAAAAGGCGTCTACCTGGAAAGTATTCCGAACTTAACACTAGAAAGACGGGAGCTTAGTATATACCTATATTGCCTGTGTTACGTCCCAGATATGGTTTCTAGTTGTCTAGTATTAATCAAAGATTTAAATTTGGGATAAAGCGCAGTTTCGAACCTACCGGCATTCACCGGCTTCGGTTCGGGTAATTGAGGATTCTTTCGATAATAGTATGTTGACTCTAATTATAGATTTTAAACGTGAAATTCGAAGTTGTGGTAGTGAAAATGAGTCGACAATTTATTTAGTTAACAAAAGAAAAACAATATTATATTTTAACTAGAAATTCTGGATACATTGTGTGATTAGGGTTATTATAATTAAATGTTAGTATTTACCGTATTGTTGTTGTTATAGCGGCTTTAATCCGTAATCCAAATAACAGGAACTGAACAGCAAAAAAAACTTGAACTTGAACTGAACAAAAAGAACTGAACTGATACTGAACTTTGAAATATTGAATTAGGCTTTGAAATTATGGAATTAGACTGATTGCTCTTGACGATGGGCAGTCCCCCTTTTATAGTTTCTTTATTCTTTGTTCTGAGCTTTATCTTTGTGGGAACGGATGCATCTTCCTCTTCGCATCTTATTAACGTTGTCGTCTGCATTTTGGTCAGATTTCGGTTCTCTACGTTCAGTTCCATATAGTTTTTAGTGGTGTCTAGGTTTTGTTTATCCTGGACTTCTTTTGTAATCTGTGCTGAGTATGGTCTACGGAATCTTCGCTTGTCTAGTTGTATTCTGAGTCTAATTCGGATTGTTTTTAGTAAGTTTAGCTTAGTTCTATCGTTCGTAATGTGATATAACATACGATACATTTTTAATATTATGATTAATATTAGTGTTAAAATTCTATTACTCTGCGCAACACTATGAGGGATTAATAATAATTACTATTCAAAAATATTAAATGCATGAATTTTTTTATTGATTAATACTTTCTGTATTGGATGGACCACCGGACGTGACACCTGAAAGCAGTCAAAATGAGTGCATTGTGAAAAAATAACTAATGCGCAAAGAAATTTGTTTAACAGTAATTTTTAATATATTTTATATCACTTACAGTCATACAACAAGTTATTAGTAAGTTCGCGGTCCTCCCACTCTATCAAAGTGTATCGATTACAGTAAGTAATCTTACAATCAGTGATCCTTCTCCCCCCCCCCTGAACTACGTTATCGCGCGTTCAAGGGGAATGAGGTGCGTGGGCAGGCCTGGCATAAAGATTCGAATAACAAGTCACATACAAGTGGCGGTAATCAAAAAATATATAAACTGTTATGCGAATTCGGAGCCGATCTGGCCATATTAGAAATTTACTAAATTCAATAATAAAAGTCATTTGATTATTTAAAATTTCCCAAGTTGTCAAAATGACTGTACTAAATACTGTATGTATAAATGACTGTAATAAATAACACACGTATACAGGGTGGGGCAGTAACTATTAGCACCTCAGATATCTTTGAAACTATAAGTTTCACAGAAATATTTGCTGAAATAGATTGCACAGTACGAAGGGCGCTATTCGGTGGCGATAGTAGTTTTTTTGCCGGTGGACGTACTTCCGACATTTGAAGGTCACCTCCATTTTTTTTTAATGGATCGGTATGTTTTGGCTTCCGTATCACGATAGAGGATCTTAAAACGAGTTCAACGACCTATTACATAAGGTCATTCAAGGTCATAGAAAGTAGAGAAATGCGATAATACTTATGGTTTTCTCTACTGTTTACTACTAAACGCATTCCTCTACTGTTTACAGTACGTATGTTTCATTAACTACCAAAACCATAAGTATTATCGCATTTCTTTACTTTCTATGACCTTATGTAATAGGTCGTTGAACTCGTTTTAAGATCCTCTATCGTGATACGGAAGCCAAAACATACCGATCCATTAAAAAAAATGGAGGTGACCTTCAAATGTCGGAAGTACGTCCACCTGCAAAAAAACTACTATCGCCACCGAATAGCGCCCTTCGTACTGTGCAATCTATTTCAGCAAATATTTCTGTGAAACTTATAGTTTCAAAGATATCTGAGGTGCTAATAGTTACTGCCCCACCTTGTTTATGCCGGAAGTGAAGAAGGGGGGGGGGCAACAACAATGATTAATTAACCCATTTATATGTTGTAGAAAAAGTCACAAAATTATAAGAAGCTGTGTCATTATTTAAATAATTATTTTTTTAATTGAAATTCAAAAGCAGTCAAAATGACTTGCTTAGGCAATCTAGTGTTAATGAAATTTTGACACGCCATTTAGGGGTACTCTGTAGTGTCAAATCAGAGTTTTCGACCTCGAGAACCCTGTGTTATCTTGGGGTAGGAAAAAACACGATTTTTATTAGCTTGTTTTGGTTTTTCGCCGATTACTCGAAAACTATGGGTCCTAAGAACTTTTTTTTCATTTTTGGAAACAGAATTTTTCCTTCAAATTTCACGGTTCAAACGTAGTTTTTGACCCAATAGGCACCGAGGGACAGACATTCTAAATTAGGAAATTAAGTAGCAACTGGCGAATATAGGAAGAGACAGAGAAAATCACACTATCCAATAACAAAAATATTTCCACATACAGTTTTTGGCGCTGATTCCGAATCTGGCCTTAATTTTTCTCCTACACGCACAATTTTTGAGAAATTTGAGTTTGAAAAAAACATGTTTTTCAACTTTAAACAATTATTGTGATGTTAATATAATAATATACCGTAGAATCTCGTGTTCCGCGATGATATTTTGTTTTCTGGTTCGATAAAAACGTCGACGTTCGCAACTTGACAGGGTGGTTTTTCAATATTTTTGTTGTTGGACAGTGTCATTTTCTCCGTCTTTTCCTATATTCGTCAGTTGCTACTTACATTTCCTAATTTTGAATGCCTGTCCCTCGGTGCCTATTGGGTCAAAAACTATTTTTGACCCGTGAAAAATTCTGTTTCCGAAAATGAAAAAAAAGTTCTTAGGACCCATAGTTTTCGAGTAATCGGCGGAAAACCAAAACAAGCTAATAAAAATCTTGGCTCTTTTCCCGTCCCCAAGTTAGCACAGGGTCCTCGAGGTCGAAAACTCTGATTTGACACTCCAGAGTACCTATAAATGGCGTGTCAAAATTTCATTAAGTTCGGAATACTTTGCAGGTAAAAGTACTCGGCGACTGGACTACAGTAAGAAAATCGATGATACCCTCATTATACCAAAGTAATCTCGTAGATGATTAAGGCAAATCAATGAGGCTGTTACCGGAGAATGAATTTTGTTTTCCAAAATATTCGTTTGTTTGGTATTTTTACTTCACAAAAAGTTGAAAAGTTATCAATAAGTTCATTAGTTATTCAGATAGACGTTCATCAGTTAGACCTCTGGATGGCAACCAAAATTGATCTTGAGCCTTCTTTCAAGGTTAAAAATATTTTTTGAAAATAGTATTTTAAATATTAAATAACAAATAGTCCTATTGATTTGAAAGTATGTGTACAACTTTGAAAATAAAATATTTTATTTGTTGAAGTAATTTTTGAAAATAAAATAATGTATTTGAATCATCCATTTTTAAAAAATAGTGTTCTATTTGAAGAATGTTAAAAATATTTGTGTTTTGTATTTTTATTTTCAATTTCAATCTTAAACTAGGAGAGGTTGTTGCTCGCTCGCTTCGCGAGTTTCGCGGGTGGGGCTGTAGTAGCTCGCTCGCTTTGCGAGCTCGCAAGAGGGTTAGTGATACGCATGGCTAGTAGCGCCTACAGCTCTTAATTTTTATTATTATTTTGAGTGTGACTCTCCACGAGCCACACAAAGAACTTCCCGATTCGTTAGTCGCAGTATATTATTATCATTATATATTTAGTGTATGTTTTGTAGGAAATGCTAAAAATTAAAGGTAATCCAACAGTAATTGATATTAGCTTCTTTATTCACCGGATCACCGGATGCTACAGCGAACACGCTTTTGCCTTCTTCCACTGTACAAAGACTGACTCCGTGGACCGCTGCAGGTCGCCGGCAACGGGTCACTCGTAATTTGTTTATTCCAGGCGATAAGCGTTTATAAACTCCGATAGCCCTTTCTATCTCACCGGTCTGCCGGCCGTGTGCGGTCCCAGGCGATCGAATTTTTCCTAATCGGCTTCCTACAGCTTTGAGATGATTATATGTTTTTAGGGAAATTCAATACTTTTCTACTTATCAAAATGTTTGCTATATGGCGTCGCATTAAATCAATATCGTATGCTCGTTGCTCGCTTGGTTCCTTGTTATAGCAGAGTAATGTTGCAAAATAAATTGCAAATGATCCACAATCAAACTCATTGTTTTGAAATTGTACTCTGTGAAATATAATATATATTTCTTATTATACTTAAAAACAGCATTCAAATAATCTATTACATCATGGTTCACATGATAACCACTAAAACTATCATAAATGTGTATATTTCCGTTACCATCAGATTTCGTGCAAATCCAATGTCCTACTACCTTTTCTCCAACTTCACCAGTGTATATTATTTGAATATTCGTAGCATGTTCTGGGATCTCTTGTAAATTACTCAAAAAAGCTCAAACGTAACCAGTATCTTGAGCAAAGTTGTATATTCCACGCTCTTTTAGATTTCTGTTCATAATTTCGTGATATAAATTAATATGTTTATCTTGTATATAACAATCTGGTTTCATGATTTCTTTACATTCGGCTGTTTCTAAAGCATAGTTATAACCATCATTGAGGAAACAGTCTGCAGACACTGCATATTCATGATTATTTTGCTCGATATGCTGGTCCGAGATCATTAAACATTCATCAAAAATTGTAAAATTTTGTGCTCCATTAACCAATCCGTCTCAACATCAATGTTATTAATAATTATCATATATTTTATATTAATTTTCAATTTAATCTCAGTTAATAATTCGTTTCGAACTGATTGTTTTTTTAAAGAATGTACTATAAATTCTTTTTGTACTTTCATCGATATTCTTTGAAAATATATTCTCGAGTAGAGATGAAATTCACTCTTGTATGGGGATAATTTTCGATTATTGTAAGCGGTAACATTAGCTGCATAAATAAAAAAAATGAAAAAAATTTTTTTAATTTTTTTTATTTAAAAAATAAAAATAAAAAAATTTTTTTATGGAATTAAGTTTGTTTCTTCGGTGGAAAATTTCCGTCCTCTCGTATAAATTACATTGATGAGTGAACTTCTTTCGAAAAAAACTAAAAAACTACTGGACCAAAGTGGACCAAAATCTAATCACCTGTAAGTCACAGAGGGCACATCGATTGCATCATTCATCATTCTGATCGCATTGTTACTTTTCC
>CM052343.1:11711804-11722681 GCA_028455595.1 Lasioglossum vierecki
ATTTTCCACCGAAGAAACAAACTTAATTCCATAAAAAAATTTTTTTATTTTTATTTTTTAAATAAAAAAAATTAAAAAAATTTTTTTATGGAATTAAGTTTGTTTCTTCGGTGGAAAATTTCCGTCCTCTCGTATAAATTACATTGATGAGTGAACTTCTTTCGAAAAAAACTAAAAAACTACTGGACCAAAGTGGACCAAAATCTAATCACCTGTAAGTCACAGAGGGCACATCGATTGCATCATTCATCATTCTGATCGCATTGTTACTTTTTCCGAAAACGTTAACGAAAAATTTGATAACATACAAATGGACATACGCACGCACACACACGCACACACACACACACACACCCATACAGACATTTTGATAAAAATAGTCTAAAATGACTCCAATGACCATGAAACGTGGACATCTGCTAAAAAATCGATTTTCGATTTTCGGGGTCATTACAGTAACTTCCCTATAAAATCGGGAAGTTAATTATTGCTGAAAATAATGATTCGAATGCAATACATTTGTGAGTGTAAATCGTTTGTTAACATGCGGTTTCTCAGAGTATTATAACAATGCAAAAAGTACAATATTTTATTTCGTGTTTTAGATTGTTAAAATAGAGGTATTTTATTTTGTTGATGAAATTGTTGAAATAGAAATATTTTATTCTGAGGTTCGGACTATTAAAATAGAAATATTTGATTTTGTGGTTCCAATTGTGAAAATAGAAATATTTTATTTTCGAAATTGTATATCTTATTTAAAATACTATTTTCTTTAAGTAAAATAAAGTCTAACACATATCAAATAGTATTTGAAATATTTTTTTCGCCAAATAATGCCCACTTCTGGTTGTATAGGGCTGTGCACACATACAATACATGCATCAATCCTACAATATATTTTAAATTTTTGTTAAGGGTTAAATAAAAAATTTTTTTAAATTCCCGTTTTAGTTTTGCATGTAACCTTGTAAATTTTACTTTTTGGAAAATCTTTCTTGCACATCATTTAGTAAACCAATGCTTCAGAGTACTTAACAAACATCAATTATAAAAATACAATTATTAAAATGTTGTTCTGGTTTAAAGGACGTAAGAATTTTTAAGAGACTGACTGTATGTATAACTTCTTTTTTGGATTAGTTGAAGGTGTTGATGTAAAAAAAAACTTTAACAACAATTTTCTTTATTGTAAACAATTTTACGGCAAGTTTCTCTTACAAATGTTCACCGATCCAGAGGTGTACATTCAACTCCAGAACTGATGACTCTCGCTTTTTGTACACATTGTACATAAAAATTTAATACAGGAAATAATGACAGAAGGAACTCGAGTCGGGGACATCAACAGGTCGATACGCTTAATGGAGAAGCAAGAAGTAATTAAAGATTCAAAACTGATCAGTTCAGGGCTATCATCGAGTAAGTAAATTTACAGGCACAGATGAAATATATTTTCTACTTAGACTGTGGATTTTTGTGTGCAAAATCAAAATGTTTTTCATAAACTGGTAAATATACTTTTAATATCTGTGTTCTTTTAAATTTCCTAACCTAACCATTACTAAACGTAAATTTGGTTTTCGATCGTACATTCTGACTAAGAGAATTTTAAGTATGTTTTCGGCGCAACGGTTCGATCAATTGAAACATAATAAAGCAATTGTACAAGTTAATTAAACTTTCGACGTTTCGATAGTAATTCCTATCATTCTCAAGAAAGACAATAAAAAACTGCGTCTGAAACATTTTCAAATATAAAGAGTTATACACGATCAAAATTGTGATTAAAAGATCACAATCCTTATTGTATCACTGACCTGCTTTATACGAAAATTGTTAAAAACGGAACTGAGTTTCAAAATTACAAGTTTCCTTCATGGTGTCTGTCAAGCCATTGAGGACACACTTGAGATCTTCGAGAATCGCAATCAAACGGAAAATCGATAGGCACAGTAAACACAACAAGGAAATTGGCGGGTAATTCAAATCAGTGAACCAACACAATACTCTAACCAACTATCATTTGACATAGAATTTTAAATTAAATTCCTATGTAAATTGAAGAAAGAAAAGCAATGATAATGTACAATTCAAATTCTAAATTTGAACGTTAACAAAATTAGGAGATTACTTGTTAGAAAGTGATTCATCATAAACGTTACTATCTCAGTAACGTTGCGTAATAATCATGAATCTTAGGAGTCTCGTATCTAAGATTTACGCTAAGGTGTTTAATCATGTGAATCGTTTCTAGTAAAATCCTATTGTTTAAATTGTTCTCTTTGTCAATTGTCTTAACATTTTCAAAATCAAACCGATGTTCAAACTCAATAGAGTGTTTGGTTAGTGCAGTGTGTTGCGTTGGATCTTTATATACAGGGTGTTCGACTACAGGTGGGAGAAAATTTAAGGGGTGATTCTCGACGATAATCTAAGACGAAAATGAAGAATAAAAAAATTGCGATTTCGGCTTCGTTAATTAGCTATTAGCAATTAAAGATTGGCCCAAAAAGCGGCAACATTTCGACACAGCTGTACGTTGCGTACGTCACACAGGCGCGCGACAGTCATGTATCAAGTGACAGTTGCATGCATACCTTGGTTCTTATTTGGGGCCCCAGCGAGGTGAAAATGTTTATAAAATCGTTGGACGACATTGAACCTACCTACTCGTTAAAATCCACAAGGGCATTTCTAATATCCGCCCTATGGAATTATCGAGTAGAAGGGGTCACTTTTAAATTCTTCTCACACAAATCCATAAATCCTTATTCTGCACTATAATTTGTCGTAAAATAAAAACTTAGTTGTTTAGTACGATAAGGGTGAAAAATTTCAAAAACACGTTCCTTTATTATAAGAGAAGTGAATTCAATTGGGTAATTATTACGTTTCAAAACATCTTTGATTAGTTGTAAATTATCAGGTCTAAATTCCGGGTTTGCTAACAAGATTGCACGATAAATCAAACCTTTAATAAGACTAATTTTATGTTGTAAGGGATGGTGGAGTGATAGTTTATATATCTCCCAGACCAACTATTTTTGTGAAACCAATTCGTTTTTAAGTAACTGTCATTCCTAAGTACACTGACATCGAGAAAGTTTAAACAAGTGTTACGTACTGATTGTCCCTAATTCGGTCAAACCATTGAAGGAATTTACCTGGGAAAGGGGGATATGACAGTGACCACTCAATTTAATTAACACGCACGTTTATTTAGAAACGACTGAACTTCGGATACAGGATATTTTCCAACTGGCCCCGTCGCTTGGGGTCGCAGGGTTTTTATAAGCTAGGCTTCCCTCTCCTGTCTTCGAGGTGGTGGAAAAAAATGGAATGAAGAAGGAGTAAAAACGGTTAAGGAAAAGTCCTTTGGAATTTCCGAACGGGCCCACTCGAGCTAGGCAATTGGGAGATGTAGAAAAAATGAGGGGTGTCATTGATGACATAAACCAGACATAAAGCAGATGCACGCACTCCGGCGTCCCCGAGTCTCAGGTTATTCGGACCTTCGAGGACTCTGAAGAAGAGTCCGGTTCCCTAGGTTTATTGCACCAACCCCGGGTGGTCCGTCGCTATGCAGAGGTCTTAATTATTATTTGTGATTTTCCCAAAAGCAGGAGGGTTCGCCAGACTCGCTGGTTGCGGACGTGACACAAGAATCTTTCTCAATTTCATGTGTGAACTGTATCCTATTGTGGAAACTATTGAAGGTGTTTAACACAGTTTGTAGTTGTTCAGGTTTTATGCAGGTGATGATATCATCTACATATCTCTTATAAAAGATAAGTTCAAAAGATAATTTTGAAATAGAAACTTGTTCAAGTTTTTCCATAACGATATTTGCAATGACAGGGGAAATAGGTGAACCCATTGCAGTACCAAAAACTTGTCTATAATAGATACCATTAAACAACAAAACATTTGCTTCAAGCACAAACTTGACAGCATGGAGAAAATCATCACGCTCTATTTCAGTGAAATTTTCAATCTCATCGTAACGACTCCCTAATATTTCAATTGTTGGTAAACAACGCTGTCAAATGAAGAGATACTAATTGCATGGAATTGCATACTAACCATTACTGTCATAAACGCATAAACTCCGTAGTCTACTTGCTCAGTTTTTTAACATAATATTAATTACTGATTTAAAATGTTGTAGTATCATTAACCTGTATATTCGAATACTTGCGTGATTTTATCATAAATGATAAAAACAACGTGTTTACAAAAAAAAAGTAAACAGATGCCGCGCCTGAGCAGCCTTACGTTATCACGGAGCGTACATCTCGAAAACTAAAAGCGACCCCCCTATATTGGAAAAGGAAATAGTTGTTCAAAATGTGTTGCTGCATAACATATTTCAATTTCATCCAAATTGGTGCACAGCGACCCTTTCGCAATAATTACCAAAAATACTTTATTTGAAAAAGGGTAAAATTGGTTTGCAAAAGTTTGTATTCGACTTGGAATAGGATGAATTTGGCGTGCAAAACCTGTACGAAATAATTTAATATACAATATAATCGAATTACGTTTTAATTATAATTCGTGAAGTAATTCAATTGTGATTCAACGCAACTCTGATTGCGTGTTTCGAATATTTTAAGAACTTTATAGGGGAGTTTGGCACTTCGCTGTAATCTGCCAATTGCTTCGCAAAAAGTGCCAAGCAGATGCTACGTTGACTCTTTATCAGCGTCGTTACGAAAGGATACATTGTCTCAGAATCCATATAAACTAGTTTTTACGACTGTGTGTAAAAACTCGTGAAAAGTTTACGTAAAAAATCGTAAAAGTTTATACGATATGACATGACAGTAACAGGCTGTTGGGTTTTTAATATTTTCATTTGTTCCTTGCCACTTTTTAGCGAACGTTATCCGTATAAAGCACGTTGTCAAGTTGAGAATAAAGTCACTCTTACACGCGAACAAACTATAATATTTACATTTTCAAACGGGGATCAATAATTTTGATTAGGACCGGAAATTATTGATTGTTAATTAATTTATAATCGATTTCATATTTGCTGATTATTACGGGATTAAATCAGAAATGATAAACAACGGTTCAAGCTTATTCAATTAACAAACCATTAATTATGATTGATACACGATTTGATCTAACTGTAAATTACATTATCAAGTAATTTTCTCGAAAGTGAAGAACAAATATTTTAGTATATTATATTATACATATTACATAATCAAAGAATAGTGACAGATATTCAATTTATTAATTATTTACAATAATATATTATTAATATATAATTATATTATATGTAATTATATATAATATTATACATATATTATTAATATATAATTATACATAATTATATTATATTATATATAATTATATTATAACTAAAAAATATTTGCACGTCACATTTTTCATTCCTGAAGAATTTATGGTTCTTAATTTGTGATATAAGAGATGTATATAATTATAATTGTAAAGAAATAATTATATTGTAAATAAAAATTGATCGAACTAGTGCGCCGAGAGCATTAAAACATCTTCTATGAAGAAATATACGATCGATAGAAAGGAACATTAATCTGTAATAACTTACAATTAGTTAAACAAGATATCAGGTCTTGCGGAAAGTCATTTAATTTTCTGAAGGCGAAACAAAAGCCAATTTTTTACCGTTTAGAATAAGTTTTATGATGTTTAGTTCTACTGTTCTATTCATTTGCAAAAATTTGCACCTGGCAAAAATGCTTGAAATTTTAACTAGTAAATTTCTAATATTAAACTTTGGATTTTCATAGAAGAAGTTTAAAATGTTTGATTTCCGCAGATAAAGTCTAACCTTGTATTTTCTTGCGACAAATTTGAATGCTAAAAAGTATTAAAAAAGCAAAAATGCTGTAATAAAAAAAATATAGAAAAACTAAAAAAATGCACTAAAAAGTGTGAAATAATTTTTATTTTATTTATGTGAATACATACGAATTGTTGAATACACACCAACTGTTAATAAAATTGATTATTAAAATAAAATATTAAATACCACATTAAATACAATAAATCTTTTCGGAGGTGGCGCAAAATGGAAAATTTTCGACACTGGACATTACGAAAATTCTTAAATTTATGTACATGCTTTCCCTCATATTAGTGTATCTTCTCTTCCCCCTATTGACTTCCAAGTTCACCATATTCCAATGAAACTATAATAATCAGTAAAATCTGTCATTTGGAAAATTTTCCATTTTGCGCCGCCCCCGAAAAGATTTATTGAATTTAATATGGTATTTAATATTTTGTTTTAATAATCAATTTTATTTTTATCAATTTTATTAACAGTTGGTGTGTATTCATACAAATCAAAATAAAATTATTTCATACTTTTTAGTGCATTTTTGTTTTTTTTTGTAGTTTACATTAACAATTCGTGTGTATTCACATAAATGAAATAGAAATTATTTCATACTTTTTAGGTCATTTTTTTTTGCTTTTCCATATCTTTTTTTATTACAGCATTTTTGTTTTTTTAATACATTTTTTAGTTCGATGTCGGTTTTATTAAAAAAAATTTTTCTGCTATAACAATAGTTATTAAAAATAACAAATTATATAAATTTTTGCAAGTGGGATCATCGCGGCAGTATGTCCTACTAAATGTGAAAGGTTTCATCGCGATCGGTATATTCTTTGCTGAGCAAACGCCGAAGAAGTCAGTTAATAATAAATGAAGCATTACCTTTTTTTGCAATAAAAGTCGTTTTGAATGAAAGAATCAAAAATTTTATAACGGGACCACCCCGGGGACATACTCTATGAGATGCAAAAGGTTTTGGACCGAGTGGTCCATCCATCTCGGCGTAATCGGTGAACATACGTAGGAAAAAGCGAAAAAAGGCACATGTAGGTTGAATTGAGTAACCTCCTTCTTCTTCGAAGTCGATTAAAAAATCATACATACTGTTTACTTTAATGTACACGTAGAGACGATTTAAAATCGTTTTGAGATTAATTGTAACGTACCGATGGCATCGGTCCGATGTCATCAATAATTTCATAAAATTGTGTTTTCGTTAGATGTAAGGAAAGGGACAAACATGATGCAGCAGCAAGATGAAACACCGATAATGGCAAATAGATCATCACGGACGGAAACTGTCAGGCAAGATGTTCGGAAGTTGAAGACTGCCACATTGAACAGAATGGGAAAAATGTTTAAACAGCGCTCTCAGACGCCAGGTGCAGATAAATCAGGGTTGAACAATTCTATGGTAAGCGATCTTATGTCAAAAAAGATGTTAGAACAGTAAAACTTGTCAATCAGTACTCATTACACTTTACTTACCGGAAACCTATCAATAAGATTTTCAATAACTTTATATCAAATTAAAAAGGAGTTCAAAAATATTCTTTTAAATATCATAATCCGTATCCATAATCCGATGATAAATGTGGAGCGACTGGATTTAACATTGTTGCAATGTGTAACAAAGCTTGCAGTGGATCATCACCTTAATTAAGATGAACGAGCTACCTTCCTCATCGTATTGACATACGACTCCCTCTGAATCGCATCGTACAATTTACATCGTCTATAGTTCTACAGGATGAGGCACGAACTACACATATTGCCACCTACAGTAACTCCGAAAGTATGATGGCACTGCAAAAGTTGTCCGGTTTCGCGACCTCGCGTTTAATATTTGCGATTTCCTTGATAAATCGAACGCTAACCACTCCGCGCGGCTATCGTTTTACACTCCCAAAGAAAAAGATTGCACACGCGTGCTATCTTTAATTTCTCGCGTTATAATTATGGTACAGGAAATGTGTCAATGATACAGAAAGACTACCTTCTACTAATATGTAAACACTATCTATATTGGAATTTCTACATATATTCTCTTAGGAGGAATGTAAACACACAAAGAGACAGAGACAAAATGATAGCACATCTGAAAAATATTCCATATTATATAAATTTAAAATAGACATATGTTACAGATAGAAAAAATCTTCCATAGGTTTCCCACGGGAATCTTTTCCAGATCGTCTCTGGACGAAGCGTCCTAGACAACCTCTCATATCTTAACTAAATTTTTCCATTAATCTCTGGCTCCGTTCTAATGGGAAATCACAAAAATCTAGAATTATTAGTCTGGCCCTAAGTGCCCTCAGATTTTGAACAGTGCACCCTATTCACTGTCGGGGGTATATTAACCCTCTGACTTTTACTCTCGTGGGCAGTACTTCGGTAGACACGTATAGAGTCGCGTCGTGCTGAATCTCGCAGTAACACTTGTCAGTGAGATCGGGCTAAAGTTCCCTTTTGAATCAAATTTAACCGTATAGATTCCGCAAGTCCGGTGCAAAATCTATTAGGCATGTAACAAGTTGTTCTCGAGACCTCCGCATTGCCAGTGCGTCAAAATAGGTAAAACATACTCTTTCTCTTTCTATCTTTTGATTCTATTCGCGACAATTACACATGTACAACACTATTTAATTGAATATATTTGTACTGTACTATAATTTTCGTGTAGATTCACTGATCCTTTAATTATCGTTCCAATATCTTAAACGATCAAATTGAACGTTCCCACACGATACAACCTTACCGCTCCGGTTGTATCAATTATATTGTACAAGTTACGAGGCCCACTAACATTCCCATTAATCCAAACAAAGGTCTATATAACCCAGTGGCTCCCCAATTTCGCATTGGGTTCGTCCACGCAAACTATACCATCCTAGCGGCTCCCTGATTTCGTATCAGGTTCGTCCGAATCCTAACAGCTCCCTGATTTCGCATCAGGTTCGTCTGTGCTCTTTTCCAACCTCCTAGCGGCTCCCCAGTTTCGCACTGGGTTCGTCCGCGACGTGTTACAACCTCCTAGCAGCTCCCTGAT
The DNA here is from genome assembly GCA_028455595.1 of Lasioglossum vierecki. Lineage (NCBI taxonomy): Eukaryota > Metazoa > Arthropoda > Insecta > Hymenoptera > Halictidae > Lasioglossum > Lasioglossum vierecki. The sequence goes on from CM052343.1 coordinate 11,720,696, forward strand.
TTCGCATCAGGTTCGTCTGCGTTTGACTCCATCCCTAGAGGCTCTCTGATTTCGCATCAGGTTCGTCCTCGCAATCTATTATCCTAGCGGCTCCCCAATTTCGCATTGGGTTCGTCCGCGTACCTTAACTAACAAATTGATTCCATATTCCTAGGGTAATAACCCTTCGCCGGCCACTCGTGCTACTCACGTCCCTGGCACGTAACACATATATGAAAATGATATAACTCTACCTGTGTTTTATAATGTGTGGAACCTCCGTGGTTCTCAATTACTTCTATCATCCTTTTTGGTAAGGATTTATACAGTACTTTAATTGAAGCTTGTGATAAATTTTTCCATTCCTCTTTAATACTGATTTTTAAGTCATTTAAATGTTCAAATTGTCTACCTTCTGCGTAGACAGCTCTTGATAATAATGCCCAACAATTCTCAAGTATATTGAAGTCCGGGGAGCACGCCGGCCATTCTAAAACAGGAATTTTCTCTTTTGAAAAATATTCACGAATAATTTTTTCCGTGTGTACGGAAGCATTATCTCGTTGGAACACAAATTTTGGACCTGCAATGCATTGTACATACTTATCAATTTGGTTTTTTATTAATCTCAAATAACTTGCACTATTCATTTTTCCTTGTATAAAATTAATAGCCGTTTTTCCTTTGTAACCTATGCCGGCCTAAATCATTATTCCACCTCCTTTCATTTGTCGTCTAATTTTTGTTAATTGTCTTTTTCGAATGTCATGATAATAATATGCACTATTATCTGGACCATCCAGACAAAACCGTTTTTCATCTGTAAAGATTATATTCCTGCAGGTTTTCCTCCAGTGTATATGTTTCTTCGCAAATTCAAGGCGTGCTTCCTTATGCTTGTTTGTTAATCGTGGTTTGGCTTTTATTCTTGATCGGTTTATAATATTACTCATTTGCAGCACGCGTCGAACATTTTGAATATTGGTTTGTACACCACCTTTGCATAGGGCTGCTGGCCTTTCAGTGCTTTTCCTTTTACCGTAGTTATCCACGTCTTTTAATACATTATATACAGCTTTTCTGCTTCGACCAATTTCTTTCGCAATTTCTGTAATCGTTACTTTCCGTTTTCTTAAAATAAGAATTGCGTTTATTTCACTGTCAGATAATCTTTTACCACGGCCCATCACGAAATGCGACAGATACCAATATATCGCGACATATTGAAGAAAATCAAAATAAACCTTGAGTGTGCTATCATTGTGTCTTTGTCTATTTGTGTGTTTACATTCCTCCTAAGAGAATATCTCGTAGAAATTCCAATATAGATAGTGTTTGCATATTAGTAGAAGGTAGTCTTTCTGTATCATTGACACATTTCCTGTACCATAATTATAACGCGAGAAATTGAAGATAGCACGCGTGTGCTATCTTTTTCTTTGAGAGTGTAGGTTTATTACTAGAACTGTAAGTTGAAAATTACCATCAGCATAGGTCGCGAAGGTCGAAAGTCGTGTTTAGCGAGTTTACGGTTACAACCTTCATGCCTGGCCCTCACGCCTTTGACATCCTCAAGTCCTGTGACGATGTCAAAATATCTAGAAAACCACCCTCAGATTCCAATGTATTTTTCGGCGAAACTTCCGTTTATGGTCCATCTCAGAATTCGATGAAATTTTGAAAATAGGTTCTTTTTTTACTAAAATGACGATTGCCAAAAGGATTTTTGGCGACTCGAAAAAAAAAATTTTATCATTTCCATGTCGCACTCTACCATACCGACTTATCTACTTTTTATTTTATATAGAATATCTTCAATTAATTGTAAAAATGGATCATCACCAGCCTAGTTCACCTCATAGCACCATAAAAATTCACACATACGATCTATAAGCGAATCCTCTTTAATGTAGAGTGATATACAGGGTGTTCGACTACAGGTGGGAGAAAATTTAAGGGGTGATTTTCGTCTTAGATTATCGTCGAGAATCACCCCTTAAATTTTCT
>CM052343.1:11728022-11739536 GCA_028455595.1 Lasioglossum vierecki
AAGACAATGCCTCGGCGACTTTTACCCGGTAAAAGATTGGGTAAAACGACACGCGCACACCTGTAATTCTATTGTTCTCACCTGAGCGTTAATTAATTTTCTCACCTGGCACACCTGTAATTTCATTGTTCTCACCTGTCGGGTAAAAGTTTTTTCGGGTAAAACTTGGGTAAAATGTGGGTAAAAATTCAAGCCCGACGTTTCTGGGTAAAAGTTTTTCTTAGGTCGTAACCGCATCGACGACTATGGATCTCTGCAAATCACGCGTATATTTTGTTACAGATAATGCTGAATTCTACGCTGTTGATCATCGCGGTGGGTGCCGGACTGCGATCCGTGGACTTCACCGACACTTCCAGCGTGCTGATCACCTACGAGAACGGCAGTAACACGGAGATTCGACCGATCAAAGTCTCGCCGCCGAACAATCGACAGTTGCCGTTCCGTCCTAGTCCCGGTTGCACGCTCGATCGCGTGGTCGGATACTATCGCAATAACGCAGAGTCTCGAAGTTTGAACAAATTACTGATAGACAACATCCCAATCGAACATTATACTGATCTGATATACTCATATTTTATGATTAATGACGAGGGTTACGTCCGATATTCGAATCCGGTCGTGGATCTAGTAAATTCTGGCATCGAACGCTTTATGGCGCTTCGCGGTACCGGCTCGATCAAGCACATGCTCCTGCAGATCGGCGACTGGATCTTGTACGACGACGACTATCAGAGTACTTTTACTAGCTTTAACGACACCGGCACCATAAACGCGCGCTCGTACTATGAGATCTGGGAAGATATGCTCGACTCCAACATGGTACGGAACCGTTTCGCCTTCAGCGCGGTACGAATGATGAATCGGCACGGGTTTGACGGTATAAACGTTGATTATCCGTGGACCGGCATCGGACCCATACCCAACAATATGCTACGCGCAAAGTTTCTAAACTTCTTAAAGTTCCTCCGTAGCAGCATCGGCCACTCGAAAATCCTAACGATCGGCCCGATGCTAACGAATCTCATGCTCGGCAGCAGCGATATTGCTCAAGAACTTCAAGAAACGGTCAATTACGCGAATCTGATTATACAGAATAACCGATTCGATGGATTTCGATCGGCCCATATACAACCCAAGTTTTTAGTCCGCACCGAGCTGGCCAAGTACATATCCGCCGGCTATAACTCGTCATTTTTGAATCTCGGCATACCTATGCGCGGCCAGGGCTATCGGCTAACGCTAGAAGACTACCAGCAAGTCAAAGATTCGCTCACGTTCTCGGACAAGTTGGTGGTGGGTTGGCCGCAAAACTCTGATCACGGCACAATCATGTATTCGCAGTTGGTGCGAGAACGCGGTTTCGCAGAATCTCATTATGTTTACGACGAGGGCAGAAGGATGATGATCGATTCGGAATATTCAGTGATTAGTTATATAGATATTCAGGATATTCAAGAGTTGATGTCGCTATTTAAACTTTATCGACTTGGCGGAGTAATGATAGACTCTATCGACTGCGACGTGTACGATAACCTCAATCGAAACATCATTCACGCTGTTCATAAATGTTAACGCGCGACCATATGAACAACCTCAGCATGTACTCGATGCCGTCGAGCGCACAACTCGTCCCGGCAATCGACCTCAGACCTATGCCAATAAAGTATCTTGTGTCCGTAGACGGATTCTATTTGTATAACACTTTTCGTCCCAAAGAACTCTCAATCCTTAACATGGGGGACTGGGGTAATTGTTCGATATTCACCGAGCGCTACAAGATCGACGATCAGCTCGGGCTGGACGAGAGCTCGCGAAAACACATCAGTTATGTGCGACGATTCGTGCACGGTATGAACTTCTCGAACGCGCCGCTCGACAAACCCAGCGACGACCTGTATACACAGTTACGGCTCATGATCTCTGACGCCGTGACCAATAACGCGCTGATCGCGCACAAGGGCGGAATGCATACGCACAATCTGCTGTCGGAACTCGGTGCTGCGAATAATCTCGTGAATCTCGACCACCTCGGCTGCCCAAAGTTCGAAAAAATATATGCATGCTATCCGCGCTATATGGATTCGTGTAAGCCCTGTCCGAACCATCAATGGGTCATCAACGTTCGTATGTGTACGCGCGTGAAACTAATCGCCTATCGACTATGGCTGGTTTCGACATTCGTGAAAAATTTATCATGTTAAATGCGAACATTTGTCGTGAACGGTTCGCGAAAACGTAAACTTGCTAATCGCAAGATGCAGTATTATACCGAGCAATAGTACAATTATGGCCAATATGTAATTTTTTTGATAAACCAATATCCCCATTACTGGCACGGTGATGATGCCCAGCGACTGAATGCTGAACCCGGTGGAGAAGCTCTCGCAGTTGAGAAACGGATATAACGACCAAATGCGTTTGTCCTCGCGCGCATTAAAGTTTAAAATGATTTTGTCGTAGCAGGTCTGGCAGATGGTGCGTACCGCCGCCACGTGATAGCCTTTCGTTGTGTCTTTCGGCAGGATGGTGCGTACCGCCGCCACGTGATAGCCTTTCGTTGTGTCTTTCGGCAGGATGCTGCCCTTCGCGTAGCATCCGGGATGGTATTCTTGGTCGTTTAGTATCATGTAATAATGATCGACCATGCCGAAAGAGCCCATCGGCGACAGCGGCAACTCGTCGTTCATGATTCTTGGCGATTCTAGCTATCTAATAATTGGTCGTGACACCGCTAAAGATATCCTGCATGTCGATCGGCGACTTGTTGCGAGCATCAAATATCGTAACTAACTTTGACGTCTCGTTATTATTTTCGCATTTATCGCCCATCACGGTGATATCGAACATTGAGTGTAACGTGGTGCCGTGTCTGGCGAACCGATCATGTATATCAGCCCCGTCCACTCTTGGCTCGTCGTCCAACACTTCGTCTATGATGTGTTGGGCCACATGATCGCACGCCACGGCGCAATGAATGGTGGCGATATCGATATTATCGATTGCCGGGTTTTGAATATACGGATTATAACGTTCCACCGGGATAATGCCGGACGGCATGACGACCGGATAATCGTTCATTTGCCGCGCAAACAACCGAGAATTGGTGTTCGAGAATAGTCTGAGCTCGTTGTTCGGCAAATCGATGTCGTACCATATCGGCTCGATCAGTTCTGTCTTGGTACGATACAAAATCACGGAGGCGAATGCGATATTGTTATATTTCAGAATCGCGTCGACAATGTTCGGCACCGCGTACAAGCTATCGCGATACGCTCGATCGTTGTTATTCGAAAAACCCGGCTGATTACCGCTAAAGCGCATCGTCGCCAATCTCAGCTTCTCGATGGACGTGGCGCCGAGCAGCACGTCCAGATACGCGCGAACGCGGAACGCGATTCCATCGGGCACGCAATCCTTTAAGCCCGGATCGCCGCTTTCGATTTCGCCGCCGGGAATCTTATCGCGCGTCGGTCGGACTGTTCGCTTTCGCTTGCTCGCGGACTCGGACTTGTCGAGCGTCACGCTGTTCTTCTTGATACTCTCGACAATGTCCATGATTCGATGCGTGGATCTATATGTAATAAGAGTATTGGTCTTGACCGGTGAGCCAAGTGTAGTAACTTGATATATACGTATAAACGTCCAGATTGCCGATCTGACAATTGCCGAACGATGTATACGACGCCAGGCCGATCAATCGAGCTCGCATAAACAAACGTCGCTGCAGCAGTGGCGCGCCCAATTCGACTCGACATATGGTATTGTCGACGTACGGATGTTTTCCTCGAGTGACTACGATCGAGCTGTCGCACACGGCCGGTCCAAACACCGACACGCATGTACCATTATCGACCAAGCTGCAATCCATATAACGCAAATATTGTTTAGGCTGTCCATCCAGTGTGCGACCGTAGCCGGCAACTTGCAAACGCGACGCCGGAATATTGTAGCCGTGATAGATTTCCATCAGCGGCACGTTGTCGATATCGTCGGGCAACGATAATTTTGCGATATTCGAGGCGAGCGTGCGAATGTTGAAATTCGGATGAACGATAATGATGTCGGCGACGTTGTACCAACGCTCCACTTTATGCTGAAAATGATCGACTTGCGCATCAGTTACATGCACGTATTCGTAAAAGTCTGTGTCGTTTCGGAAAGCGCATATGGCTCTAGTGATGATGGCGTTTGTCAGGATCAACGCTCCGCCGCAATACACGCCGTTCTTGCGATCATCGCTAAAGAACAACGAGAGAAGACCGTCGAACGAGTGCTCGGCCAGAAAACCAAACTCGAGCTGCTTTGCCGTCACGAACGAGACTTTCGGCTTTTGGTACAAATCGTAATCTATATCGGGAGGCATAGAATTTAGAGTCTGGCCTATCGTGGTTTGCGTTGTCGCTATAATCATCGAATTGGAATCGGTGGTCGGAACGACAATGATCGGGTTTTGGGATGAACTGCTAGTGGTTGGATCATCGGTCGGTCTGACCGACCGACACAAGGATCGAGAGAATAAAAGAAAGAGACAACGGCCGCCATTTCGCTCTTTCTAATGTGCCTTCAAAGCGATCAGCTGACTATCAACATTGTGATTTATTTCCATTTTCATATATACATTTCAATTCAGTACATTTTGTTAAGTTATACATGACCAGTGATAAAATACCGTCCTTTTTCAACGGTTTCCAGGCGTCCTTCCGATCTCTAAGGCTGAGCGTTTCAACTTTCCTTGTGCACCTTGGTTCTCGAGTGCACACATGGTCCTTCGAGTCAGATCTACAATTAAAATGTCACTGTAAAATGTACTAGTGAGATAGACAATCGAGCAAACTTCGAATCCCAGTTCAATTCGAAAGGATTCTCATAATGGACAAGATTACACCTGAAGCACTTCTTCAGAAGCAGATGGATCTCGTGGGGCTGATGAATCGGAGCATCGACAATCTAAAGAAATCGGTTCCCAAGGTCATGATGTCAGAAGGAGCCATTAGTATCCGAATCAGCATTCTGGAAATGCATTGGAGTGAGTTCCAGAAGAACCACGACTTGATAATGTATCTGAAAAGAGATACGTTCAAGGACTGTGAGTACGTTACCAAACGGTTTTCTGACACAGCCGTGGAAACGTACGCGCAGCAGAGAATGATCCTTGAAGACATGCTCTTGGACTGTAAAGAGGAGACGCGACAAGTGAGAAATTCCATCAGCCGGGATCACTCACGGGCAAGTTCAACCTCCTCATCAGCCTTGCTTCCTCAAATCCAGTTCCCTCAGTTCAACGGCAAATACGTGGAGTAGCTGTTCTTCAAAGACCTCTTCACGTCCATTGTTAAAAAGCATGTTGATCTGAGCGACGTGGACCGTTTGCACTACCTAAAAACAAATCTTCAAGGCCCAACAGCGGATATTGTTAAAACTTACCGACGACAGGCGAAAATTACCAGCGTACCTGGGCCATCCTCCAGGAACACTACGAGAACAAACGTATCATTATTAACTCGTGTCTGGACAAGTTCACAGCGCTTCTCAAATTGCGCGAATGTTCGGTGAAAGTGATGTCGGAACTTCAAAACGGCATCACATGTATCTCCAACACGTTGGAAGGAATGGGGTTTTAGATAAATCAGAGGACTAGTGCATGTACTCCATTGTGAATCTCTTTGATCCAGTCACCAGAGATAAATGGGCAGAGAAAGTCACTCCAAGCCGTGAGCCACCCACCTTTGCAACTTTGAAGGAATTTATGTGCAACCAGCTGCACCAGTTGGAGGTGACACAAGGACCCGCTCCCAAGGGGTCCTCCTCGGGCAAGACTTCCAAGACCAAATACGAGATTGGTCGCTCCACTTTCACGGATTCAACACCCAGAGGTCCACCGCGAACTGCCAACATCAAACTGGTGCAGAAGTGCGGAAAGAAGAGGTTTACATGCACGATATGCTGGAAAGATCATAGCATAATGCACTGCTCGGAATACAAGGGACTCTCGGGGGCAGACCGTAAGCAGAAAGTGGATTCACTGCGTTATGTGTGAATTGCCTTCCAACTTACCAGTGGGAAGTCCCCTTTGACGAGAGGCTGCTACCTCTGTGTAGAGGAGAGACATGGGGAGAGACATCACACGCTTTTGGGAATGGCGAGAACTAGGAAAATTGGCTCACCATGTTCAAGCCTGTAGCAGACCAGCTGGTAAGGTGCTACTCGCCACTGCTGTAGTTTTTGTTTCAGATTATCATGGACGACGCCACACCATGAGAGCCCTCATCGATCAGGGTTCTGAAATAAGTATGATGAGTGAGTGTCTTGCACAGCACCTTCAGCTACAAAGGTATCGTCACCTGTAGACATTTTTGGTGTCGGGGGACAACTGCTGGCCAGGGCGCGGGGATGAGTGACACTGAGCATCTCCTCGAGCAAAACGTATGACACCCTCAGAGTCGCGGCTATCGTCCTGCCAAAGCTCACCGCTTACACACACGGCTACAGCACAAATCACCATTCTTGGAAACATCTGCAGAGTCTGGAATTAGCAGATTCACATCCTGCTCGTGCCACTTCCGTGGAAATCTTGTTGGGCGCCAACGGATACCTTACGATTATCAAAGATGGCGTAAAGAATGGAACCTGTTCCGGATTCGGAAAACACTCCGACGAGGGAGCGAATGACGGTCCGCGTGTCGCACCGCTTCACACAAAATAAAGAGCTTCGGCATTGTCACCGCTCATGCTCAACTATCTCGACTGGGTAATTATCGGTAATTTACCTGTCGAATTGTAGTCGCGCGAGGTGTCGCTCCTCGTCATCCGCTCCCCACACCTACGTGGTCTCGTCGTAAGACGAATCAGGCTGTCGGAGTCGTAATACTGATCTTTGAGAGCGAACACGTTTTTCTTATTAGCGCTTCCGCGTACAAATTTATACTTTTGCTCTATGTTATTGTGCGGCCGTTGGGTTCTCTGCAGAAGATTAATTACCGGTTGTTAAAGTTGTGTTAATTGACGACGTTTTCAATTCAAAACTGAATAAATCAGAAGTGTTCTCGTTTCCACTCACGTGTTCATCGCGAACCTCGAATTCCGACTACGATCCTGATTTCGCAGAGCGGACCGCTATCACATCGTCTGCTCTTTGTCTACAAATTTACTAGGCAGTCTGTCAGATTCGCAACAGAACCCCTATGGAACCAGTGGGGCAACTCACCATCTTTGGATGGATACTCACTGGAATGTCTGGGTCAGCAGTGGACTCAATGCACGCGTAAGTACACCAGACAACCACCGGTGATGCTTTGAGCTCGCTGGTGCGAAGATTCTGGGAGCAGGAGGACATCCCTGACATTGCCGAAAGGTGAGCAAGAGTGCGAAAACCACTTTACCACTACGCACTCACGCACTGTTGAAGGTCGATACCAGGTGAGGCTGCTCCTCCGTGAATCCGGTCCACCATCCTTTGATTCTAGAAAAGGCGCGATGCAGTCCCTAAAGAGAATGGAGCCATGCTTTCAACCGGGATCATCGGGTCACATAACGCTGGCAGCTGCGCCATCAGCCAAGGTTCACTATCTGCCGCACCATGGAGTTCTCAAACCGAGCAGCACTACAACCGAACTAAGTGTTCAATGGATCCTGGTCGGAGGGAGCGCAGTCGTCACTCAATGACTGCTTGCACGTTGGCCCTAACCTGCTGCTACTTCTCTCTGACGTGCTCTTGTGGTGACGCAGACATCGATACGTGTTGTCAGCAGATGTCATCAAAACGTGCCACCAAATACTGGTGCACCCTGAGGACCGAGATTTTCAGAGAATTCTCTGGAAAGGAACACCGACGGCTCACGTAAGGGAGTATAGGCTAAACACTGTAACCTATGGTATTTCGTGTGCTCCCTATTTAGCAGTTAGGAATCTGCGTCAGTTAGCGGAAAACGAGGGCTCCAGATTTCCCATCGGCGCGCAGGCTCTCAAGCAGGACGCCTACGCCGATGACATCTTGACCGGGCTCATAACATTTCAGGACTAGTCGAGGTGACCACACAACTGCACCAGCTGTGCAGGAGGGCGAATTCCCTTTAAAAAAATGGGCTTCCAACGTCGTTGACCAGAACCAGCTCATGCCACAGGAGATGCAAAACATGATGGGTCTGCCTACCAACACTCGAGTAAGTCAAAAAACCTGGACGGACAGCACCCACACTGCACTAGGCCTGCAATGAGCGCTACATGATGATAGTTTCAGGTTCACAATCACTGAGAGCACTATCGAACATCCCACCAAGAGAGGCGTGGTGTCAAAGGCAGCGCAGTTGTTCGATCAAGTAGTGTTCGGCCAACCGAGTAGCTGATATCCAGCGAAGGATTTCAGAGGTGCAGTGGCATCACATCGCAGGTATCAACAATCCTACAGATTGCGCTTTTCCAGGTCTCTCACCGTCGTAGATACTGGAGTTTACCCTTTGGTGGAAAGGACCCGACTTCCTCTTGCAGGACGCTCACTTGGTTCCGTCAACACCAGTCATGCAGGACAACGTACCGGAGGAGAGAGGGCCAGTCATAGCTGTGGCCAACGCCATACAGAAACAGGAGGAGGACAATGACCTCCTCAAAAGGTTTTCCATTTTCACCAAACTGCTGCGGGTTACGGCTTGGTGTCGACGGTGGCTCCAAGGACGGCGCAACACGTCACTTCCGACAATCGATGGGTCGGTGTCACTCTCGGTGGCGGAGATCGAAGAGGCGGAGACGTGCTGGCTAAGAATCGTGCAGAATCAAACCTATAACAAGGAAATAGGACTACTGCACGAAGGAAGGGGAATTCCTACCAAGAGCACACTCTCACCTTTAGTGCCCACCCTGGACAACAAAGGGTTGCTGAGAGGCGAAGGACAGCTGAGTCAGGCCTGCTTAAATCCTGATGATCCGCATCGTATCATCCTCCGTCCTGAATCCCACTTCACGTATTTGTTTATTGTCCATAGCCACAAACGGATGATGCAAGGTGGAGTTCAAGCAATCCTGTGAGTCATTCGACAGAGGTACTAGATTCTTAACAGGCGAGCCGTAGTTAAAAGTGTCATCTACTGATGCTTAACGTGTGTGCGATGGCGGGCGGCGTCAGCCCGGCAGCTCATGGATGACCAACCAAAGCATCGGGTGACGCCTCGAGACCCTTCCACTGCAGCGGGGTGGACTACGTCGGCCCAATCTGACTGCGAACCTCGCCAGGACGTGGTCACAAGGCATACAAGGGGTTCCTGGAGGTGTTTGTCTGCATGGTAACGAGAGCCGTGTATCTGGAGGTGGTGTCTGGTTACAGTGCGAAGGCATTCCTAGCAGCATTCCGTCACTTTATGTCGCATCGAGGCCTCTGTGCAGACATGTACAGCGACTGCGGAACCACCTTTGATGGAGCCAACAACGAGCTGAGGCGTCTCTTCACTGCCAGCTCCAAGGAAAACGGCAGCTTGAGAAGCCAGATGAGTGACATGAAAACTCAGTGGCACTTCAATCTACTGGCCGTACAGCACTTCGGCGGACTGTGGGAAGCTGCGATGAAATCCTTCAAATTTCACCTGCGACGTACCATAGGCGAAGCGCAGCTAACGTTTGAGGAGATGACCACGCTCCTCACCCACGTGGAGGCGTGCCTCAATTTCAATTTCGCCCGGCTGACCTGACTAATCTAAAGCCTGGTTACTTTCTTGTAGGTTCAGCTCTCAACGCACTTCCAGAACCGTCACTGCTCGAGAGACAGGAGAATAGGCTTACCTGTTAGTAGTTGGTAAATAAAATGAGAGACCAGTTTTGGTTGAGGTGGCAGCGGGAGTATCTACAGGGGCTTACAACGCGATCGAAGTGGCATGCAGCTCGAGAAAACATCAGATCTGGACAGCTCTGTCTCATTGTTGGGGACCCACTTTCTCCTTCTTAAGTGTGTGGAACGCATCTCTAGTATGCGTGACTCACACAGTGCTACTTGTATACGTATACGAGAATGCAAGGGTTCGGAATTAGCGATGCTATTTCTCTATGATACACATTTTGGTGCTCTCCGTCGTCACAATCGCTAGATAAAAGATCAATCTAGGAGGGACGTATACAAAGAAAGCCTACTTTTTCCGTTTTTGAGGTGTAATTTTGATTATTCGGCAGCCCTTGAGGACCATCAAGTAGTTAAGGGCGGCTCGACCGAGCTGCCACTTTAAGTGATATGCAGTTTCTTAAATATAAAGAGATTTAGGGTTCTTTTCGAAAAAGCAAGTATCGTCCCTCATTGGGGGGACACATACAATGCTATTGCAACGTTTATTATTGAAAACCTGGCGTATTTAAAACTACAGGATCGCTAATTCGAGATGACGCATTAAAGTGGAGAGTTCTGTAAACATATAATTTCGGAATTTTTTTCTGCGAGCGCTGCAGTCAGTTTCTGATCATTGACTCATTCCAGTCACCGACGAGATACTGTTAAAGGCTGACAGCCTTACGGGACTACGTGTCTCACGAATTTTTCAGTGTTCTCTGACGCCCTCTGGGATTTATTTTGACTTGTCGGTGCAGAAGACCACTGAGGAGAGAGATTCTCGTCGCGACGCGTCGCACAGTGGTCCCGGAGCCCGCTTTTTGTGGCCAAAATTCAATTTTTCGACTTTCAAATTTCAACAAAACTTTTTTCCCTCATAATAAGAACACTTTAAAACCTCGAAATTCTAAATATTAGGTCTTTCGGATAGCTTTACGAGCAGATATAGCGTTTGAAGTTCACAATTATGAAATTGGAGGAACAACTAAATAGTTGAATTATTATTTACACACTGCTCAAATGAAAATTTGTACTATATTTTCGTATGTGTGAGCAGATATATTTCAGTTATTTAATGGTAATATAAACATGTTTCAATCAATATACGAAGGCCATAAAGTTAAGTGCACACACACACAATGTAAACTTTAGGTAGAGTTTTAAAAAAATGTTGAAAAATGTTAGCATTCAGACTTGATTTTTCTGAAAGTTCAGACCTTCAACATATACACATGGTAAATTTCAGCTGCACCTTCCTACGCTTTATAATTCTACGTTTATTTTAACAAGCAGACGTTCGCGCGCGAAGTACGCACTCTAATGCTACGTTCTGAACGCGTCACACATTTTAAACTTACACACGTATGGTTTACAGTATATGATATATGTAGTTTATAGAATTATATAATTTATACAATTATTATTTCTCAGTGTATATACTGTCTGTTTCGTTGTAACAACGAGCCAGTATCCTTTCTTTAGCAGACACGGGGTTGGTCAGTTTTCCAAATCGATGGAAAATTAGGAACCGCCTTACAAGGTTCCACGCTTGCGAATAGCATAAAAAATTTGACAGGAATGGGGATCAAAGTTGACAAGGGCGGAAAAAACAACTCGCAGAGTAAGAAACGGTTTTTTCTCACCAATCGAAATGTCAAAGTCAGCCAATACTTTTCAAGCTAATTTATACAAATATCATAGCGATCGAATGA
>CM052343.1:11749442-11759930 GCA_028455595.1 Lasioglossum vierecki
AAATGTTTATATAACAGGTGTCCAATCAGCTCCGTTTAGCCGGTAAAGTAAATTTAGTGTTTTTAATAAAACTGCAAATATCTCGAAAACTATGCGAGATATGGAAAATTATCAAGAGACCTTTTTTGTAGGAAATTGAATTTTCTATAAAAAAACTTTCATTTAATTTTTTGAAATCTTTTCAAACAACAAGAACAGATCACTTAGTTTTCGAGACATTCGAAACTACTCCTGGATTTCCGTAAGCGTGGTCGCCCCATCCGGGCGACCTAACCCAACCCATCCTATTCACATAATCTTCCCATTGTAGATGTTATCCAGAATTTGATCTTTTCAGAACCCTTTTCACTTGCCCCGACCATTATTTCAGGGGAGAAGTTGTTCAGCAACTCCACAGAAATATAAATATACTCAGAAACTGCGCAGCTGATAGAAAAAAGTCATATGACATAAATTGTTGGAAATTCAATTTCCTACAAAAAAGGTCTCTTGATATTTTGCGATATCTTGCATAGTTTTGAGATATTTGCAGTTTTATGAAAAACACTAAATCTAATTTACCGGCTAAACGGAGCTGATTGGACACCTGTTATATAAACATTTTTTTCTTAAAATGATCCCAAGAATACAAATATAACCTTAAAATTAGGGGCCACGGTTATCGTAATCTCCCCGAGATCCGTCCTGCCGTAAGGGCCGTCCTCGTCCTCCCCGTGTTCGAACCTCCTGGACCCGTTCCGGTCGACACTTAGATCCGCGTGTTCGAAAATCCGATTCTCGTGTTTGAGAAAGCCGAACACGAGGTGCTCATCGCGTTTCGCGTGGCATCCTCGCGGTGCCTGGCGCCCGAACATATCGTCTTGTGGAATTGTCGGATTTTCGAAAGTTTCGTTAGTCCCGGGCGGACCACGTGCATACGGCTCACTGATCTGTATACTCTGGATAGGAGATTCCCATAAGGCTCCTGTACAGCAGTTGAAACAAATAGAAGGCATGGATATAGGAATATAGGGATGGAGCGTGAGCTAGCATCAGTGGCAAGGGGGTTGTTCAGGTTTGAGGAGGAGGCAGGGTAAGATTTACGCCTAAATTTGATTGGTGGCATTTCTGCGCATGCTCTGTACCGCCAAATATGAAAAATATTTACAGATTGCTAAGTTGTAGAAATTTCCGATAACGGCAAATCTTCTACACTTCTTGTTTCTACGTATAATACGAATTAAAGAACATACTAATTTTACATAATTTATATTTTAAAATCATTATTTTTTTTTACAACGGAAAGGTGTTATATATTTAATAATTAATAAGGATAACATGTTATATATTTTTTCCAATAATGCAATTAAAAATAGGGTACAATAAATTTTTGCACACAATAGGCTTATATGTATGTAATCTTTATTATAGTGTTTTGTTTGTTTTACAATGTTACACGCAAAAATTATTGTCCTCTAAATATAGTTAATTTATTATAATATGTGCGTTGACTATTAGAATTATCTATTTTATTAAGAGCTGCATAGTGCAATCTTATTTTGATATATCTTTTAGCTATTTATCTTATTAAATGTATTCTGTGGTTTTCCATAAATCCATGATCGTTGTCGTGATCTTCTAATATGTTGAATAAATTTCTATTGATAAACCGATGCAAAACTCGATTCATTATAAGTAACTGAATTAGAGGTTCTTGGAACATACTTTCTGTATTCATTACATAGCGAATCTCAGTTTCGCATGCGCGGCAAATGATAAATACATCATCCGCTGGTTGCGTTAATTTACCACGGTTTTTAATACTTATTAGACTAAGTTTGTTGGGGTTGTTTCCCGCACTCAATGCATTTATGCAAATTTCGCATAATAAACTTAATTTTAATTTCATTACAATGTACCCTGCTATATATTCTATAATATTTTGAGAAAATTCTGTTATTTCCAGTACATTCGGTACGTAATTATGATCTGTAAATTCAGTATAGCTGGATTCATTTTCTTCTGGCTGATACAGTCTTGCCAAACGGCATGTCGAATTTATTATATTTTCTGAAGATTTAAATTTACCTGCCGAGGAAACATGCAAAATCGCAATCTCGTCTAAGGAGATGCAGTTGCCAGTTTTTGCTGCTCGTACATCAGCATGAACTATAATTTTTTTCATTGCGGCTTTAAACTGTCTTACAGTAGGATTATTATTATTGCCTCCATGATGCCTTATGCAGGAGAATAATAATTCTACATGGTCTTGACTAAACTTGTAAAAAGAGGGATGTACTTTAAGAAGTTATTTTTTATACATAACTCATTGAATAATGATAAGGCACTTTCCATGTAAATTAAAAATCCCAGAAAGCCAGTTTTGCGACGAGAATTTATTATAATAATAACGTGTCAGACTCATTTTTTAAATTTGTGACATATAATTTAAATTCTTTAAACTTATTCTTTACTAGTTCTATGTTATTTGAATTTAATGCTTTTGCTTAAACTTTTGTTGATTCATATCCTTTGAATTAAAAAGATCAAAAATGTCATTAAATATTAATAAAAATTTTACAGTTGCTTGGCAACCCTCAAATTCTTTGAGTTTCAATTTATTACAAAATGTCAGAGAATCAGCTGTGGAATTGCTAAAAATCTGTGCTGCTAAGCGAACTTTCATTTTTTGTCGTACATAGTTTATGTGTGCACTTCTCACTTTGTTTTCTAAATGCATGCCTTCATATTGCTGCAAGTCATGCAATTCAGTTAAATAAAACCATCGTATTGTGTGGTTTTCTCCATCAATTAATTTTTTTAGGTCTCCAAAGGTATTCCGAACTAATTTTAGTATATGACATGGATCCAAGAATGCTGCAACTTTTTCATTTGACACTGGATGTTGAAATGATGTCTGTAGATCAGATATATTGTTAAAATTACATCCTAGTTTAGAAAATACTGCTAAATTAGTGGACGTTCCATCATACGTAAGCGAAACAACTTTCAAACCTGTTTCATGCAAAGCTTTCAAGCATTCTATAACTAAATTTGCTTTTTTTGGTGCTGACACACCCCTGGCTAAATAATACGCTACTGGTATCTTCCAATGGCCATTTACGTAAACCAGCATAAAAACTAATGCTTCTTTAGCTATGATTTCATGTTCGCAAGCAATATCTTTTCCAAAATCAATATACCCACTAAACTTAATACCATCATATTCGACATGCTCCCTAATTGCAACTTCGTCGAACATTAAAGAACCTATTAATTGATAGTTTGTATTTTTCACTCTTTCACTGATGGATCTCAGTGCTTCCAAACTTATCCCTGCTTCTCCATTTAATGTCCTATACCATGACGAGATGGTTTTCTGGTGTGGCAAACAATTATTTAATTGTTCCCGTACATATTCGTATGCACGCGGAGAATAATAATGTAATGTAAGCGCAAAGCAACGTATTTTTGCATTGTAACTCTTAGATGTGCATGTAGTATCTTTTTTGTGATAGCAGTGACACAGCCAATGAAAATTAGGCGTAAATTTTACCTCGTCCCCGTCCCTACATTTGTCAACCCCGCAGCGACACGCTTCATCCCTATATTCCTATATTCATGGTAGAAGGCACTTCCGATGCCTTCATATCTGCCACCATATCTGAACGAATGTACTAAAAGAGAAAGCGCGAACCGCTACATAATACGAATTGCTTGTATGATGGTTGAAATTCAGTAAAGTCAATCAGAGCCAGAGCAAATGAAAATCATGAAAATAGTAATATAAATATATAAATGTAATATTAAACAAACTAAAGTAATGATTAATGAAGTCCGCAAAAAGTGAATTTGAAATATTTGCCTTTTGTCGTTTGCTTTGTTTGGGATACAGGTAAATTAAATGAAATTTAGTTCATAATACTAAAATTTTATTAATTTTACAATAATATATACAAATAAATTTGACGCTAAGGAACGATGATCTTGGGAATCCAGAATCAATCTCATTTACCCAAAAATCATTGGCACCAGACCATATTATGTATATGTATATGTCCGTGATAAGAGCTTGTAGGGAATGAATCTATGAAATAAAGAATCTTAATTTTTGTTTATTTAATGTTTGTATATGAAAGTATAGAGAAATATAGAAGAAGAAATATACAGGAGATACAAAATAATAGAAAAGAATATGCCATAACACCCAGAAGCAGAAATAGCATGCATATATGCGTTTGCTTGTCTATTTACAGCGTACAAGCTATTTAACATTATAAAACAATAAAATATAAGCGAAAACGTATTACATACATAAAGGAATCGTCGCAAAGTCGTTGTGATATATATAATATATAAGAAAATACGTACATGCTACATCTAGTTACAGTAAAGGTACCTACTGGTTAGCCCAAATTATTGTTCGCGTCAAGTAATTTCTGATATTCGTCCCGGTAAGCGAAAGCGCATGCTTTTTTGTCTCTGCATATAAGCGTAATTCTATGTAACTGGAAATAATAATTTTAACAAGCCCGTGTGAGTGGCTGATAAACTCCTCGGCGCTGAACATTTCAATGTTGTGGCTTTCCAGCCCAGGGAAAACCCTATGATTTTCAACCACCTGTTGAAAAACTCGAGCAGCTAGAACAGCTGGAAAGCTTATTTCAACCGGTGGTTTTCCAGAATTTGTATTGCATGCCCGCCGGAAAAGAGATTCTGTGGTTAGACAAATTTGTACGACACTACTCGACGGTATGACTAAGTAGACGCGCGTTATCGCTGCAGTATATGCAACAGGATTTTTTTTATCAATTTAAATTTTGTCGTTGTCCGTTTCGTAGCATGCGAGCAGGCACTCGAGGCATTTAATTTTTTTTTCGATTGACAACACCACCCAGTCAGAAATACAGGGTGTCCCAAAATTCGTGTACTTCCCGGAAATGGGAGGTTCCTTGGGTCATTTTAAGCGACATTTTCCTTTACAAAAATGACGCCAGCGGCTTTGTTTAGGAGTTATTAAGAAAAAACACAGACCAATCAGAGCGCGGCTAGAGCAAACGGAGTCCGACTCAGCGACAGGTCCCGCTTAGCGTGGCGGCGCCATTGGCCGAGCCAGAATCAATCCGCTGTAGCCGCGCTCTGATTGGTCCGTGTTTTTTGTTAAGAACTCCTAAACAAAGCCGCTGGCGTCATTTTCGTAAAGAAAAATGTCACTTCAAATGACCACAGGAACCTCCCATTTCCGGGAAGTACACGAATTTTGGGACACCCTGTATAAAATCCTTCCTTTAAATAAAAAAGTCGTAAAAACTGTAATGGCTGTTTATACATAATATCTATTTTACCTTAACTAACAAATATTTGTTTCCAAATGTACAGTAAATATTGATTGCATGTTACGAATCTCTTTAGTAATTAATAGTAGGTAATATTAGCGGGTTCTCGGTCTTGCGGTTTCTGTCTTATCGTTGTTTCCGGGTGTCCGAAGGCCGCGCATATGGGAGGGAGTAGGTGCGGGGTATCAGCATCCTTTCGCGTTCCCTTATTTTCAGCCGCATGCATCGTCGTTCGTTGTATTTTCGCGGTTGCGCCGCTTCCTTCTTTCAGTTTGCAAGAACAATAACGAAGCCTGGCGGGTTATAGCCGTTTCGTTTATAATATTATGTGAAGCCGTTAAAGAAATATGCATTTCAGCTGCTCGTTCGATGTATCTTTCGCGGTTGCATCGTTTCCTTCTTTCAGTTTGCAAAAAAGGCGGGTTGTTCCGTCCGTTTTCTGGACGGGAATTGTCGGTGAGGACGATGGGACGAAAGAGAGAGAATTGAGGCCTGGTTGAACAACAAACTCGTATATTTGAAAACACTATTTACAATGTCTCCTTCGGCGCTTCGTGACTGCGTATTCGACGTGTTAGCAAAATCCATGCGCAACAGTCCGCGGGGGACATATATACACTTTTTTTCCGTGCGGGGGGTAGGAAGTCACGGGGAACGAAGTGCCGAACGGTTCGGAAACTCTTCGTTTGAATTCGCCCGGTGCGGACGACCGTTTTCGCGGGCGCGAGTGCTTGTTTGGCAGGCGCGTTTGTTTGGGGGCGTGGCGGTCCTTTCGGTCGCCCGGTCCATGCTCCCGTTTTTATATTAGATGTTATCGGGCGTAGCCGATGGTTGAGCCCGAACACGGGTTATCGCCGTCGACGCGCGGTTTTCCGTCCGTTTCGTAGCGATAGCCGTCGACGCGCGGTTTCGATGCATCCTGCAGTGCGCATACACACACTTTTTCATAATATATATATATATACAGGGTGTCCCAAAATTCGTGTACTTCCCGGAAATGGGAGGTTCCTTGGGTCATTTGGAGCGACATTTTCCTTTACAAAAATGACGCCAGCGGCTTTGTTTAGGAGTTATTAACAAAAAACACAGACCAATCAGAGCGCGGCTAGAGCAAACGGAGTCCGACTCAGCGACAGGTCCTGCTTAGCGTGGCGGCGCCATTGGCTGAGCCAGAATATTGTTACGTTCCAAGTATGATTTCCGATTATCTAGTGTTAATCAAAAGTTTAAATTCGGGATAAAGCGCAGCTTTCGAACCTACCTGCATTCACCGGCTTCGGTTCGGGTAATTGAGGATTCTTTCGGAAGACAATTGGCTCTAATTATGGATTTATAGTGTGAAGTTCGAAGTTAGGTGTTCAAAATGAATTGACAATTTATTTAATTAACAAAAGAAAAACAATATTATATTTTACTGCTACTTAAGTCCTTAATCCAAGTATAAAGTAAACTGATTTAAAACTGAACAAACACAGAACGAACTGAGCTGAAAAACTTTAACTGTAAGTAAAAAGACTGAGGCTGTAAAACTGGAACTGGAACTGAGGCTCCTGATGTGGAGCCGTCCCTTTTATATTTTCTTTATTCTTTGTTCTAAGCTTTATCTCGGTGGGAACGGATGTATCTTCTTCTTCGCGAAGGTTTCTTATTAAAGTTGTCGTCTGCATTTTGGTCAGATTTCTGTTTTTCACGTTTAGTTCCATATAGTTTTTAGTGGTGTTTTGTTTATCCTGGACTCTGTTTGTAATCTCGTGCTGAATATGGTCTACGGAATCTTCGTTTGTCTAGACGTGTTTTGATTCTAATTTGGATTGTTTTTAGTGAATTCAGCTTAGTTCTATCATTCGTAATGTGATATAACATACGATACATTTTTAATATTACGATTAATATTAGTGTCAAGAAATCTATTACCTTGCGCAACACTATGAGGGATTTATAATAATTGTTATTTAAAAATATTGAATGCATAGATTATTTTTATTGATTAGTACTTTCGGAAACGGTTGGACCACCGGACGTGACACTCGACTATTTGATTTCGCATGGTGAATACGCTGTTTTATAGAACTCGTTAATCACATTTTTACCACATCCTTCGCAAAATAATTATCAAACTAGTCTTGAAATAGTTCCTGTAATCTCTACACCACATCCTTTTTTCAATGATGAAATACGTATTGCCACACTTCTCTCTCTCTCTCTCTCTCTCTCAAACAATTCTATATTGTCCCCAAGGAAGAGTATCAACCAAATTATCACAAATATGCCGTTTATCGTCGTACGGACTTAACGCTAATTTCCTTTCGGACACCGAATAAACCTGATGCTGCACGGACATTATACGTTTGTTGTTAACGCTCTTTTCCGTATAATTACGAAGACATTCAACATAGTCTTCGAAACGTATATCCCGAGCGGTAAAGTTTGTTCGAATACCTTTGATCTTTTTAGTTTCATGATTGCAGTCATCGTCGTCGTCGTCACCGTCATGCACACGAATAGCATACATTTTCGATAGAAGCCCTACGAACTCGGTCATAATTTTACCACCGTTCTCATCCTTCATCAATCCTAATTGTTTCTTGTTCGTGATTGGAACGTTATAAACATTGTTCACGACATAATTACTAGTATCGTATCGATGAATATCACGTTTCAACGTTTCGCACGCGTCGTCGCAAGCGATCTCGTATATCAAACTGTCCGTATCCGTGTACAAAATCTTACAATTTTGATGAAAATTTGGACGCATGTACTCATAGTGAAAGCTGTACAAATGAAATTTCGATATATCCAATACGGCCATGCCTACGTAGATTGGCTTGTAAAATTTAACGAACAGCTTTTTCAGCTGAATCGCGACAAAGTCCTCGGAAAACACTGTGCAGCTGTGAAAATTTGGTCTAGATATCAATCGTTCCACACCGTGTCGACCGTTCCATCGAGAGAGTAATTTCACGATCGCATGATTCCGAACGTTCTCCATTGTTTTCCCAAACACGGCATTGTTTATTAATTTGAACAAATTCTTGTAAAAATCATTAGTCGCGTTCGCACGTAATTTTGTATTTAAATCGATATAGCTACGCAACCATCGTGACTGACGAAACTCTAAAATTCTATGAATTTTCTTTAATTTTAAATTATGTTTCAAACTTTGCTGGAGATATCGATAATGTATTACGTATCACTCCTTATCGCAAAGCGTTGCCATCAATTTTTTCTGACTCGAGCTGTTGGTCGTTGCGCGAGCCACGTCGTGACTCGGACAAAACGGAAGATCGGCGTGAACATAATGAATTTCGCGCGGATACTCTAAATCCACTTCTAAAATGTATCCCATGGGACTGTCGATCGGTACCGATTCTACATCGAAATTGGTCACGTCAATCCACCGAAAGTCTCCGTATGGTAGAGGTTGCGACATAGCCCAACCGTACAAATTGTTAACATCGAAATACATTAGATAGGTGGACGGTTTGCTAGAATCATACGTTGACAAATATTTGTTGTTAGCGCGCGCGTATCTATGAGAACATTGACTCAATCCCCCACGTATTCACGTTGAACAGCTCCAATTCGATCTTTGTCATTTTCAACATCACGTCCCACGCGAAACCCGGAAGCGTGTAATAATGTGCAGGATCGAGCTTGTAATTCTCGAGACAATCGTCACGAAAATTTTCAAAAACATCTGCCAACAGCAACACATCTAATTTTAAGTAAACGTGACCAAACTGTACTCGCGTGAACGTAATCTTCGTCGGATATCTCGCGGTCGCACAACCGATTGTAAAATGCTTCGCGCGACGGCAAACACGTATCGTTTAATTTATCGTATGATGACAAATAATCGTATAGAAAAACACCTTTTCTAGTCAATAGGTTGAAATCATCGTCGGAAAGATGTGTAAATTCGCTCCGCACGATGCGTAATTTATTTTTATCCAAGTACGATGACAGCTTGTCGAGACTCGAATTCAAAAACTTAAACGAATCGATGAAACGAAATTTCAACAACTTCGCGCACTTTCGTTCTTCACTCTGTCTCTCGGTAGGAACATTCTTTGTAAACGAAATATACTTCTCTTTCGTCAATGGTAACACGTCTATCCGTCCCTCAAGCGAGTTTGCTAATTCTTTGATAATAAAGTGTGCGTCGTAACCTGATAAATTACGAAAAACCACCGGTACCACGTACGAAGATTGATAATTCAAATTGCATCTCTTGTGAGCCGGACCGCGATACGCACCCGTGAAATGACAATGATCGCGCACTCTCGTCATGTCGTCATCGTTGTCATCGTCGAACGGTTTCTCAGACAGACATGACAATGCGTTGCCGTACGAAAATTTAACTGTTCCTCTTCGGTTAGCGGATTCATCGGTACCGTTCTACCAAATATCGGCTGTAATTTACAACTCAACTCGTACAACCAGTTCGCGAACCATGCTGCACACCCCTCTCTCTCGCGATAAAGCTGATACTCGCACAAAGATTCGTCATAACGGCAATGCATGTAATATCCTATACTAAACGCGTGATGACGCTTGATACTGTACACGCGTAGCACGATCCTGCCCTTCCTGTTCCTCAGACGGCAACAGCAAACACTCCAAATCAGCGTAGATAACGAACGGCGTCTGTTCTTTGTTCGCAAAGTTTTTAAATCGCAACCACTTATCTTCGTCCGATATTGGAAGCGACAGAGCACAATCATTCATACTTCACAATCTATCGTATGAGTGTGTAATCTCTCCTGCGTGGGGAAATACTGCAAACATCTGTATAGATGAGGAAAAAATTATGTATTTTTTTACTTTTTAAATTTTTTCTTTTTAAAACAAACAAAACTTGCCGATCGCAAATATGTTTACGGTTTTCTTTCTAATGACCATGTGTCTTTGCATCATTCTGTAGAAACAGCAAATTAGCATGTCTTCTCCGTTTCTTCTCGGTCAAATGAAGCGTTACACATCTCTTGCGCACCCATTCGAACACGTTCACGGAAACGTCGTCTTCCCGTTCGAATTTCCGAATGTCTTTGAACAACATAGGCAATTGAAAACCTTCGGTTCGAAGCACCGTTTTGTAGAGACTGGCCACGATCGCCCAAAAAAAGCATGCATCGTCGTTGCTGTTCACGTTTACAACAGCTCTTTTCAACTG
>CM052343.1:11768324-11779016 GCA_028455595.1 Lasioglossum vierecki
CTATGTAAACGTCAATTGTAATAAAAATATCTATTAACTGTAGCCAGAGGGCTGCTACAAAATTTTAGTTCGGTCCTGGTTTTCACGATGCTGGTGGCGCAACTTGGTTGCCTCGTCTAATACGCTACATGCAAACTAATGCATTTCATTTGTAATTGAAAAAGATCCACACAGGGATCGAAACGTCGGAAGCACGTAAATAATTGCACATTTGCTATAGAGTTTTTAATTGATCGAACCTTGCGCCAATATCATTTATTAATTATATTATTTTGCGATCACGAGTAAATGAACAACGTATGGTTCTATTTTGTTTTTCCCTGTTGCGTCTCCTCATTTCGAGTTTATCACTCCTCCGGGGATGCTTGTCCGGTAAGGGGTGGCTAGTCGAGTTCGGTAGAGATCCTGCCCCCCCCCCCCCCCCGCCCCCGCTAACATTAACACAGCTTAGGTGGGTGTGCGGTTTTAGTGGGTAGGACTGGCTGGAGGGTCTTCTGGACAGTCGCACATAACCCCGATCCCCCCAGGGGGACTGGGGTATGCGTAACACATTTCCGCACGTAAACAAAAAAGGCTGTGAGTCGTCTTTTGTGGGCAAAGTAATGTAACTTCACTGAAATTTATCGTCAATCGTGTGAAGTGCTCCGTGACAATAAAATATCACGTCAGACAATTTCGAGATGGTGCACTTTACTCTAGTATGATCGTATGAATATCGAAGGATCACCGACATGGAAGACCGCCAACTTCGATAACAAATAACAATTTTGAACATGCTGATATGATACGCGTTACTAGAAGTAGCTCGTTACTTGTATCATACAAAATGTAACACATTTCACATGTAGCACGTTTTTTGTTTTAAATCTTACAAGTATTTACACAGCTATTCAAAATTCACAATAACAAATTTTTAGGACTATCTGTACGGGGTTACGAATCTGTATGAAACTAGGAAACATTATTTTATACTTATTAGTCCGTTTTTAAAAACGTGGTATTTTTAAAAAATTTATTTTTAGTTACGTAATTATTTTCTGCTTTCTAGTCTTGTGTATGTGAAATTTTTCAATCGATTTTTAACATTTTTACCACATTATGAAATTATAGCAGACATGTACTAAATTTCAGACATTCGTGTGGGCCACCCGTACACAGAGCACCCTGACGTCATTATCCTCAGCAGAGCTGGTCAATTGCAGATATCGAAGACTGACAACAACCCGTTGCAGATCGTACTTTTTTTTTTGAAGAATGTGGAGGAACCGGCAGAGCCCATGATTCTCGGTGGCGCGCCTCAACGGCCTAACACCACTGTCGAGACCCCGAGATGCCGTAAACCTCCACATCCAGAGTATCGGACATTCGTCCGACCTCTTTTTGTCACCACTTCTATGTTACCATGTACCCGGAGACGCGCTCTTCGCATACTGCCAGATGTACCGTGCAATGTTACCAAAACGAAATTGCGAGCAAGCGGTACGTATATCATCACAAACAATAACCTCGGCCATATTATTGTAGCAGGAGACCTGCCTGATCAAGGATTATGTATGGAGGAGGGCCTCCGAGAAAAGGGCCTAGTCATACCAAGGTGTGTTGTCTCCATGGACGAACAAAGAGAGACCATTTTACCTGTGCTGAACATCATCGGCAAGGAGTTGACAATCAAGGAGGGAGACGTAATATCCAGAGAAGAAGTGTACGAGGAATGAACGTGCGAACGAGAGGTAAACGATGAGCCAGTGACGTTGGACCAGGTAGATACTGATTTAGTCGGTAAAGAAGCAGACAACGTTCTTGCGGTATTAAACGATAATTGCGATATAATAGCGAACAATGTATAAAAATCGGGAAAACAGATAGGGGAACCATGTGTATAGAACTCACTTCAGACAAACCACTAGTGTATCGACCCTGCCGGTTATCATATTATGAGCGACAACTACTCCGGGATATGACGAATGATTTAAAAGACGCGGACATTATAGAGAATAGCGCCTCGCCATACACGAGTCCGGTATTGTTAGTGCGAAAAAAAACGGCGAAGTACGAATGTGCATTAGAGTGGTCCTTATTTTCCGACTTTCGATTTTTTTTTGGTCCACCACCTAGAATTGTGACACTTGACGAAAAAATAATGTGTGCAACATTTGAAACCGATCGGATAACGAGAAGTGCTGCCGCTTTGACTTTGAAAATTGGTTAATTTTGTAATTCAATTTTCTCTACTGTAGTATGTCATTAGTATATATTGTTATATATCGTTGAATTTGTCTTTTTACGCACTAAAATAATGTAGAAACAAAATGTAGCATTAATTTTAAAAAAAATTCATGACCTTTAAATCTCAAAAATTGATTTCCAAAAAAATTTTTGTTTTTGCATTATATTTAATTTAATAAACAACACAACTTTTGTCTAAGAAATTTTTTTATATTTTTATGAATAGCGAAAATATTTAGACATCCCATTTATACGCCCTTCTAACGTATAGAAAAATGCAGATTTCATGACTATAATGAAATAATTTTTACTCTTATTAAGGTTACAGTTTTTTAATTATATAATATTATTACTACTATTTCTTACGGGCAGAATAGTTTGTATGATACCACGTCCATAAATACTAGACGATACCGAGGAGCCTGTGTTCTCCTCGAACAAAAATTGGAAAGGGACATTTTATATTTGCCTTGCAGACACCATATATATGAAATCATTTTACATAGTATATTTCACGAAAAAATGTTAAAATCTTCAGGTCCAAATGTTTCACTGTTTGAACAATTTCAGAATGCTTGAAGAACAATAAACAAATTGAACTTCGTACCCGGAATCGAAACCGAATATATCCGCGAAACTATTACAGATAACGTGATTCAAAAAATCCTTAAATTTTCTATCGATGTATTACAAAAAGAACAGCAGCCAAGAGAAAATTACAAAGAATTTTTGTAACTAATAATTATTTTCCTGGGTGGGACTCCACCAAGAAATATAAGATTTCGGGCCCCACGTGCTTTCCACCATGCTCGTTGGATAACGAAAGCTTTATATTGATTAAAAATATATTTATTTAAAAATCAGTTTGTATTAAGCGCCGGCGAAGAAAATGGAATTTGCAACATTTGCGTCTTTCTCGATAATATTTACATAAAAACGTGGATTCGAGCTCCAATGGCAGCGGAAGCTCCACGTCAAAATTTGGAATTTTTACAGAAACTGTATGCATACCGTTCTATTGATGGAAAAATAAATTCTATAGCATTAAAAAGATTTTGTAACCATTTATGGTATTTATCATCAGAAGCGGTAGCCTTAGCATTTTTTTATAAAACCGTCGAGAAGAATAAAATTACCGGCCAAAGAATTGTGAGTTCATCGCTGTCGAAGGATTTTAGTGCATCGACTGTCGCCGTGAAATACAATATTCCCAGTGTGAAAACGTACGTTTGACTGTATAGTGAAAAGTGAAAGAAAAATTCGGGATGTTCTTCTTTTAGAAAGTTGTGATTTCTGCTGCAATACAAGGAATATTGAAATTGTTATAAGTGCATCTGTGTGAAAAAAGATGTGATTTATTTATCGATTTGAAAGTGAAAGTGAAAGGTCCATATCGTTGTCCGCGTATCCGTCAGGGTGTCGTATACCTGAAATCTACCACCAGCTGTACAGTTCGTTGACTTGGCTGTACGCCCCTTGGATTGCGGTACCGTCGCATACCTGAAGACATCTGTGTACTTCGTCACTGACTGACCCATTGTCACACATTTCGAGGCAGCAAATGGATTTACGGCTGAATAGGTGAGTTTTTCAAACAAGCAGTTTCTGCCTCTTCTTTCATTCGGGTAAAGTTGCAGTAGGTCGTGTCCGCTATCATGAACACCCGTAATGTTTTCTCGCGATTATCTCATAAACTAAAGCCGACAGCCAAAAATTTTACAGAGAAATGTTGTTCAGAATAATGGTCTTGACCACATATCCAAAGCTCATTGTAATCGGTGAACATTCACATAATCGAGAAACTCTTGTTCGTTACGATGTCACGACGTACCGTCATCGCTCTCCTGCTCGCGCGGCGCGTCGCGGCTGCCCAGGTCGCGCTCTGATTGGTCCGTGTTTTTCGTTAATAATTTCTGTTCTGTGTTCTGTTCACGTTGAGTTTCAGGTGTACTTGGCTCGATATTATTCGAGTCGATGCCCTTATTCAATTCGATATCTGTGTGATGGATTGTGGACGCATCTTCGTCCTCGCCTGGTTGCTCTTCAGGGGCGAAATCGACAAATTTATTTTTGTCTTGTGGTGTCTCGTCGACGAATTTTACGTCCCTGCTGATAATGACCTTCCTGTCATCCGTCGACCAGATTCGATCCTAGAAATATACCTTTCTTTCCGCGAGGATCAAATTTTCCTCTTCCTGGTTCTCTGTTTAGAAAATATACTCGGCTACCGAAAACGCGAAAATGTTTTACGTCGGCTATGTTCCCGGTCCATAACTCGAATGGCGTCCGCCCGTCTAAACTTTTAGAAGGTGAGCGATTTCGAATGTAGTTCGCTGTGTTAACAGCCTCTGCCCAGAACAAAGGTGGAAGACCGAATTCCATCATTAAGCATCTGGCCATCTCTACGAGTGTTCGATTTCTACGTTCGGCCACTCCGTTTTGTTCCGGATTGTATGGGATGGTCAATCTTCGAGTTATTCCGTTCTTCTTTAGATAATTATCGAAATCGCGATTAGTGAACTCTTTTCCGTTATCGGATTGTAGACATTTAACGCTCGTTCCCTTTTGCTTTTCGACGAACGCGATGTATTCAATTGTCGCCTTCAATGCATCTGATTTGGCGTTCAAAAAACGTACTTCGCACCACCTAGATTTGTCTTCGATAAATTCTATAAAATACTTCGCACGACCTAGTGATTCTACACGCATGGGCCCGCATAAATCTGTGTGAATTAAATCCAATACATTTTTCGACCTATTCGACTTCTTGGGAAATGGGTTTCGCGTCATTTTTCCGGCCGCGCAAACGTTACAATTTAATTCGCGAATTGTTTCTCCGCATTTGATTCCGAGTATTGCTCCGTTACGTCTAGCGTTTATAATATCTTTCGCATTTACGTGGCCCATTCGCCGGTGCCATAGTTCGAGCGCATCATTAGGTTTCGATACATTCGCGGCGTTACATGTGTCTGTATAGTACTCGCGTACGTAATATAAATCGCCGATTCGCTCCGCGCAAAGTTTCACTTCACCGTTTTCGGTTGATACGAGTGCCCTATCCTTTTTAAAATGAACTTCTAGTCCTTTGTCAGTTATTTTGCTCACGGATAATAAATTTGTTCTAAGATCGGGTACGTGAAGCGCGTTCCCTAAGAAAATATTTTTCCTTTCGCCGAATACGTCGGCTTTTAAATGGACCGTTCCCGTAGCGGTAATTTCGGTTGAAGAATTGTTTGCTAAATTCAAAGCAGCACTAGCTGTATTACCGACTTCGCTGAAGTTGTCTATTTCGTGACACAAATGCGATGTGGCGCCACTATCGAGACACCATTTTCGATCGCGATCTTATCGGGTCGGCACGTGGTGCAACGGTGGTGTTTAGACATACATTCTCGGCGCATCTCACCGATTCTCTATTGTTCGTTCTCGCGGGTTCTCTATTACTCGTTCTCGCGTAGCATTCTTTCGCGGCATGACCCACTCTATTACACTTGTAGCATATAATATCAGATTGACTTTGTCGTTTAAAGCTTGAATTTTCGTTTCTATTGTACGCTTCACTTTTCTTCCGCCGATCGCGCGTGTCCGCGTGTTTCCTCGCAAACATGGCGTCCGACGATGATGACGCCGCGCGTATGTCACTTTTTCGCGCGTCGCTCTCCTCCATTATTTTTATTCGCAGGGCCTCGGGGTCCGGCATTTGATCGCGCGATTCGATAGCGCATCGAAAATTCTCGAAACTCGCGGGTAAACTATATAGCACCATGATTCCTAACAAATCGGGATGGACGTCTACGTCCATGTCGGCTAATTTATCAACAGTGTCGAAGAAATTGTTCAGATGCTCACGTACGTCACCGTTGTCCGCCATCTTTTGTAGAGTCAGCTTCTTCAACAGCGTGGCTTTTCTGGCCGGTCCTGTTGATTGATGGATGGTTTGCAGTTTTTGCCATATTTGGTTCGACGTCTCGCAATTTTTAATTTGTTTCAGCTCGCTAGGGCTGATGGCTAAAATGATGTCCGACATAGCCTTGCCGTCGTTTCTCGTCCATTCGTTTATGTCGACAGCATTCGCGTCCGTCGGCTCTGGTTTGACGATCGTCCCGTTCGCGTAACCCCACAAGTCGTTCCGTATGAGGATCGCTTTTACTTGAAGCTTCCACGTGTCGTAATTGTTCTTGTTTAAGAGTTCGATTCTCACTGTTCCCGATACACTCATTTTCATTCTGCACGTGGACCGTTACGTCGCTCGCGAGATAAAGAGAAAAGAAAAAAATGTATTGCTTTGAACGCGACTGTTTAAACGCGTAGACACTCTGGGCCCATAACCTGTTAGGATTAAGGGAAGGCAGTGATGCGTGGATCGATAACACGAGGACAGCTAAGGAACTGAATTTAATATATAAATAAAGGTTAGAATTACAAAGCTGTATAAAACGCGGTAAAGCGTGCGCGAGGTTCGACACGAAGTGACGCAGACGCTACGAGCGCTCGAGTGCACGCATCAGCTCGCTACCAACCTAAATTGTCGGTACGATGATTGGTTGCCAATGTCGTACCAACAGTTCCAGACAGTTACAGTTTATACAGCATGGCAGAACCGAAATCCGTATCCGAAATCTAGAACCGAAATCCAGAACCGAAAAATAACAGTTACAGAACCGAAATAATATCGGTTCTCCAGAACCGTAACCGTAATCGATATAAGCCAGAACCGATATTCTCGTAACAGTTATAACATCATTTCGGTTCTTTATAACTGTTTCGACCAGAACCGATATATAACAGTTTGAAACAGTTATTCTCATAACTGTTTCAGTCCCTGGTAGTGACGCATTTTCTTTGTATGAACATTCTGATCTCGGAGCATCATGTTTAAATGCTCAAATAAATCCTCTTGTGAATCAAGAAAAATTCATAACTGTGAAACGACAAGAACAAATATCACAAGCGCTTACACGATTGATCGCAGTAAATATGATGCCCATATCGTTTTGTAATAGTGAAGGGTTTAAACAATTTATGGCTATTATAGAGACAGGGTATCGTTGTCCTTGTCCGAAAACTATGATACAACGATTACAATTTATGTACAACGAAAAACGAAAGAAGATACAAGCAGAGCTTTCTTCAGTAGCTGAAATCGTCATCACGAATGACAGCTGGTCATCCAGATCACAGGATTCCTACATTTCAACCACTGCCCATTTCATAAATGCATCATGGAATTTAAAAAGTTATTCATTATGTATACAATTTATGGAAGATCGGCATTCGGCGGAAAATTTATCAATCATGATCAATATGATTCGAGAAGATTGGAACATTAGCAATACAGTAGTTGCTATTGTACATGACAATGGGTCTAATATATGCGCGGCGGTAAATTTAACAGAAAACGTACGATACATCGTATCGTGTGCCGCATACAATATACAATTATGTATAAAAGATGCATTAGATGAAACCGGCGAATTCCAAAAAGTTATTAAAAAAGGAAGCAGAATCGTTCAAATCTTCCATCATTCTAATTTAGCTGCAAGTGCTTTAAGCGAAAAACAAAATCAACTAAACTTAAAACAACAAAAATTAATCCAAAGTTGCCCGACACGATGGAGCTCCTATTATTATATGTGAGAGCGACTTCAGGAAAATAGATGTGCAATCCTCTCCATTTTAGCCGATAGAAAAATTAAAAAGCTCAATACTGCGTTGAAATTAGACAGGTCAAAGTACTATTGGTCGTTAATAAATGAAATTTTAACAGTATTGAAACCTTTTCAATTAGCAACTACGTCATTATCTTCAGAACAGGATGTAACTATATCTTTAGTATTACCTATTGTACGTAGTATTATAACTAATCATTTAAAAATTAATGAAATCGATGGAGTAGAAACAAAAAAATTGAAATCTGTTTTAATAAAGTCGCTAAAAACAAGATTTGCGTTAGATTGCCATACTAAAACTGTACATCGATTCGTTTCATTTTTGGATATCAGAACAAAATTAATGTCGTTTGAAACTAATGAGATTTGATTTCAACTTCCATTAATAACATTATAGAAAATATTAACACACCTGAACAACCAGAAAATATGAATAATACAGCACTTGATTTTATATTTAAAACAGAATCTGACAGCAATAGTAATTCAGAATTAGAAACATATCGTCGCGAAAATCAATTAAACCACAACCTATGTCCTTTCGAATGGTGGAAAAAAATGAAAAAAAGTACCCTAGGTTAGCAAAACTTGCAAGATTGTATTTATGTATTCCCGCGACTTCTGCGAGCTCAAAACGCTTATTCTCAACAGCGGGAAATATTGTTAATTCGAAACGCAGTTCATTATTGCCTGAAAATGTAAACACATTGGCATTTTTGTACAAAAATAAAAACATTTAAATTTTATAGCATTTTACTCTTGTTATTTCATACCAAAATATAAATTACCTAAATTATTGTAGACAACCAGATATTATGAATAGAACAGTCGAGTAAAATGATGTTATAATAACTTGTTGGAACATCTGCAAAAAGAAAGTCTAGTGTTGAAGGACTCTAACAGTGTCCTTGAATATTTTAACAGGTCTCAGGTCAGAAGTGGAAGGCCTGCAGTCTTTCTCTTCTAAGAGGGTCTGAGCAATAAACTTAGAGTCTGCACGTGTTAGTAATTTCCCGAGTGGACCCAACAGGGTTTTTCCGTCCCCAAACTTTCTGTTTTTGCGACACTTCAGTTTTGGATCGCAAACCGTACAGACGTCTTCTGACTTGTTCCCTTGGTCATAATAAAGAATAGTATTGGATTCTAACGCGCGAATTTTCTCTTTATTAATACCCATTTCCATTAGGTTATGGGCCCAGGACACATTGTGCATTAACTCTGTATATAGTTATCTGTTTATAAAGTACTCAGTGTAGTTGTTAAGTATATTTTTTTTTACTCGTAGTAGTTTTAAGTGTTTATTAAGTGTATTTTTGACTCGTAGTATTTTTAAGTGTTTAGTGACTAAGTGCAAGATATTTTAATAAGTGACAATGGATACATTCAAAGGAAGGAGAAATATACCCCAGTTTAGTGGCACGAAATATAACGCGTGGAAACATAGAATTCGAAATATGTTGTATGATCTTGACGTAATGAAGGTCATTGATGATCTGTCGCCGAATCCAATTACCACCGATTGGACTAAAGCTGAGCGTATTGCTAAAAGTTCAATTGTGGAATACTTATCAGACACGCACCTAAAATATGATACGCCAGGAAGTACTGCGAAATTCATATTGACAAATTTAGATTCCGTCTACGAAAGCCAAAGTACGGCTACAGAATTATCGATTCGGAAGAAATTATTAAGATTAAAAATGAAAAGTGATACTTCACTAAAGGATCATTTTGATGTATTTGACGAATTGATAACTGAGCTATTGGCGGTAGGCGTGACCATGAGGGAAAATGAAATTGTTTCTATTTTGTTATCTAGTTTACCAGAAGCCTACGACACAGTATCGACCGTCATTGAGACGATGATTACTGAAGCTAAGATTACCTTGGACATAGTGAAGAAAAGACTCTTTGACCATGAAACTAGAATAAAAAGTGAAAAAATGGATACAAGTGCAAAAGTGATGCAAGCCGAAAGAATTGAAATAGAGAATCCAAACAAAAATAATTTAAAAATTCTCGATTTAGAAGAGGAAACCGCAGGGAACAAAACAGAAGAGGAAATGGATTCAAACCAAATCTTACAAATAAATCATTCGCTGGAAAATGCCACCAATGCGGAAGAACCGGGCACAGAATAAAGGATTGTTATTATTATAAAAGAAGGCTTCAATACACAGCACAGCAAGGAAATACAAATAGAAATTTGCATTCCATCCAAACGGCGCAAACAGTGGAAAATCAAAACATCTCCAGCTTCGCGTTTATGATCGGAGATTATCAAATTATGAAAACTGACAAATTAACATTTATCCTCGACTCTGGAGCATTGGATCACATAGTGAAAGATGTGAATGTATTTTCCAACTCAATTCTGCTTGACCCACCTATGAAGATATCAATTGCGAAGACTGGCGAATATATCATGGCTACGAAGAAGGGACAAATACACGTTACAAGCAACATGGGTGTTGAAGGTGTGCTAGAAGATGTGCTGTACTGCCCTGATGTACCATATAATTTACTATCTGTTAGAAAAATGCAGCAGGCAGGAATAAGTATTATCTTCAATGAGAATGGTGTCCAAATTATTAAAGACGGTAAAATGGTAATGTATGGCAAACCTTTAAATAATTTAATGTCTATAGTTTTTGATATTACGGAGAAAAGAGTGAATATTTATTGAACTCTCATATGCCTAGTAGAATAATTAATAACTACGAACTATGGCATAGACGTTTAGGGCATATAGGAAAAACAAAATTTTTACAATTGAAAAATAGACAAATGGTAGAAG
>CM052343.1:11787989-11799178 GCA_028455595.1 Lasioglossum vierecki
TACTACAAGGTTTTGAATGCGAGTGTCTGGTGAACTCGCGCGGCAACGCGCGCGACGGTTGGTAGCCGATGCTGCCAACCGTGTCGCCAACAGGTTGTTGGTGAGCTGTCTAGGGAATCTGGGGTAAAACCCCATGTTCCCCACATGTCAACGTGGAATTATAACAACAAAAATATATGGGGCTTGAGTTCACTCGGATATATTAATAGCAATAAAGATATTGATAAAAAAAAGAAAAAAACGTGGAAACATAGCAAAATTGAAGCGTTAGACTGTTACATATGTATGTTTATCAATGTCACCACAAAAAAAAACTTTTTTTCGCGCAGAGGTTGGTAACACTGATAAATTACCCTAAAATAGGTATGTTACGGTGTGTGCCTTCCACCTTATGATAGTATTCAAATACTAGGGAAATGAAATTGTTGACAAACACTAATAGCCAACTGTCGTAAGACACGTTCAGACTAGTGTTTACGTAGTTATTCTTCAGTTTGAAAGTAACCTGGCACTTAGTACAGACAAAAGAACGGTATAATTTCATTATGCGATAAAGGATTTTCAACACGGAAAATTGCAGTAAAATGTGGTGTAAGTCATATGATAGTTACAAAAATTAATCAAATCTGCGGTAATGCGTCAATTTCTTCAAGAAACGGTAGACCGCCACTTGTTTCTGACAGAGCTGCACATGAAATTGCACATCATCTTCGGTCTGAAAGTCATAAAACTCGAAAAATCGTGGCTCAAGACATTTCGACGCACAGTGCGACATTTCGATCATTTCGATGAATTTAATTCCGAAATTGCGTATTTAGTCTTACCCTCACCACTACAGCGGGCATTCCATGGGATACGGCGCGGACGCCTGCTCTCTAGTCGTGATCGTCACTGGCGGCAACGTTGGAAAGTTGAAAAGGTGGTTTTTCAAGATAAAAATCTGCCCCATCGCGTGGTGCAATTCAATTTTCGGCTAGATTCTTATTTTTTCAGATAAGTTAAAAAATATCATCAAAAAAAGGTGCAAAAATGGTGTCTCTCCGTCTTTAATGATTATTTAAACATGTTTAAACAATCACAACTTATTACTATTGCACATCACTGGATTCGGGAAAGTCTATAGAATCTTTTGCTGTAAAGAACAGTAATACAATATCTTATACAATAATATCACAATATTTGTTCAAAATGAAAAATATGTCTTTTTTTTCAAATTCAAATTTCTCAAAAACTGTGCATGTATGAAAAAAATTAAGACCAGAATCTGCGTGAAAAACTCTATAAGATCCACCCAGCAGTTATATGGAAACATTTCTGTTGTTGAACAATGTAATCAATCATACAAAATCAAAGTACTTTTCAGTATTCGTTAATGTTCTACAGAGTTTTATTATATGGGCGAATGTGGACTTCAAACTACACTGAATGCATACATTGAAGTTTTGTCTAGGCGGATATGAAAATAATTTTTACGTTTGTCTGCGTCTATATGAGTTTTCATGTGTTTTCAACAGCCCTGCGCAGTCACTGATGTCCCTTCTCCAGAAGTCTTTCTCAAGAATTTTTCGAGAAATTACAGTATTTCTCATTTCTCGAGAAATTACAGTATTTCTCGAGAAATGTAAATCTAGAAAAATTCTTATGAATCTCATTTATTTTATAACATATTTTCGGAAATGAATTTTTAATTAACTCAAATTGCATATTACTAATCAATCGCGTACGTATAAGCATATCTACAATCAGCATATTGATGTCTACGTATGCATGTTTGCAATGTGATAATTTATAATGATTGTTGGAAATGTGTGTCGATGTGGGATAATGCATGATATTCTGCAGAAATATGTAGAGGAAGAACAGAATACAAAATTAAAACTCATTTTGGATTGTAAAACCAGGTGGAACTCTCTGGAAGCTATGATTAGACGATTTTTGAGAGTACGGTATCCTATTAAAAGAGCACTATCTGAAACAAATGTAGATTATATGTGGGACTATAAATACATAGTCTATAAGAATTACAATAGAAAATCTTAGTAGAGAAGATTCAGCATCCTTAACTGCTGAAGATGCTCTCAAATTCTTATTTAATACCTTCGAAAACCTGAATACTGAATTGAGTAATGAGTTTTCTGTTGTTATTAAAGAACAAACGTCTAAAAGAAGAGACAAGATAGTTGTATCCCTAATGAAATATTTGCATAATCCAGAGACTCTTTGCAAAAAAATTCAGAAGATACATTTTTCTGTCTAATATTCAAGACATATATGTGTAAAATGGTGAAACAAATTCTAAACAGACTTCTCGGAAAATATAACAATTTTATCTATCACTTGAAAACAGTTAGAATCAGAAATTTCAGATAGCCTTCAAGAATTTAGTGTGAAGAGTTTAGCGTCAGAAGAAAATAAATTCCGGATTCTAAGAAAAGAATTTATTATTTTTCAGACACCCAATCTGTAGCAACTTTCGGATGTTATACGTACAATAAACCCAACGTCTACACAAAATGAAAGAAATTTTTCTACGGCTACAGATTTTGTTACAAAAAAAAAAGAATCAGACTGTCTGATTGTACATTAGACGCATTATGCTTCTTAAGAAGTCATTTCAAAACAAAAGCGTAATGTTTCACTTTATAAAAGTTTGGTTTAAATAAATAAATTTATTGGTTATATTAAGCGTCTGGTTTTTCCTGGTTTTTAAAATTGTGTAAAGTTTTTTGCGCTTTCGATAAATATTATCAACGATATTCCAAATGTCATAAGTTCTCCAATATTTTTTTATTTATATAAAATTCTCGAGGAATCTTAAGAAATATAGCCTATTTCTCATCCCGAAAAATGAAAAATGTTGAAATCGTGTTGTCTAATACGATTTATCCGAGCAAGAACGTGTCTGTTATTCATAAACATGCACTTTGATTGTTATGTATTAAATTGTTATTGTTTAATCGTTGTAGTGTTTTATTGTTATTACATTTGATAGTTTGTGCCTTTTGTTTGATTACTATTATTTAACATATTGTTTATTCTGGCGATTATTTCACGCCTTACAAAACTGGTATATACTTTAGAGGCCAAACATAATTCATGACTAGTAAATGACTAGTAAAAAAATTGAAGAACACATTGTTTAGCGAATATGAATTTCATTCTTCATTTATTATCGAAGTTGTGATTTTATGTAGGCAGAAATGAAGATAAAATTGTATCCAATGTATTTGGGATCGTGAGAGTTATTTTTTGTTATTCAGAATCTGTTCTAGGAACAATTTAATGTATTATATTCTTTCATTTTATGTACATATGAAAATTTAGATATATTTAAATTAAAAGCATTTAAATTAAATACCCTTTCAAACAGTAATTTACAAGAGTCATAATACATATTTTCGCTAACACAATAAAAGTCATATGAAAGTGATTAGAAATCATCATATTTTGAGTAGTGTTAGCAAAATACATGATAAAAAAAGAAACAACATCATTAAGAATTTAATGACCCTAAATGATCGAAATGTCACACTGTGCATTGGAGTAAATGCAAATAAATGGACCTTTCGCCGTTTCGGATTAAAAGCGAAAGAAAAGAAACGCAAACCAGCTCTTTCAGACAAAAATATTAAACTACGATAAAAATTTGCTCATACATAGAAAAAATGGACAACAGAAAGTTGGAAAAGAGTTATAGGGTCTGACGAAACAAAAATTAATAAATTTGAATCTGATTGAAGATCCTGGACTGGACTTCATCCGAAAATAGTAATCTAGCAAGTAGCATAAAACAAACTATGAAGTTCGGGGGTGGTTCAATTATATGTCAGAGTTGTTGTACTCAAAGGATTTTGATCCCTTAGTTCGGATAGAAGGTACGAGTGCAATGAGCATTATTTAAATATTTTGCAAAATAATTTACCATCTGTTGTTGATTCTATTGAATTTCTTGTAGACGAAGTAGTATTTCAACAGGACTGGGATCCTAATCATACTGCAAAAATAGTAATATCCTGGCTAGGAATTCAAAGTCCGGATATAAACCAAATCGAAAATTTATGGTCAATTGTGAAAAGAAGGCTAGCAAAATATGACGATACACCTTCAGATGTTTATGAATTGATGAAAAAAGAGAACAAGAATGGTACAATATTCAGAAAGAAACTATAAAAATTTAATAAATAGTATGCCACGCAGGCTGGAAGCAGTGCAAAAAAGTAAAGGAAAATGGACAAAATAGTAATTTAAATCTTTATTTCGACAAGCACAATTAAAGTGCAAAACTGAAACCATTGCTACGAATCCTTATTTTTGTAAAATATTCTATATATCGTTAATATTAACGAATATAAACTGTGTGTGTGTGTGTGTGTGTGTGTGTGTGTGTGTGTGTGTGTGTGGTATTTGTGATGTTATATTTATTATACTCACCATAGAATTATTATTGCCTAAGCTTTATCATTCAATTGAAAAATAGTTTCTATTAACACGTTTTATGTAAAACTAGCGAAGTATGTTTTCACTTTTGCTCGTCACTGTAAGCCCTGGTTTATTTACAATTCCTGCAGATAAATTCGTGGATCTGTTTGCACCGTTTCTTATCACGGTTACAGTAGATCAAAGCATCACACGTCGGAATTCTTTACTCTTCCCCTTTAACGGAGTCTGCGAGATTCAATTACGGTGAGAAACCGTCGGTATTACGAAGTCCACGTTCCAAATCGAGTACTTTTCTCAAAAGACTGCCGCTAGATTTGCACTGAATCCTTCAGTATTGAATGTCTCTTGGAACCGTACGTTCGTATCATCAATTTTATTTATAGTTGTTTTACGCAAGCATTTCAAATTCAATACTGTAATAGAAATTTAAGGGATATGCAATACTGTAAGCATAATAAAATCGGGTAAATCTAACTTTTTTGTCACATATAAAGGTACTATAAAAAAATATGGCAATTATAGTATTTTATGGATATAAGACCCTAGCACTGGTCTGCCGAGGAACATTTACGCATCAGGGACAGTATTCTTTGAGTTTTGCCGAACGTAGAGAAGGACAGCCGAGTTCGAGAAACCTAGATCGCCGAGGTAAACACCCAAGTGTAAACACAATGTGGTCAGAATTTCCAACTTCCTTATTTTTCATTATTTTTTTATGGAATTTCAAGTTCCATATTTGTGGCATTTTTCTGATTAAAATCATACCAAATATGATATAATTCCGATCATATTTACTTGTGTAATAGACAATTGTTGTCCCAATATGTCCCTGATTCTTATATGTCCGTACACCTGTATATGTTCCGAATTATACAGGGTGTCCCAAAATTCGTGTACTTCCCGGAAATGGGAGGTTCCTTGGGTCATTTGAAGTGACATTTTCCTTTCCAAAAATGACGCCAGCGGCTTTGTTTAGGAGTTATTAACAAAAAACACGGATCAATCAGAGCGCGGCTACAGCGGATTGATTCTGGCTCGGCCAATCGCGCCGCCACGCTAAGCGGGACCTGTGGCTGAGTCAGACTGCGTTTGCTCTAGCCGCGCACTGATTGGTCCATAGTTTTTGTTAATAACTACTAAACAAAGCCGCTGGCGTCATTTTTGTAAAGGAAAATGTCGCTTCAAATGACCCAAGGAATCTCCCATTTCCGGGAAGTACACGAATTTTGGGACACCCTGTATCGTGTTTGGTATCATTTTAATCAGAAAAATGCCACAAATATAAAACTTGAAGTTCCATAAAAAAATAATGAAAAATAAAGAAGTTGGAAATTCTGATTAGGCGGTCTCACCGAGACACTCGAGCCGCATAATATCATACTTTTCGGCGACCGAGGCCTCTCGAGCTTCTTGACCCCTCAAGGGGGTATACCCCGCAGTAGTGGTGATAGATCCGGGACTTTTATGGCTGACTTTTGGGACATTTACGCATAAAATACTGTATATAGAGAAGGTCTGCACACTCCGATTTTGATAAAATTTTAATGTTAGGCAGCAATACATCCTGAACAACTTTTTTCTTTTCCAATATAGAGGGGTCGCTTTTAGTTTTTGAGATATTGGCAAAAAACTATCGCGAATACTATATTGGTTTGTTCGTATTTCTGCACGCTCCACGGCAACGTAAGCATATCCCGGTGCGGCGTTCGTTTACATTTTGACGCTGTAGAGATGAGAGAGAAACCAGAGGGCGGAAAGGGCTGGCCTGACACCACATACACCCCACGCACCCAGTATTTCATACGCACCTATTGTTTTTAAATTATATTCTAGATTCTTACGTATTTTGACGTGCTGATTGCGAATATGATACTGAAAATTGGCGTAAATGTTAATTTCATAACAGAAACCTTCTTTTTAGAAACATTGGGTGGGTGGGTGTGGTATCGTGTGTTGGATAATACATGTATGCTGTATTGGTCTCGGTTGATTTTATATCATATTATGTGAGAACCTTCTTTTTAGAAACACTGGGTGCGTGTTAAGCACTGAGTGGGTGTGTGGTATTGTCGCTTCTCATCTCTAGAACGTGTTTATAAACAAAACATAAACAGGTGCGTCCCCGGAACAGGTTTACGTTACCACAGAGAATTGAAAAATTCAATACAGTATTAGCAATAGTCTTTTGCAAATATCTCGAAAACTAAAAATGACCCCCCTATATTGGAAAAGAAAAAAGTTGTTAAAAATATCGAAATCTATAACATATAATACTTTCATCAAAATCAGAGGACGCAGACCTTTTTTATATAATTACCAAAAAGATTTTTTTAAGGAATGTTAAGCAAAACATTTTCTGTTGAGAATTAATACTCGACCTTTATTTTGTATTCGCGCCATCTGCGTGAGAATACATAATTTAACGGACCGATCTTTCTTTGTTTTTTCTGATCTTCTCTTTTGACTCGCGTTCTTCTTATTCGCCCCAGTATGTTTTATACTCTACACGCGTCTACACGCGAAGGCATGTAGTCTTATATTGAGTCTTATATTGAAGTCTATCTTTCAAAGTAAATCGGCGATCCACGCCCATATAATTCTGACATTTTCGCTTTATTTGTATATTTTTTTTATTACATAAGCGGGTCCCTCCGCTTGGGGTCTATAGAGTGAGGTAGGGGGAGCTAACCATTCTCTTTGGGAAGTATGTTAGCTAAGGGGGTGGCCAGTTAAGTTCGGTTGAGATTCTGCCCCCCTTACATTAGCTTAGGTGGGTGTGGGATTTTAGTGAGTTGGCCTCGGGGGGGGGGGGGGGTGGATCGCCGCGCTTTCTTAGCCCGACGACACCCTCCCGAGGAGGGTCTCACATAACCTCGGCTCCCCCCAAGGTGCCGAAGCATGCGTACTGCATTTCCCCATAAAAAAAGGTTTGTGGAATAGAACACTACATGACATGGGAAGAAAAAGAACCCGTAATCTCAGATTATGTATTTTCAATCTGTGAGTGTCATGGATAGGACATTGCCACAAGACATGATCTTGCGTTTCATGACCACGTAAGCAGCCAGGATTACTTACCACGTTGATTTTAGCTAGAGAGAAGTTAAGACTATAATGGCTAGATCTAATTCTATTTATAGTCACAACGGTTTTTCGAGGTAGATTCTTCCCCGTGTACCAGGGTTATTCTTCTTTCGTCGTAGAAATGTTCAAAATAATTTTTTCCTTTGTATCGGCCTTCATTAACTATATATTCATTCGTGTTAGTAAAAGCACGTGATTTGGAGATATCTCTTAAATCAGTATGCGGTATTTTAAGAGAGCTGTCTGGATCTACATTACTTCTAGCAATATTGACTAACTCATTAGCTTTTTCAGTACCGTGAATACCCAGATGGAACGGTACCCAATAAAATTCTATTTTATTGGGAATCTGGATATTTTGTGCTGTGTTCACCAATCATAGGCAGTGGATGTTGGGATTCTTATCCTTATACGTAATAATCTAGTTTTTATTGAAATCAACAACCTCATTATCTTATAGTGTGCTACAGAGTCCCAGGTCTTACACTCTCCGAAGTACAGTGGGATATAATCTCTAGAAACATTGACAATCAAAACCATACTGTTTTTATGGGTGATTTTAATTCACATCACACTAACTGCAATTGTAAGAAAAGTGATCTCAATGGTGAAAGGTTACTTCGCACCTACAACAACCCTAATTTATTTCTTCACAATTATAATTCTATTACACATTTTCAAACACGTAATAATGTCTCACCAGCCAAGTTCTAGCACTACCTACTTTTACACGAAACAACTTAGCCATTTTTTAGAGGCTTGTAACTCGAAAGTGAAGACAGGTGGAGAAATGTAATATCGTACACGTGTTAAATGTTATCATATCACAATATTGACAAAACGTTAATCTTTCAACATTAGTAGGTTCCGAGATATAGAACCACAAAAATCGCTAAAGTCACCGACTGACTGACTGACAGTCATCACATCCTTTTGGGTACTTCCCGTTGACCTACAAGCTTGAAATTTGGTACATAGATCCACCACAACAAACGCTCAAAGGAATAATTACCAAAGTATGAAATTTTACACCTTAAAGGGTTTCTATTGAAAAAAAACATTACGAAATAGGTACGTAGGACAGAATATAGGAGCATAACATACATAACTATACGTTTTATTAACTTCGAAGTCGCAACAAATGCTGATGAAAAAAAAACAATAAACAAAAATCGATGAAATCCCAAGAAAAACATCCTGTAAACAGGAGCCAAGTTCTTTATGGCCATAAAAAGTTGTGAGATCAAACAAAATGCGGCCAAGATCATTAGCTCAGAAATAACTCTTGCGATACTGAAAAAAGCGTTTGTAAAAATTAATTCAAAAGAATATTTAATTTTTTAAAGAGTTACATGGGGAGTTAAATTATTCAAACTAGGCCGTTACTTTTTAAGCCAATGGCCATAGAAGGTGTTAGTTAGGATCAGGACGCGCCGTAGATGCTTTTTGGCACAGTTGGCCCGGCGCGCCAACTGTCAACTGGTCGACCTTGCCAACACGCGTCTAGGTCGCGTTCTGATTGGTCTGTGTTTTTTATCAATAACTCCTTAACAAAATCGCGGATGCTATTTTTGCAACGGAAAATTTTGCTTCAAATGATCCGAAGAACCACCAATTTTCGGATGTTGAAGGAATTTTGAGACACCTTGTAGACAGTAACATAATGGATCATAAAAATGCGGGAAAGGGTTGAAGAAATGTCAGTACCACAGTTTACTCACCAAATTCAACAAGTACACGTTGGTGACAGTTCTCATTCGTTTGTTGCATGCCAGTGTGATTAGAACCGACGAGTTTCCGACCATCGAAAGTAGAAATATCGTTGCGTATAATGGAATGATAAAAGTCTTCATAAGGTGGCTGGGTCTCGGGTGCACTGATAATGTATCATTTACGATCACTGAACTTATTGTTGACGGTTGTGACACGCTGTTAGCAAATGAGTGATCTGTGTTCAGATTATCGAGGTAGTCGATGGATGGTACTGCGTTGCCAGACACATTGTAATCAAAAAACGTCATCTTGATGTCGTCCGTTATCGCATTTCATGTCCTGCGTACACCCTGATCGCGAGTCATCGGCCTCGCGGATTTTTTCTTGCAAATATATCAACAGAACAAAAGGCGCAAAGTTGTTTCTTCGCGAACGCTTCGATGAAACGTGTGGCAAGATTGTTTAAATCGATTCTTTCGTGGTAATTTATGTTATGCTGAAGGTTATACTCGTTCGACTTCACTGATTTTACGACGTTTCAAGCTTCGGATCCATTCTCACGAAACTCCTCGCAGAATCTGCAAAA
The DNA here is from genome assembly GCA_028455595.1 of Lasioglossum vierecki. Classification (NCBI taxonomy): domain Eukaryota; kingdom Metazoa; phylum Arthropoda; class Insecta; order Hymenoptera; family Halictidae; genus Lasioglossum; species Lasioglossum vierecki. Next base: position 11,797,813 of record CM052343.1, read on the forward strand.
TGAAAGAATAAAATCGGTGTAAAAGTTTGTTTATTACTGTTTGTTACGTTTACAAGTGGCTCATAGTAGCATGTCTAATGTACACAGTGGATCAGGTATGATAGGATCAGATCAGATAGCACCATACGGTCCAGTTTATGTCCGAACGTCCTACGTCTATTTTGAACGTTTGAAGGATGTCCTTAGGTCTTGAATTTTGGGCGTTATGAGACCGTCCGTTGTTTAAGTTTGTCAATATCTTCAGGACTTAAATTTTGGACGTTCTAGGAACGTCCGTTTCTTATGTTTTACGAATGTCTTTAGGACTTAAATTTGTTAGGTTATAGAAATGACTGTTTCTTAAGTATTACCGAATATTGTTCAAGTCGGGAAATTTGTTTGAGAAAGTTTATAAACTTTGGGTACGGGAAAAGGTAATCGGGTCAGGTGATTCGAGTCCTGAAAGTTTGCAATATTCTAGTATTCGTTGGGGCAAGGCTGCGATCAAATCTATATATTATTATTATTCTTATTATTATTTATTATAAACGGACTAAAGCCCTTTTACATAAGTGTTTACAATACCAAAAAGGAGAAAGATACAAGACTACTCGTCTAATAACAAAGAAGGGACATCCCTAGTATCATTTACGGTTGACCAACGATGGCCAACGGTTGGGAGTTTGTTGGGGAATGGTTAGTTGTTTTGCCGACAAATACTCAACGTCGGGCCAAGGACGAAAAATTACGTAAATTCGCCGACGAATACCCAACGTTGGGCCTACAGATATTATAGTCGGTTAAGTAATCTGAAATTTACAACGATTATATATATACTACATTCGCCCAACAAAAATCTGCCAACATTTAAATATATCGTCTAACAGACGCCAGAAGTGTTGGTGCAACTAAAAATAAGTTAATATTTAAAATTGATTTCTTTTTGTATTTCTAAATATACTTAACATTTGTAAGTTTTGCGCGATGATTGATCCACTCAAGTTTCATTGCCCAGATAGCACCGTACGTCCTAAGGACGTCCGTTTCATGTCCATTTTACGTCAATACGTCCCATGTCCGTTACGGACGTCCCTCGGACATCCATTGAACCTATATTTTGGTTGTCACACGGCCATCCGTTTTTTAGGTTCTAAGGACATCCGTCGGACTTCAATTTCGGACATCCGTGGGACATCCGTTTTTAACGTCCTTCGGATATCCGTGGACCCTAAATTTCGAATGTCCAAGTACGTCTATTTTTTAAGTCTAGTGCCGTGCGCAGGGCTTATTTACGCACTAGGATGCATGCACTTGCCAAGCATATAAGACATATTTATACAGGGTGTCCCAAAATTCGTGTACTTCCCGGAAATGGGAGGTTCCTTGG
>CM052343.1:11799678-11852795 GCA_028455595.1 Lasioglossum vierecki
GAAAATTTCGAAGCATAGATGTTGAAAGTAAAGGTCGAGCAAAGTAAGTAACCCCATTTTGACAACATTATTTGTCCTTTTCTTCTCCATAGGCATGAAAATTTGTATATTTTGAAGTGCGCTTAAACGAATTTCGGTGACTGTATATGGTCTAAGATCTCGTCGGTGCCGCGGATTAGCACGGGGCAGAGTTGGGTGTTATTCGAATAACCAAGAGAATAAAAATTGCGAATAAATTTTTATTTGAATAAATTTTTATTCGAATAACCCAGCGAAATAAAAATTTATTCGTAAAGCCCAGCGAATAAAAGTTTGTTAGAATAGGCCCAAAAGCGAATAAAAATTTATTCGAACAGGCCCGAGAGCGAATAAATGGTATCGAATGACATCGCGTCATCGATAGCGACTCGACTCGACACTTAACACGCACCAGCAACGTGTATGTGTAAAAATAAATGTGTGAATGCAGTCCAGAGAATGAAGCCAAGAATCGTGACAGTAAATGTGTGTGTGTCCTGAAATTATTCGAATAATGAATAACGTTGCAGATTTATTCGATCCTACTACTGAATAATTGTTTACCGAATAAAATCATTATTACATTCACGAATAAATCCCCGTATTTTATGTATTTTTTTATTTAATTTAATTATTATGTATATTTTTATTGCAAATAAAATGTCGCCACATCGAAAATTTATTTCGAACTAATACAGCCGAGATAAAAAATATGTTAAAGGATGTGCAGTTCGTCTGTACCACGCTGGATATTTTTCACTGGCTTTGGTTACGTTAGAAACGATAAAATTATTAACAACATTATATTAATATTTAGATACCCATAGTTACGATAGAATAGCAAAATTATGACAAATACACATATAATATTTTTTGTTCATAAAAAATAATGGTCTATAGTATTATACTGCTTGTGTTAAAAGTTAAAAGAATAACGAATAACGAATAAAAGTTCCGGGATTTATTCGAGAATAACGAATAACTCGAGAATTATTCGTAGTTTGCGAATAACGAATACGACTTTATTCGCTATTCCTTATTCGTTATTCGAAATAAAATTTGCCCAACTCTGGCATGGGGAGCTGGCAGTCTTTAACAGTATCTCGTCGGTGATTACGGTGTATTTATCTACGACTACGAGCATCTCGTCGGTGGTAGACATAACAAGAGGAAGCCACGGTTGATGGTCACGGTTTTTTCTGAAACTTGCAGTATTTGAAGATGTCTTCCCGAAATGTAATTTAGCAAAGCATTAGCGCGCGCTTCTCAAGATTTTCCGAAAAAATTGAATTTGAAAATCGGTTTACACCTTTTAAGAAATATTGAGAAGTTCACGTTAAGATATAACAGAAGATGAGTAGCTGAGGACGTATAGAGAAATACTAGTAATCAGTAGATTGTTGGTTTGACTCCCGTTATCGATATTTTCTTTTTTTTTTCTTGAAATTGATATCTACCTCAATTTTACGCTTAAAATCTATTATTTATAAATTAATTTTATTTTTTTATGTAGAAATTGCGTGTTTTTTATTTGTGGCCGTTGCGAAATAAATCGAACAGAAAATAATTTCAGAATGTTATATTTGTTTTGTTATTGAAAATTCTGTGTATTAATTACATGCTAGTGTGACTCTGTGATACTAGAAAATATTTATAATTAAAATTGAGGTAGGTATCAATTTCAAGAAAAAAAGAGTATCGATACCGGGAGGTCCAGCTTCCAGCTGAACTGCAGAAGCTGCCTTCCACGTGGCCTGCATCAAAATAGCTCCAGATTCCAGGCTACTGCATTCATTTTCGACACTCCACGTGGAATCCATTTGGCTATCAGAGATCTTATGCGTATTATGGCGCTAATTATTTTATGTGTAAATCTTAACTTATACATATAATGTCTAGCTGTACTAAATCATTGAGTTGTTACTTATTTGAAATTTAAAATCAATTCGTCAACGACCATCAAAGACTGAATGTTGATCTTTGGCGGAATTGCATTTCAGGAATTGCATGACCGTGAGTAGCAGGAGGGTTTTTTTTATTAGAAACTTATAGTCTGCCCTTTCGGATCCACCATCGGATCCGGTACCATCACTTGTAACAAGGAAACGAAATACCAATAACAGTGGTATCGTACTCTTGCGTTTAGATTTTATTATATAATATTATGCCATATTTTCAGTTACATTATTTTTAAGTGTTTAATAACCTAAACGAATTCGTACAAGCGTACACATGCCTAAGAACTTGCTCGGCCCACATGTGCACTTATACTGGTATGTATGCGGCAGTATGCGGTCACAACCGCATGCGTATACGCATACGCGTACACATACGCATACGCATACACATACGCATACGCATACGCATACGCATTCGCATTCGCATCTGCGTCTACGCATACTGGTGCGCGTTTTACCATTACAATAGACTTTATTATCAATATACAAATATTGGAAGACATGGCAGCACCTAGAGGTGCTCTTCTTCAAAAGACATTCTCTTACCTAAAACATTCGTAAATCTTATTTTTCGTCGAGTTGATATTTTGCTTCGATAACTTCGACGCGTAATTTGCACCGATATCCTCGGCGAACGAAGCGTTTCATCTCTCATCGTAAATCGATAAACGATATGCTAATTATTGTATTAGGTAAACAAACGACGAGACGCATAGTAATAGAATATTATAGCCTTCGGTTCGATTTGATTCGATCTGAATGTTTCGCGTTAGCATCTCTGCTTAGGCTACATGGCGTTTGAAATTGATCCGACACTCTGTCGCAACGTTTTGCGATTCATGCGCATACGATAAATATAACGCGCAACTGTAACCACGAACTTTAAACTTGAAACCTTAAACTTGAAATTCCAAAAATTCCAATCGTGCTCGTTACGTTCTCCTCTTTCATACAATTCTACCGTCCATTGCCGTCTATTGTTCGCGTCGAACACGCGCGCAGTGTCCACCGCATAATCACTTTGTCAACAATAAATTCATATTTCGCTTCATTTCGCTTCATTTCATTCGATTTCGTTTGATTAGTGATAGGTGTCGTGTATATTACGTTGCAAGTTCTCTTGTCTTTCTTTTAAAAGTTGTTGTTACGTTACATTTTGCTCGTAATCAAGCTGTATCGACCGCGACGCATTCATTTTCTTCTGTGTTTATACAACTTTGTCGGCTATCAATTCGAATTGTACTCGAATCATAGAACACGATAACCGATGACAATGAACAATCTGTAAATTGTGCGTAAGACAAAGATAATAAGATCTACGTTTGTCGCGTAGATGAATCTGAAGCGAAATTAAGCTGAAACTTTTGTAATCGTTCTTGGTTCCCCACGATCCCAATTCCAGTAGCGAATTCGAGGGTCTTCTATTTTCTGGAAACGAAACCTAGGCCATAGGTAACGCGATAGACGAGTAGAAATGTGGAACAACGAAGACGAAAAATATTCATTTTATCCTTTCCATGAGTTGAAAAAAGTGAAATTGTCTTGAACTTGTTACGCTGCTTTGCAAGCTTTATTGTGATCCGTGAAATCGGAACATCCGAATGTCGCATTTATTTTATAACGGGAAACGTTGTTGCACTTTTCAATGGTCGTCTTTGACGAACAGTGTGCGCATTCATCAAGATAAATTGTTTCGGACGTGGACGATCAAATTTCGCGTAACAAACCACGTTTTCACGTTCCAAAGTATTGCAATCTCATCGGTAGATGCATCTTTACTATACGTTAATAATTAGGAATCGGATTCGACTCTGTGTTGTGTGTGTGTGTGTGTGTGTGTTTGATGAATGTTTGTCCACGTGTACGAATTGTATACACGGATACACGCATACGTATACATATACGGGTTAGGGCTTGGTAGCAAACGACGGTACGTATACGTATGCGTGTTCATGTTCGTATGTATAGTTGTGTAATACGATTAAGAAATATTCACAACTTTCTCGCAACAAAATGTATCAATACGTAAATATTGATCAACATTAATATTATGCATTTTTATATGTACACGCTTGTGCACAACCGTTCGCGTGCTCGACGTTTCAATGACTGTATGGTTCTTTCGAAATCCCTGCGTGTAATTTTCTACACGAATGATTGCACACGCGCGCGCGCATATATGTACATATATTATGCCGCAACATTCTCTCTCTCTCTCTCTCTCCCTCTCTTTCTCTTTCTCTCTCTCTCTTTCCCTCTCTCTCTCTCTCTCTCGCTCTCTCTTTCCCTCTCTCTCCCTCTCTCTCATACACAAACACGTACGCACATTCATGTCCATTCGTAATCGCGTGACCGCTCAAACACTCGCTCAAACACTCGTTTACTCATTCATTCGCTTACTCTCGCGCTATCACCCGTTCTCTTTCGTCGTCGTTTTCCTCTTTTTCTCTTTCTCTCCCTCTCTCTCTCTCTCTCTCTCTCTCTCTCTCTCTGTCTTTCTCCCCCTCTCTCTCTCCTACAAATTCGCACACGAATGCACGCACTCCTCGAATCACATGTGATCAATCGTAGGCTCGTATTTGTCAGTTACAAGTATTAAACGAATCAACTAGTATACCATTTTTATAACTGTTTCATAGAAACGACAACGCTAAATTCATTTCAAAAAGATAATTTGCGAATGTGTGTACAATTTGAATCCGAATAAAGTCACGCCAACCTGGACGCGAAAACGACAGACGCGATCGCGAGAACTATCACGAAGGGGGAATTCCAAAGACGACCCGCGCCACCGCAAACTTTGATCTCCATTTCTTCGGGGTGATAGTTTATGCATTTTGGTGGCCTTCGGCGGTACAAGCGTTCCCTTCTTGCGCTACAAGCTCCGGACTCTGTGATCGCCTCTATAGGTTCGATGCTGAGTTGTTTGCTGCCGCATGGGCATAAAGTGTCCACCACCAGTAAGATCAGATTGGTATGTCGAATTTTTTGCACGCTGAATGGCCTGAAATCACGCGCGGACGTTCATTAATATTAATGCTTACATACCATTTCGACTCGGACGGTTGAATTTTCTTCATTTTCTTCGTCGCCCTCTCCCTCAACCACTCGGTTCGTACCGACCCACAGTGCGGCATGTAAATGGACATTCGAGACAAAAATCATAACTTCTAAACTAATCAATTTTTGACCTAAGTACGTTAATAATCTTTTAAAGGGAATACAAAAATGCATCGATTAATGCACCAAAAATATAAGGTTCCATTAGTAAAAAAAAGTTTATTCTAATTTTTTTTAATAAAAAGTTTTTTATGATTAGTTGTTATTGCAATTTGTTGTCAACTGTATAGTGTACAACTTTTGTTGTAAATATTTTTTAATTATATGGTTAAATTTAATTATATCTACTGTAATGCATAATTATTTACTTCAACCAAATCGCGATTACGAATGCGTTTCTCTAACAAAAATTAAATAACATCGAGTCTTGCAATTTATCGCAGAAAAAAATTATATAGCAATATACTACAACATCTTGTTTATACAGAACAGCCAAAATTATAGGATGTTTCGAACCGTTTTTTTGTAAATTGCATTTTAAGGAAAAAACGCAATTCCTAAATTGCCAGTTAAAATTATGCATACTTCTGGTCAAATTCTTTATACCTAAGTTGTAAGAAACAGTTTAAAACAAAAACGAACCTAAAAGATCAATTAGGGCACGAGTAATCTAACTTATTAGTATTTAAACTACAATATACTCTTGACTGTTACCAATCCCCTATTGAATTTCTTGGATACTACTTTTTACATATACATTCCTTACTTACTGACTGACGATTTTGTAAGATAATTAGATTACAATGGATCCATGATTATTTTGATTTTTGTCTATTGCATGCCGCACTGTGCGACCCGAGTTGCTTCTGTATCAAGTCGCATATGTACATAACGTAGATACCTTTCGCAGCCGGACTCGTGACAGTTTGTCAATTTTCCTTTCAAAGGATCGCTCTGGCCGCTAGTGTTGAGTCTTTCGGGCTGCAAAATGTAGAGATCGGTCTTTTTCTCACAAGTTCTCAGCTTTCTTTGCGGATAGTAAGCAGACGTGGCTCTCGTCGTGCTCGGAGAGGCAGGAGAGGCGGCAGCGACCGAAGGAAGCCTGGGAAACGGTTGGTTCTCGTCGCCGAATGGTTCCCCGGTTGAATCCGCATCCTCGTCGACGTCGGCGTCGCCGTCGCCGTCGCCGTCTCCATCAGCGTCCACCAGTGAAGCGAGTTCTTGTGCTTTCTCGGCCGTGTCCGTGAAAATCACGTCATCTAGGGCAAACCAGCAACGGTCCGTCGAACCATAATTAGGTCTTAGTTAAGAGGCAAGGGGCCCGCACCACGTGACATACCTAGAAAGTAACTAGAATCTTACTAGATTTTGTATCGAAACATGACTTTGCGGGCTGTCGCTTTTTTACCTTACACGAGCGTATTTTGAGCTGCACAAGGGTACGTTTGATAGAGGAAGCTTAACTGCACTACGCTGTGAACCATCATATCAGTGAAAAATATCTATTTATGACAGAAAAATACATCGGAATCTGCTGGTGTTTTTCTCTATGTTTGCTCTACTTTGGGCTTATTTTTCTGTCACAAATAGACATTTTTGACTGATATGATGAGGCACAGCGTGGTGCAGTTAACCTTCCTCTATCAAATGAACCCTTGTACAGCTCAATATATGCTCGTATAAGGTAAAACAGCGTCAGCCCGTGATTGCATTCAATGTCCCCATATTCTATTCATGATGCCAGAATCTAAAGAAAGTCTAGAGCCAATTTTAGTTCAGCTAGTTAGACCAGATGGCGCCTAGTCAGAACTGCCAACGTGGAATCGCAACAACAAAAATATATGGGGCTTGATTAATGTCTTTTAATAAAGACATTAATAAAAAAAGGGAAAAACGTGGAATCATAGCAAAATTGAAGCGTTATGCTGATACATATGTATGTTTATCAGCGTTACCACAAAAAAGAACTTTCTCCGCGCAGACGTTGGTAATACGGATAAATACCATAGAATAGGTATGTCACGTGGTGCCCCTTGCATCTTAATGAACAACGAAAGTATCGAAATTTACGCGAGAAAATATTGTAGTCTAGGTAGAGTCTACTCTGGTACGCTCACCGTCAAAGTGCCGCACCGATTCACCGGCAAGCGCGAAAGCGATCTGCCACAGGTTTTGTGCGTTAAAACCGAATGCCAAATTCCAGAGCAAGTGACCAAACACAGCGATTGTTGTTGCGACGGATTCGGGAAAAGTTTTAGCGGCTGCTGATTGGCGAGACTCTTGCGGACTGCATTTTCCCTGATAGTCGGTAACCGTTACTTTCCTGAAATACGATCATACCGTTACCTTACTTACCTAACTACTATCTCCACGTTTCCCCTTTTCGAGTCTATGCAAAATATTTCTATGCTGTTTTCTTAATTTACCTGTAAATTCTGTCTTGAACCAAAGAATCCATTATAGTGCCATCGATTTCACCAAAAAATTTCCCGGTGTGTTCGTGGCGTTCACTGATGATGATGAATCCATTGTTGTCTAAGATGTAACAGTCTAATTTTTCAGAAGCGCAAGTTTTTTTACAAGTCGAACCGCTACACTGAAAAACAAAAGAAACCCAACAAGGTAATCCTAATTGCATTTAATTCTCTCTCTTTCTCTCTCTCTCGCTATCTACTATTTTCTAAATAGAACTAATTGTCAGCTATTAAATAAAAAATTGATACGATACCGAAGAGGTGATGTTGACGAAATGAGATGCTAACGACGAATGCTGAAATTGGAGGCCTACGACGGCGGCTGGTGCTTTGTGTCCTTTTCCCATAAATATCGCGTGTGTAGCAGTAACCAAAGGATTGGGACTGTCAGCTGAGAACAGTGCAAAGATCGTTGCGTTAATTGTTGACGACTAGCTATCTATGCTTTGTCCTCGACATGAAATCGGAATTAGAATCGATCGGCGTACTTACCGGCATCAAACGGCACGCTGAAGACAAAACTTTCCGGTTCTATCGAATGCTGATCGACGGCGCGTTTGTACCAAGAGGAATCCATTGCTCTTGCATATTTCTCGGCGAACGGTCTGAACAAATGAAACGATCGAACGTGAAAATGAACGTGTACGGTGTGCTTCGATCGAAATGCATTCCGAACAAAGGAGAGAAGAAAAGGAAAACAACGCTGAACAGAGTATCGATTGCCTCCTAGAAGTTAGCCCCCCACTTGTTGAATTAAACAATTTCAACAATTGTGCTGAATTGTGCTAGGTTTGTGCTATATTGTGCCCGAATATTATGACTATAATATGAAAAATAAGATGAAAAATTGAGAAAAACGATTTTTTTCAGTAGCCCCCCCACTTTTCATTTTTTTAATTTTCTCAATTGTGCTAAGTTGTGCTAAGTTGTGCTAAGATTGTGCTCAAGTATTACTTAAAAAAAATTATAAATAAAAAAGTTATAGTAAAAAAAAGTTTTCGACATCTAATTAACGTTTAAGTAAGAAATAGTTACCCAAACAGCATATAATCATATATCTGAGTTGTGCTAACCTAGCACAAGTCAGCACAACGATATAAACGGCACTTTACTCTTGTATGCGGCCCTTCGCGCTAAGACGGTATATCATTTTCCGACCTTCTGGTCATCCGACAAGGATCATATCGCATATCTGAGTTGTGCTAGCCTAACACAAGTCAGCACAACGATATAAAGGGCACTTTACTCTTGTACGTGGCCCTTCGCGCTAAGACTGTACATCATTTTCCGACTTTCTTAGCACGAAGGGCCGCGTACAAGAGTAAAGTTCCCTTTATATTGTTGTGCTGGGGAATTTAAAAGTTGTGCTGACTTGTGCTAGCCTAGCACAACTACGATTATATGCTGTTTAGATAACTATTTCATACTTAAACGTTAATTAGATGTCGAAAACGTTTTTTTACTATAAATTTTTTATTTATAATTTTTTTAAAGTAATACTTGAGCACAATCTTAGCACAACTTAGCACAATTGAGAAAATTAAAAAAATGAAAAGTGGGGGGGCTACTAAAAAAATCGTTTTTCTCAATTTTTCATCTTATTTTTCATATTATAGTGATAATATTCGGGCATAATATAGCACAATTCAGCACAATTGTTGAAATTGTTTAATTCAACAAGTGGGGGCTAACTTCTAGGAGGCGTATCGATTGTGCTCGAGAAAAATTTGATAATTACGGTTCTTCGGTAGGTTGCTTGCTTTGTTGATGCTCGTGCCAACGAAATAGGCCGCTTCTGGTTGCAATAAAACTCCGTGTCACGCCGAATCTTCCTTTTCCTTGACTGTAAATTATCGAATCGATTAGAAATCACTTTGTGGCACATCTTTCAAACGCTAATGAAAGGACACGAAATTTGTCCGGTTGATTCACGATAAATTAATACATATATAATGGAATATTCTTACATATCGTATAGATAGCTCTATGCAGGCATGATCAATTGGTAGTTCGATCGGATCGGAGACATTCTCAAGGAAATCCCCTACTTCTCTAGTGATAACCTAAAGGAGGCCCTAGTAGATCAATCATTTTGATCAAACGATTGAGTCAATCGATTGACATGCGCTTCAATTAACCTCAATCAGCCCTTCAATCTTTTGATCAAAACTTCCCCAGTGGAAGCCGTGAAGTGGAGCAAGGAGCAGTGCATATAGTGGTGTCTTTTGTCGAACCTGTTGTTTGTTTGTGTTTAGTAATTTACAATTTGAAATCGAGATTTTGGTGCTGAACAATGGTTTCAAATACAGATTTGGGCTTCCTCGCCTTAACACTGGCTGCCCTCAAGCGGAAAAAACAGCAAAAGAAAAAACGACGGTGGTCTAAGGAGTGATATAAATTGAGAAACCGCTTCACTCATGAACATTTACTCAACTTTCTGCGTGAATCGGAACCAGAGGACTACAGGAACTTTATGAGAATGGACCAAGAAAGATTGAGTCATTCAAACTTTCTATCAATCACCGTCAATGCTTGCTTCAAGCGTCAAACGGGTTTCTAGACGGTCAATCACGCTTGACTCAATCACCCTGATAGCACGCGGGCTCGGTTTGGACCTGGCCTGTGTGCTGGTCCTGGGCCGGCACAGTGGTTCCACAATTCCAAGCTCAGAGCCAGCCCGTCGGGCCGGTTTCGGGCCTATTTACAAGGGTGCGCGGGATTTGCGTTCTCATTTCGTAATAATACAAACACGGGTGGTTTAAGTAGTGAAAAAGGCTAGATAAAAGATCAATCTAGGCAGCAATCGTCCACAAAAGTCTTATTTTTTCCGTATACTAGGTGTAATTTGGATTATTCGGCAGCATATAGTTATGAAAATTGCGCAGTTGTATGCTTCCGTGTGATGCAAATTACGACTCGTAAACATAAAAATAGGACTTTCGAGGTCGATCGCGGCCTGGATCAATCTTTTATCTAGCGTTATTGACTTCTGGAACATCAAATTTTTGCATTATCGAGAAACGGGAGCGCGAATCCCGCACCTTTACAATCCTGGAAAAAGGCATCTACATCCGCCAGGGGGCAGCACTAATGTTGCATCCGAAATGAGAACGCAAATCCCGCGCACCCTTGTAAATCGGCCCGAAACCGGCCCGACAGGCTGGCTCTGAGCTTGGAATTGTGGAACCACTGTGCCGGCCCAGGACCAGCACACAGACCAGGCCCAAACCGAGCTCACCGAGCCTACGAGAAACTCGAAGCGGTGTTGGGCCCGTAACGTGGAAGTCACGGGCTTAGCACGCTGTGACAGACCGAATTCTGTGCTATCTGGGCAATTGATTCAATCATTTGATCAAAATGATTGATCGTGTAGAGCGTTCTTAAGGTATCATTTCTAGTGCTGCGAGCAAGACACACGGCCGGAAAAAGTGGGGGGTATATTCCTTGAGAATGCCTCCGATCAATCCGGTCAGTTCGATCGAGCTACGAATTAACCATACCTGCTGTCGAGTATAGACAACACAGAGAACATCGATCTCGCATCAGTATCAAAAAATTTGTACATCTTTACGTCGATGCTGCCGTCGTCGCCACGAATACATATGTTTATAGAAATACTAGTAAATACACGCGCATGCTTCGGAGAAACTATGCGCTATGCGGAGTTATTGCGTCTTCGTTTTTTCTTGATGACACGCGAACATCCTGTATAAAACAGTTAACGAAATTCTACAATTTCGCGAGACTGTTATTGTTTCAATACTTTTCATTGGTCTATTTAACCACGTTGAATACGTTTCGTGCGTACTTGTGCTATAGATCGCGAAACGTTGTTCGACAACGAACAGGGAAAAGATATCAGAGAACATGTTATGGTTCGGATAAACGTAAAGGTAAAGGTACAGGTACAGGCAACGACAAGGATAACAAATACCTTTGGTAAGGATACAAACACAATAGAATTGTCAAAAGGGATGGGAATGGGAAAACTTAAATTTCGTGAAGGAATATCTGGGTATTTTTCTGGATAGGGATAGTTTTGTGACACAAAATATGTATGTGCATACTATGTATACATATAGTATGTAATATGTACGTATATATATATAAATATATATACTGCATGTGAAAATAATCACCGTGCAAAATATCGACGAGTGCGCTTATACGAATAATTGTGCATAATGGATTACCTGTGCAGTAGAGCCATCAGTATGGCAATAGGGCTAGCGATGGAGACACACAATATAAAATGTAATAAAAATATGCAATAAAAGATAACATTGTAAATGAAAGAGATTAGCCGTTGCGCATAGTACGTGTCGCGGTTACCCAAAATATCCAAAGATGTACGTGTATCTCAGCATTGTTAGTCTTTTTTGTACCTGTTTCACACCAATTCGTTCAGTTTAGTTTAGTACAGTTTAGTTTAGTTTAGTTTAGTTTAGTTTAGTTTAGTTTAGTTTAGTTTTTAGTTTAATTTAGTTTAGTTTAGTTTAGTTTAGCTTAGTTTAGTTTGGTTTGGTTTCATTTGCTTTGATTCAGCTTACGAGGGAACATATTCAGTTGATACAAACCGATTTTGATGAAACTTATGTGATATATAGTTCTTCGAAAAATATTTGACACGTGTTTTTTGTTATCGACAACCATCCACTCTAAAGGGGGGAAAACAGCCCCTCATAGTTGGGGTCGAAAACCATATTTTTAAGATGCCACGGAAACCAGTGGTCGAAAAAATTCAATTTTTTTTTAATTGTGTGTTTTTTAATGGAAACTATAGTCGTGCAAGAAAATTTTAACAAATGTTTTTTGTTTAAACAATATATTAAAAATTTGATGGTTTGTTGCAGTTTCTCGTGTTTATTGTTAGTTAATTTTAATGTAAATATGGGTGTGTGAACTTTGATTCAAAATAGGGGATACGTGTTTCAGGATTTTTTTTTTTGTTATTTAACAATAATTATGCATAATGAAAGACAATCAGTTTTGCATCGGGCGTGCAGAGGAAGAAATTCTGGCGGTAATTATTTAGAAGTTGGGCTTCTTCTCAGATTTTGATAATCTTACGAATCGTACTAATAGAATCAGTGGTAGTTAAGTCGTGGAGGGGCGGAGAGCATACACGTATCCTTCTATATATAAATATATGTTGTATATTACATACCTGTATTATGTATTTTGTGTTTGGTCCTATTGTGACTTACGAAAAGTCATGAGAGAAAATTCAGTACTTGAAAACTAAAATCGAGCGGCGATAACATGTATAGGAAAAATTTCTTCCTCCGCACGCCAGATGCAAGACTATCTTTAATTGTGCATAATTATTGTTAAATAACAAAAAAGAAAATCCTGAAACACGTATCCCCTATTTTGGATCAAAGTTCACACACCCATATTTACATTAAAATTAACTAACAATAAACACGAGAAACTGCAACAAACCATCAAATTTTTAATGTATTGTTTAAACAAAAAACATGTGTTAAAATTTTCTTGCACGACTATAGTTTCCATTAAAAAAACACACAATGAAAAACAATCGAATTTTTCCGACTACTGGTTTCCGTGACATCTCAAAAATATGGTTCTGGACCCCAACTTTGAGGGGCTGTTTTCACCCCTTTAGAGTGGATGGTTGCCGATAGCAAAAAACATGTGTCAAATATTTTTCGAAGAACTATAGAGGGTGTCCCAAAATTCGTGTACTTCCCGGAAATGGGAGGTTCCTTGGGTCATTTGAAGCGACATTTTCCTTTACAAAAATGACGCCAGCGGCTTTGTTTAGGAGTTATTAACAAAAAACACAGACCAATCAGAGCGTGGCTTCAGCGGATTGATTCTGGCTCGGCCAATGCCGCCGCCACGCTAAGCGGGACCTGTCGCTCTAGCCGCGCTCTGATTGGTCTGTGTTTTTTGTTAATAACTTCTAAACAAGGCCGCTGGCGTCATTTTTGTAAAGGACAATGTCGCTTCAAATGACCCAAAGAACCTCCCATTTCCGGGAAGTACACGAATTTTGGGACACCCTGTATATCAATAAGTTTCATCAAAATTGGTTTGTATCAACTGAATATGTTCCGTTGTTAGTTTAATTTAGTTTAACTTTGCTTAGTTTGGTTTAGTTTTGAACTTGATAGAAAAGAAAAGGACTCTCTGCAACAAAATACCATACAGAATCGGAGACAGACATTCTATTTCCTGTAGTCTGTATTTTGCATTTTATATTTTGTACTTTGTATTTTCTATTATTAGAGATTCATCGGGTAGAAACTTCGTAGTGTTTTCTTTTTTTTTGTAATGAAAACTGGTATTTAAACGATTCTGGACCCTAAAAGAGTTATGTATGTCGATATTCGATCCATTCGAATTGGTTATCTCGAGATTCTCTGGCTGCTTGCATTCCTTTCGCTTGAGTTTTTGTTGGATGCTTCCGTGTTTGAACCGGAGCCCGTATCCCGTAACCCGTAACCCGTAAGCTTTAAGCCATAACCCGTGAATCGTAATGCAACATTGGTATCCTGATTCCCTTGTTCTGTGGAAATCCTCGAGATGATTTTCGACGATCGACTGCGTGTTCGCGACACGTCTATGCGAGACAACGGCGAGGGATAAGTAGAGGCAACAACGGTTTTACGATATCCAATAGAATACGTTATTCGATAATTGGTGCGTGAGAGAACCGCGTGCTTGTGCATTGCAGTGCATTGTCCATATTTCCACTATCGGTGTCGACGGGTGACGGACATGCATCCGCGTTTCACACGCTTCGATCGACTTACCTCTGATTTTCCTCTTTATGCATCGGACCTCTTTTATCGAAGCCATCGGTAACCAACGCATCCAAAACCAGAGACTGCACTAATGTTTTATCGCCTGGACAAATAAACGCGGGATCAGAGATCGCGTCTCGTTGTCTTCTTGTTTTGTTTTTATGACATTGAGTAAGACTTTAGAAAACCTCCACCTTCCTTTCGTCATCTGACACACGTCATTCTATTCGTTTTGACATGCTGAACACAAAATGTAGGTGTCATTTTTGGCTGAAATGAATAGTTTTCGAGATATTTGTGAAAAACTACAGTTACTACACATTGAATTTTGTGTATACGTGCACGTCCGTGCTGTGCGTGCGCATCAACACGAT
This sequence comes from Lasioglossum vierecki, assembly GCA_028455595.1. Taxonomy (NCBI): domain Eukaryota; kingdom Metazoa; phylum Arthropoda; class Insecta; order Hymenoptera; family Halictidae; genus Lasioglossum; species Lasioglossum vierecki. The sequence continues at coordinate 11,814,336 of CM052343.1, forward strand.
GCGAACGTTCGTCAACTGTTTACATAAAAAAATACATTATACATTAGTGATTTAATAACTGTTTATATTTGTACACTAGCTTTCCCCCGCCACGCGTTGCTGTGGCACAGTATTGTTTAACAGCATGTACGTGCTGAACGGGTTTGTGATAATCTATTTCGTTCAATCCTATTTCGCTTTTCGCGTCTCTCTCTCTCTCTCTCTCTCTCTCTCTCGCACTCTCTCTCTCGTGCACTCTCTCTATCTTTCTCTCTCTCTCTCTCTCGCACTCTCTCATTCTCTCTGGCACTCTCTCTCGCGCACACTCTCTCTCTCTCTCCGCACTCTGTCTCTCCGACACTCTCTCTCTCTCTCGCACTCTCTCTCTCTCTCTCTCTCTCTGTCTCTCTCTCTGACACTCTCTCTCTATTTCTGTGTCTGTCTCTGGAAGGTTTTAGAGCAAACCGCATTCAAAAAAGTCCATCCGATCAAAAGTTATAAACAGAAACAACATGCCGAAAAGAGGGGGAAAAAGTGATAATTACGTCACAACTTCTGAACCAATAGACTTTTTCGAATGCTCTTTGTTCCAAAACCTTGCCGAAGAAACGCCGCGTCTAACGGTCCAAACCGCAGCTTTCTACGTTAAGCCGTTCTCAAGTGATGCCGTTACAAACATACATACATACAAACAGACACGATTTTATTACATATAGAGATATATAGGATGAGCATTCAATTTTGAAAGACTAGTCCTGGATTTTCATGTGCGTGGTCGGGCTGGCCTGGCGACCAGCCCTCTCCGCCCCCTCCACGACCTAACCAGAACTCATTCTATTCGCACAATTTTTCCAACCGAACCTTCTTCTTAGAAATATTGGGTGGGTGTGTGTGGTATTGTTGTAATATGTACTCACTCTTCATCATCATATGTTTTAAAAAGTTCTCTCGGTATATAACCCCTCAACGATTCGTAGTGATACATCTGTAGAAACAGTTGACGAGCGGTAGCATCGTGTTGACGCGCACGCAAAGAACGAACGTGCACGCAAAGAACGGACGTGCATGTATACACAAAATTCAATGTATAGTAACTACAGTTTTCCACGAATATCTCGAAAACTATTCATTTTAGCCAAAAATGACACATACATTTTGTGTTCAGCATGTCAAAACGAATAGAATGACGTGTGTCAGATAAGGAAAGGATTGGGGGGGGGTTTCTAAAGTTCAGCCACATTGTTACATTGTCGGTAACGACAAAAACTTGCGTTAAATAAAGAAAAGCCGATTCTCTCTGTGATACTTACAGTAATAGGAATCTTTGTCGGGCTTGCTCGCTTGTTTATGGTGCGAGCTTGGACTCCTTGGTCTCAAGGACATCCATTTCCACCCCGGATTTTGCGCTCGCGACAAAAAGTACACAACGCGTTCTTCCGAGGTGGAGAACCATTTCTCAGAGGCCGAATTATATTCGCAATAGACCCAATCGGGATGAACTTTCCAGTTGGTTCCCTTAAAGTAATCGGTCACTGAAACGGGGAAAGTAGTATCAGAGTTTTGTCCCTACGTAGAGATAAGGAGGACCTTGTCGCTCGTAGAGTCGCGTGTCGTACGAGCGCGTGGGCATGGACATGGGTATGGGCGTGGATTCGGGCGTGGGAGTATGGGAGTCCGATTCGATTCGACCCGAGTCGAGCCGAGCCGAGCCGAGCCAAGCCGATTCGAGCCGATTCGATTAGAATAAACGGCTAAAACGGCTATAGATCCCACACACCGATCCTACACCGATCCCACTTTGATCCGCACGTACATCCGAGAAACTCACCCTTTATTATGGCATGCTTGATTTCCTGTTCGGCCAATAGTTCAAACATGCCGTAACCGTCGGGCAATGCTAGTCCCAACGAAAACGGCGTACCTTCGATCGACTTGTAAAAGTAATTGTGACGTCTAATGGTAACCCTTCTCTGTGCGCGTGCATAGACAACAGAAAACAGAAAACCGAAAACAGAAAACAGAAAAACGGAAACGTGTTTGCGTTAAATAATCAGTGTCTACTCGAATGACCAATGTGCGATTACAAGAGAAGAAAGTTTACTCACCATATCGTCGTAATGAATTTTGATCGCGAAATCGGTCTCCCCTTCCTTTTGGTCGATCATGTCGTGCCGCAACTGAAAAACGGAACGCGCGTATTGGATGCATCGTCAAAGTATTTTGTGCATAGACTGTCATCATGCACTCCCGCACGAATACGATAAAAATATCTAAAGGATAGAAATTTACGTCGAGAAGAAGAGAATTATTCAACGGGTGAGATGGACCGTCGTACTCGGCAAGTTCAACTTCCGACAAATCTACGCTAACGTATGTGGGTTTCAACGTATCCTCGTACTGCGAACAAACAAGAAAATATCAACAACCATAGTTGTCCGAATATTTTTTCTCTTTCACGATAACGTTACAATTCGATATTCCGTTATTCTACTTACGTCTATATTGGTGGGCTGCGTCGATCGGAAAACATACATAGAAAAAAACCGACGTCAATGATCGTTGAAACAGCGAACTAACAGCGATCCCTTCGAAAGAGATTCTATCTTGGAAATACTCGTGTACTCGCAACTTACTCACCAAAGGCCGCAAGTCCGGATGATATAAAACCCTACCATTATTGTCGACAATGAACGAATATCCGTTTACGCCCAACTGTAAATCAAATATTATACATGACAAAAATGAAATATTTTCGTTTCAATGCTAACGATGTTAGCATTACAATCGGCGTAACATCGTGTCACCGTAATATCGTCGTATGATTTCGAATACCTTATAAGGAGGAACAAGCTTTTGAATCTCTTCCACGGGTACATCAGTTCCGACGATACCCAACAGATTGGCCGTCTTCACCTGCGAGAGAGATAGGCAGAGCCAGAGACGGGAAAACAGACAGAGAGAGAGAGAGAGAGAGAGAGAGTGAGAGAGAGAGAGAGTGAGAGAGAGAGAGAGAGAGGAGAGAAAGAGAGAGAGAGGAAAAAAGAAGAAATTTTAGATACATGTCTTCCTACAAAAAGTATATTTAATCGCATCGTCTCCATATTGAAAACAAAATACGCGAAGACGTGTTTCTTTCCTTTGATTTGCTTCTAATACACGAGATTACGTTTCAACGCATTTGTATTCCGATAATCGAGACGAGACGAAATGAACTGGAAAAGTAAACAGAGCAAGGTATTACCGTGTAATTTCGGCGATCTAAAATCGGTGCAGTGACCGAGGTCATCAGCTGTCCGTTATCTTCTTTGCCGTACCTACCACTCTGTTAAAGAAAAAAGCGACAAAAACAGATATGAGACATCAATAGAAAAATGTCATGCATGCGTGTTCGCATATATATATATATACCTTTCCACCGACGTAAACCGGACTCCAATGTATAGGATGTTCATGTTGGTAGAGCACCATGGGACGAGCAAGAACTTTTACGTACTCGAAAACTTTACTCTGGATTTCATCTATTTCGGTGATTCTCGCGTAAAATCCTGTAAAATGAAATTACGATTGCGGCGATCGTTTTCGAGAAAAACATGGGAAATTCCAGTGAAATGAGTATTGTAATAACAGTGATAGTGGTAGTGATAGTGGTAGTAGTAGTAGTACACCCCATGGCACAATGTTTCCGATCGGAGCCATTGATACCGATTTTCGAGAAAATATTCACAATTTAGAAGTATAAATTATTACTTTATGGAGTTAAAACTGATGGGAAATGAAAAGGGGCTTATTGAAGAATGAAAAATAACAAAATAACATAAGCATTCATTTATTATAACAAAGAAACGAAAAAATAAACAAAATGTTGCTGGAAGAAAGTTTTCGATTCGATTTACACTGTCCAACACCAAAGTTAAACAATTGCAGTTGGATGATTCCTATAGAGTATTTTGCGCTGAATCCGAATCTGCCCTCAATATTTTCCCTAGACGCACAGTTAAGAAACTTAATTTTTTGAATAAGAAAATATATTTTTCAATTTTAAACAAATATTGTCATGTTATTATACAAGATATTGCACTGTTCTTTACAGAAATAGATTCTGTAGACTTGCCCTTTCGGATTCAGCGCAAAATACTCTATAGGAATGATCCAACTGCAATTGTTTAACAAATTTGGTGTTGGACAGTGTAAATCGAATCGGAATCTTTCTTCCAGCAATTCTATTAATCGGAAACTTATTTCCCTATAACATTTTGTTTATTTTGTCGTTTCTTTGTTATAATAAATGGATGCTTATGTTATGTCGTTATTTTTCATTCTTCAATAAGCCCCTTTTTCATTTCCCGTCAGTTTGAACTCCATAAATTAATAATTTATACTTCAAAATTGTGAATGATTTCTCGAAAATCGGTATCAATGACTCCGATTGGAAACATTGTGCCACGGGTTGTAGTAGTATCAGTAGTAGTAGTAGCAGTAGTAGTAATACAGAGTTAGAGATGCGTCATAGTTATAGAGCATAGAACGATGTACCTTTGTTCGCGCAAGCGGTATCGTGCAGTTCCGGACTCTTGTCACCCCCTATGAGATACGTAAAGATACGAACAGGCATGTGAGGCCAATTGTATCGTTTGATCACGTCCGTAGGTAATCCAGAGTTGTCCGCGGTGATCAACATAATGGCCTGATTACATTGACTTCCTTGTCCCGTTCTATTGTATCTGTGAAGAATCTCGAAGACGGTTCCGAGCGCAGCCGATATGTTTGTCGGCATTTCCTCGTGTTTCAGCGTGCTCGTTGCTACTTTCAATTCTTGCACATTCTCCGGAGATGCTTGAACCAAACTGTCCTTGAAACACTGAACGATTTCTTCGGCGGAATCGCCGTAACGATAAACATTGGCGTAATCGTTGGGACCCAGCGTGTCGAGGATAGTTTTCACGGTGTTTATCGTCAACCGTTTAATCCTTTCGGACGCGTAACATTCGATATCGACTAAAATCGCCAAATCTTTCGGACTGTTTGCAGCTCCGACGAACCAATTCGATATTCGAAAGTCGTAGACATTTCGAACGGGCCGATTCCCGTTTCTCCTTGAACCGGAAGCTCGATCCACCGTAGGGGGCCAAGAAATTGCTGTGCGAACAGACGATATTTTCGGAATCACATCGTCAACGGGGAAAAGAATAAGAAGACAAGAACGTAAGAGCAGAAAGAAACGTAACGAAACGTAACGAAACGAAACCAAACGTACCGGGAAAACGTCGTAGGAATCCTGAAGTTGCGCCGTAGTATTGCCAGGAAAGCGATGGATCGCTCTCGTAATTGTTGACGAACAACAAATCCAAGTATTCGCTCCATTGGATGCCAGCGGTTACTTCGCGATCTGGATGGAAAATTGTATATGAATTGGATCTGTATAAAGACAGAGTTTGAAATTCGAAAGGCGCGTGCTCGCATGCTGCGATAATTGTACCACCGCGCAGTGCGGCATGTAAATGGACATTCGAGACAAAAATCATAACATATAAACTAATCAATTTTTGACCTAAGTACCTTAATAATTTTTTAAAGAGAATACAAAACTGCATCGATTAATGCACCAAAAATATAAGGTTCCGTTAGTAAAAAAGTTTATTCCAATTTTTTTTAATAAAAAGTTTTTTATGATTAGTTGTTATTGCAATTTGTTGTCAACTGTATACTGTACAACTTTTGTTGTAAATATTTTATAATTTTATGGTTAAATTTAATTATATCTACTATAATGCATAATTATTTACTTCAACCAAATCGCGATCACGAATGCATTTCTCCAACAAAAATTAAATAACATCGAGTCTTGCAATTTATCACAGAAAAAAATTATATAGCAATATACTACAACATCTTGTTTATACAGAACAGCCAAAATTATAGGATGTTTCGAACCGTTTTTTTGTACATTGCATTTTAAGGAACGCAATTCCTAAATTTCCAATTAAAATTATGCATACCTCTGGTCAAATTCTCCATACCTAAGTTGTAAGAAACAGTTTAAAACAAAAACGAACCTAAAAGAGCAATTAGGGCACGAGTAATCTAACTTTTTAGTATTTAAACTACAATAAACTTTTGGCTGTTACCGATCCCCTATTGAATTTCTTGGATACTACTTTTTACATATACATTCCTTAATTACTGACTGATGATTTTGTAGGATAATTATATTAGAATGGAACCATGATTATTTTGATTTTTGTCCATTGCATGCCGCACTGTGCACCGCACCGATATTACCGTCTTGGATTCCGGCAGGCAACAAGACCGTCGAGAGCGTAACGTTGACAGGTAAATGATCAAAGTGCCGACTGGAGAGGAGAAAACCGTCCTGACCGTTCGTCGATGATTTTCCATCCGCCGAATACATATCGGTGCGCTGCGAAGAATAATATTTCGGTGATCCGTTTCCATCCCTGGGTGCAGATACGGCAGCCTGCTCGGCGCTCTCCACCAATCTCTGTAATCGGACATGGATTCTCGTGTACCTGGATTCTTGCATACTCGCATACTTCGAAGGGAATCGAGAGATCGAAAACGACCTGCCCGTGGATTACTGCGTTTTCTTACCATCACAGCGTTCATCTTAAAGTCCAACATGTTTTTCACTTCGGCTGCCATTTCTCGCACCAGGACCACGCCATCCTTCTTCACAACCTCTGCCTCCATGTCGTGGTATTTCTAATCGGAAAAGCGAAACGAACGAATAACGTTAACAAAACGAAACAAATCGAATGTTCAATCGTGCGATGAGTAAACTATCGGCGAACCGATTATCCTCTTCTTACCCTTTGTATCTCGCTCATTTTCGTCACCTGTTTGCCAAATTCCCATAAATCTACGCCAAACTTCAATGCCCAGTTTTTCACTCTGAAAATTAAAACGAAGCAGCTCGTCAACATTGTAGAATATAATACACATCTTTCTTTACGCGATCAAGCTGCTCTCCCCTTCTCCCAGCGTGGCTAATGGTACGAGAAGGAGAGCAAACTCTTAGGAAAATGTGTAAATGTAAACGATACGCAATTAATATGCTACCCGTATACGGAGTAACGCGCGACATTGGTCCGGTAAAGGGTTAATACCGATCGAATCGACGTCGATGATTGCGACAGTCGCGAAATCAACCGCATCGTTTCTTTCTTTATTGGTAGAAATCGTGTCGTGTCGCATTCGTGTGGTAGTAAGCGTAGTTGTAGTTGTAGCCGTAGCTGCAGTTGTAGTTGTAGGTGTAAAAGAGCATCATTGATGCGTCGCATGTACATGCAGGTGCACGTGCGCACGCACGCACGCACACGCCGATAACTCTGATCCTTGTTAATCGACTGTATCCGTACGCGTAACTCGAGCACGCGCCTGCGATCTTTCCATTCTTGCGAACGTTCTTCGAATGGTCCAAATCGAAACCGTGTCTCATTGCAGGTGCTTTCCTTTCCTTCCTAACGCAGTAACGATAACGTAAACAGACAATAAGATGACGCAAAAAAATCCCAAAGACGCGACGTCACTTTCGGATCTTTGGTGCCCCTCCCACCTCTACGTATAATTATAAGACAGAAAAACGTGGCAGAAAGAACAAGATGTATTTACGGTTGTATCGGTGACGTTTCGGAAGGTTACCGTTTGCATGCACGGCAGCTGCAATACCGGCGCAGCCGGGTTTCTTTCCATTTTCGAAATTTCAATATCCTCGCAAAGCGTTTACGGATCGTTCTGGATCGTTCGACTCGATTCGGTTCGATTCGATTCGATTCGATCGCATGCCGAGCTGATGTCGAATATTATCGTACGATCCAGTCCATCCACGCCCTTTCGACGAAAAGATCGAAACCTCCTTGCATCTCTTTAGTGACACGATTCTTGCAACGAACGTATACATATCATTATACATGCACATGTACGCACGTATTTGCATGTATATCGCGTCGTACAGCGCATCGTATGAGTATAACATAACGTTCATCGTACAGTGTTACAACGTATGCACCCTATACACCTAACACTTATACACGCATATACGGTGTATACGCTGCTGCTGCCGTATACATACACATAACGTATAGCATGCAGAGTGTAGAGTGTAGAGCGTAGAGCGTAGAGTAAAGCGTACAACGGTTAATGAACCGTGATAGTAGGTAAAATAGAAATTTGTTATGTACTCACTCGATATGGGGTATGTCTTCTTCTTGTTGGTAGCTTGATCTGATCCATAACAGGAATAGCACACCGCAGCGAAAGAATTTGTCGGTGGGTAAAAACATTATTTCGACTGTATCGATCGGCAGCCAAACACGAACCAAAGACGAGAGGAGGAGAAAATCAGGGGAGGCAATCTTTTATGAAGAAACAAACGCGTCCGCTGATACGAAGCGATTTCTCGTGAAAAGAATCAGTCTTAGCGCTCCCTCGTAGTACCGATCGATCGGCCGGAATACGGGAATCAACGTTACGTGCGTGATATTCGCTGTTTCAGAGAACTTTGTTTATCCGTTAATACACGTTGATATAGGTTGATGCACGCAGATACACGCCTAGAATTGTGTACGCGTAGAAAAAAAACACACAGCTACCGTTGTCGTACACTTTTACGCGTTTTCGCGTACCAAGTTTTTACACATCGTTTCTCGCTTTTCGTCTTTGCCCACTGTTTCGTCCCGTTTCAACGAGGACGTCGTTATCAGTAGAACGAGCACCGTGGTAAAATAAATAGCTTTGTTTCGCATCGAACGTTCCCAAAGACGTATCTAGATTTATAGAGACACCGTGTTCTGGAATTTGCGGAAATGTTGCTAAATCTTCGATATGTACGCTTACGATAAGATTGTCACTGATCGACGACGAGGTAACACGGCAACGGCAACGGCAACGGTTACAGCAACGACGAACCCCCCCGTTGTCGTACAACGAAACTCGACGCAAGGGATACGAAGCGCGAGTAGGGAAGTCGGCGTAGGGAACTATTCGGCGACACGTAATAATTCACCTCCAACGCGCAGTCTTCCTCCGTGGACGTTTCTCGGGATAAGACGGAAGCTCTTTTAACGATTCAACCATCTCTCACTTGCGATATTGCTTGGCTGATTTGCACGCGTCTACGCGATCTGCTCTCGAAACGATAGTACACCGAGACGAATCCCCGAGAAGACGATGCGCTGAACCGTCCACTGATGATCAAGGGGCAAATAAAAAGATTGACCTTACGTTACACCACAACCACCACCACCACCCCATCGGATAGGACAGCCCTTTAACTTACGATTTACTATTAGAATAAGAATTAAAATTAGAGTTAGATTTCTGGTCGGAGTTATACGCCTTCTATCCGTATTATCGTATCATTTTATATTTCAAGTGTATTCTGTCCAGTCTGTCCAGTTTGTCGAAGGAACCGAGCGTGGCACATGGTTGGATTTCGCGATACGATTTTGCCTCTACGATACACGATTGCACCAGCGTTTACCACCTTGTCGCGCGATTTCTCAAGTATGTTCACACCGTAACGCGCAGAGAACCCGAAAGAATGAAGAACGACGAGGGTGGGATAGGAGAGAAACCGAAGAGGAAAGGAGAAAGAGCAAAGGGGGTAGTTTAGGGGGGAGGGGTAGTGGGAGCGAACCAAAAGAGGGGAAAAGAGGGGAACACGTACGGCGGTAGAAGGAAAAAAAGGGAAAAAACCGATAGAAAATTTAAATACTTCCACGTGAAACACGCGTGTCACCGCGAATTCGATATCGATTGTAATTGCGATTCAAAGTTCCCCACTGTCCGTGTAGAATAATAATTCTAGTCTCGGATCCGTTTTGCTTGTACTTTCTCGTGAAAATTGTTCAAAGATGGTGTACCAGTCGCTTTACGTGTTCGAGCCAAGTGTGGCTCGGCTTGGCTCGGCTCGGTGGCTGGATAGCTGGATGGCTGGTTGGTCGGTTGGTCGGTTGGTCGGGTAGTTGGTTGGCCGGTGCACGAGCGAGTGCGAGCGAGCAAGCGAGCGCGCGCGCGCAACTTTTACTCTTACTACGTCTACGTCGGCGGATTCGGTCGTTTTAGGAGTAGCGCTATTCTACGGGTGTGAGTACGTACTCGCGACCACCTCTCAAAAGGACGACCGGATGGGAGATGGGAAATGATGGGAACGCGGCGCGGCGCGGCGCGGCGCGGCGAGTTGACGAATGCCTACTACAGTGTTGGTAGGTTTGTTACGGCGATACAGAGGTGGCAGTGTTGGTGGTGGTGGTGATAGTGGTGATAGTGGTGATGGTGGTGGCGCCCGGTGGCGCCGGCGTCGGCGTCGACGCAGAAAGGGTAGAGGGTAGCCAAGGGTAGCATAGAGGCAACGGTTATGCGATGGTAGGAGCAGGTGAGCAGGTAGGAGTTGCTGCAAGTGCTGCAACGATGGGAGCAGCAGGAACGCACACCGCGCACCACAAACGACTCAACGGGAAAGTAGAAGGAGGGTGGCTTAGATGAACGGTGTAAACACCAGAACCAGAGGGTAGTAGCGGATCAACGTTTCGAGATGCGAACAACAGCGAGAAGCGAAAGGAAACCGATAGGCAAAGACAAAGATGAACAGTAGCATCGAGATAAACCCTTTTTCCTATGAGCTAGAGCTGGACAGATCAACGAACGAGACAGGCGAAGGGAAATGTTTCGTCTAGCGGGAACAAGATCCTTTCGACCTCGCGACATAATAGGGGTAACTGTAACAGGGCGCAAGCCCGACATCATTGATTTAACATGCATCCATAGCTTGGCGAATAAACTTGAATTTTCCTAGATTCCGTAGACATAAGGAACTTGTCGGATGCTTGAATTTTTCACCAACCCCACCTAACCCCACCTTTCATCGGAAATGGTCGTTCCCTATTTCTCGCTACTATCTCCTAATTCTATGTACGATCTCTACGACTACATGCGAATTTACAATTATATCGGAGCTCTCGTTTTTTCCAAATCTCATTTATTTATTTATTTATTTATTTATTTAAAAAATTCATATAGAATATTTAAAGTAACAATTTAACGCAAACACGTCCTTACTTACAGAACTTACAAACTTTCGATATTTTACGTTTCATCTTGATTAATATGTTTAATGTTACTGTCGCGCGGCTAACTATTCTCGGTCGTGTTGTATGTTATTCATTCTTAATGTCGTAAATTCCACTATTAATATGCTGGTTGCAGATGTTTACGTCACTGTCGTCATCGTCACATTGTCCTTGCACGTATAAAAAGTAAACATTCACAAAGATTTTCTTTAATGGAAAGAGTGACAAAGAAGAGAGAGAGAGAGAGAGAGAGAGAGAGAGAGAGAGGAGAGAGAGGGAGGAGAAAAAAGAAAGAAAGAGGGAAAGAAGCCTACGTAGTAATCCAGAATGACTATACTGCTTGCGATATAATCTCGTTCACGCGCATATTCACGATAGGACGAAGTTCCTGTTGAGCATAGTCTTCGGGCAACGGCAACTGCGAGACCAATTGAAGTATTACGGTTGATTTGTTTTCATCTGCTTGCAACAAACCTCTAGATAGATGCAACGCTCTTTTTGCAATTTCCGCTTGACAGAGCCTAAAAGATAAAAAAAATTGATATTTTTTCGAAATGAAAATGTCCAGGAGAGGACAGAAGTGGAGAGAGAGGAAACGAGAAAACGTCAGAAAGGTATGAAACGCCTACCTGTGTTTTGCGGTCGGACACGGAAACCGATGAATATTTAAGTAAAGACATGTCAATCGTGGTTTCAACAGTTCTAATTTGTAACTGATTTCACGGGGATCGGCGCCGCGCAACAATGATTCTATATCCATAGTTATCTCCATGTATTCCCAAAGTAAATCTCCTTGATAAGACCAACCGCTTATGGCACTGCTGCATTCCGGAGGAATCAACGGACTTAGCAAATCGCGTAAATACTCGTAATTTTCTGAAAATTCAAAAATTGTTGCGTACAACAGTGTGAAAACGGAACGGTTATAGAAACACGGTTATAGCAGTGTTCCGATCAAAACCGCCTTTTTTTTCGCGCATGCGCGGCGATTTCGGCCTCAATATAACATTTTCGATAAAATGAGATACCTTGAGCACCCCGCAGACTTTGAACAAAATTATTAGTATACAGTATACATATGAAAATACAAGTGGTTAGGCTACTCTTAAAACGCCTAGCAATTAAGTTTCTGGACGGAACACTCGTCCCGAAAATAATACCAGTATACTTCCGTCCCGCCAATATAACTACCACCTTGGGGCATCAGGCCTTTGACCGCTCTTTCAAAAGTGTAGTAAGAAAGTTTTTTATTACACTTTTCGAATAATATAAAACACTACAGGGTGTTTCAAAATTTTGTCAAATTTCGAAACACTTTTTAGAAAGGCCTTGTTGGTACTCGTTATACGAGGAAATCTTTCATCTAAGACGTTCGTAACATTTTCGAGTCAAAATCCCCAGCAGCAAGCGAGAAAAATAGTTTTAGTTACAGTCCGCAGGGTACATACCATTTATTATAGCATCCGCGGCGAGATGTTCGATAATAATTTCGTGCGCGGTATTCCACTGTTCCGCTTCGATGAAATAAGATGCAGCTTCTCCGTATCTGAAATGAGGATATTCGTTTCGACTCGAACGCTGCGAGATAATTTTTAGTTCGCGAGACGATGCAACACCAACCTTTTGGCCACGTAACTTTTCACAGCTTTCGCTTCGTGAATCCAAACCGACGGTATACCGAGTTCTTCGCGTAAAAATTTTTCTCGTTCGATATAGTCGGGAATATTGTCTATTTCGATGTGTCGTTGCAACAAATTTTTTACCGCGGCTTTCCTTTTTCCTGCGTCCTTTAAATGTAGCATCACGAATATAGCCCAATGCCATAGACCGTACGCTTCCAATTGGGTGGCGAAGTTGATGTGCGTTAACGCAGCGACGTGTTCCGACAGATGCGAGTAACCCAACGCTAACAGTACTTGCTGCATCAACCAACTGTAATCAAGAGTAGTATACTCGTCGACAAACGAACATTTCACGAAAGCGTCGCAAAATCGGTGAAAAGGAAAATCACTACAGTTACCTGAGCCTGTAATCAAGCGGATCGGCGGTATGCGTGGCGGGGTTTAAAAGTTCTCCCAGCGTGTGATTGCCGATACAAAATAATTTGAGTAGGTGATAGCACAGGTCGTATATAGGCTGTCCGTTGTTCACCTCAAACTCGTAAACGTCGATTCCTCTGTATTCGGGTATAGGTGCAGCGGCATATGCATACGTTTCTTTGCTCGCATCGAATGAGGATTCGTAAAGTTCTAAAGTATCTCTGATGGAGGCTACCGGAGACGAGAAATACCTGTAACGTAACGAATACCGAATCACGAACAGCTACGTCGAGAATAGCGGGACAGTGTTATCTTCAGCACGGCGCTTATATGTATATATATATATATATATATACCATACGTGAACGGCTAACGCTCTTTTCCAATCGAGATTCTCGCAAACGTTGATGACACCGTGTTTAGTGGATACTAGCGGTTCGCCCGCCACCAACGCGAACAGTTTCATCCGGTCCGTCGATATGTTCTCATCAACCCCAGAGTCTTGCCATAACGCGATTTGCTGCTTTATCAAGGCTTTCGTGGGCATACCGCTGCGTAATTGCGCCATAAGCAGTGCCAGACAATGGTCACCTGCCTCTCGCGCGACTTTGCAAGCTCCTTGTAATTCGGAAGCTTTCAGAAACAGATCATTGTATTACAAGCTACATAGAGTATATGTACAAAACCATGTACCTATTAACCCAATACCTATACCACATGTTTACATACCGGATAGCAAGTCCAGTATTTTCTTCTCGTTGCTGCTGCTTGTTGAATCCCCTTCGAGCGTCTTTTGCACAACGCTCTTGAACCATTCGCCTATGGCCTCCCGTCGAGCAACCACGATGCTATGATCGGTTGGATTTGCTGAAACGGCAAAATAGCAGAAGAAATAGTAGAAGAAAGCATGTAAACGCGAGACGTCTAGGCGAGATAACGTAACGATATCGCGTCGTACCGGTAAGAACATTTACATCGGGCAGAGTTCCCCATAGAGCCACGCAGAGTTGCCAAACGTTAGCGACGTAAGCGGCAGAACTGTCGGCGGAAAATTGTTCGGCAAATTCTTCAGCTAAGCTACAGTGTGCGTGTAAAGCCATGCTCGCCTTGTTAATGTCGGTGTCCACGTCAAAGATGGGACAATCTCCCTCCTGATCCATTATACGGTGCGACAACTGAATCTTCAGATGACCCTCGATGCTTCTCTTAAATAAATAAAATGGCGAAAGGAATCGTTCAGTCTCGGTCCTCGGAGTCGACGTGTCTCTTCTCCTTACCTCGAATGCTTCGACGCGATCCTCGTCGGTCCCGCTACTTCCGCTACCACCGCCACCACCCAAAATTTGTATCCGTTGAACGATCGTGACGGATGTTGTATCTTCCGGAAGGCGACCGTTCACGTACGAGCCAATCTGTTCGAACGAACTGTGAAGCGGCACGTCGTCGGCATGACCTCGTGTGCTCAATGTAAGTAGCGTTAAACCACGTCCCCAACTCGGTCTAAACATTCTTCCCATTTGTATGCCTAATAACCCCATATAAATGTAGAACATATTATGGAATCGAACACAGAAAATCGATGCGTTGACGTGCGTTTGCGTGCATTTACGTACCAGCGTCAGCAACAGAACGAGCCTGTAACTTGTTTATAATGGATTTCGACAACGGTATCACTTCCGAGTGCCATTTCAGAATTGCAGTTACCGGAGTTACGATAGGATCCGGGAAATTTCGTCCATAGATCAACGACTTTGTGCCAATTACATCTATTGACTGTTTCAATTTAGTATCTAGCACAGCGGACAGATAGATTTGTTCAGAAGATGAAATACATCAAAATGCATCGAAATGCATGATGCCAATTATTCTCACACGATTTACACAATTTCAAAATATAAACAGTTACCTCCTTTCGAAAGTATCGATTCGTCGTGAACGATAGGCGGCGTACGATGGATCGTCGTGTTGGATCTCATTATCGGGCTGTAAGTCATTTTTCGTCTCTGTTCCTCTTCCGCGAATTCAGCAGTATCGAAATAACATCGTACAACAGAACTTTTCTGACCAGGAAGAAGTAAGGCACGATTCGAATCTACGATATATGTATATTATCTTGATGGAATAAGATAGAATAGTAGGACTAGACTAAACCAAAATGGAATAGAATATAATATAATAGAATAGAATAGAATAGAATAGAATAGAATAGAATAAAATAAAATAAAATAAAATAAAATAGAACAGAATGGATACCTTGCTCGTAGATCTCGCTCATTTCTTCGTCGCTACCATCGAAAAAACTGGCTTTCATCAGTTGCAATTTATGACTGTCCGTGCCCAAAATACGAGCATTGTCGCCTGTTGGACTTACCGGTGATTGCTTCTTGCGATCGTGATCGTCTAGAAAAGATACCTAAATTATCATCAAATCCCAATCCATTGTGATTATAGAAATGGAACGATCGAAAAATGATAGATTCTTTAATACCGTCGCTCGAATTTATTCCGTGAATTCTCCGTGTATTGTAGAAATCCATGATCACGCCATTGACACCGTTGCCGACTACTCTGTTCTCCTTTGGAATAAACAGAAACAAAAAAAGAAAAAATGTGCAAACACGGACATACTATGATACAGCGATCGATCATTGAATGTACAAATGTGTATCGACAGCAATCTTACCGGACGACGGTTCGACTGTTCCAAATTGGTCGAAGCTTTCTGCTGAGACGTACTGGACAATTTCAATCTCTTCGGATCGTTCACCGAAGGTACATTGTTACTGTCGTCTTCGTCCGAATCGCTCAAACCGTATTTCGAAAAATGATCAACCTACAAGGAAAGTACGCGTTAAATCGTTAAAAAAAAGAAAAGTGCACAGTGAACGATTCTTGATTCTTCTTTCCTATTTGATCGATCACCTTGAAAACCCATGAGCCAGTTTCAGGACGATACTCGAGAAATCTGGTGTCGTGTTTCGCAGATACTCTTCGTAATTTTTCTTCGTAATCCATTGCAGCCAGTCGATGAGGATCGGTTATGGGTTTGTGCAGTGACTTATCATGCGGCCATACCCTATCCAAAGTCACTTGCGCTTTACGATTTAATCCTTGACCGACCGGCGGTTTCTTCTCGTCGTCCGGATAAATGATAACCTCCTTGTGACGAAAATGTACTGAAAACGCAATTCAATTATATTATGTTTTTTTTTTTTGCTTTCACCGTTCTACGAATATCTCTCGGGATATCTTGCCGAGCAACCACGAATAGGCGCAGGCACACGATCAGGATTCGGGATACGAACCGATTTCATCCAAATTCAGACCATAGATGTCAAACGAGTCAGGAAAGTATACGTTTCCGTAACCATTCCGTCCAACCATAAAGTCTGGAACAACGCAAGTTTCTCCGCGAACGTAATCCTCCAATTTATCCAATGACGGAATAGTGTAATAGCCGGCACGTTTCAATATCACTTTTGCTGCATTCATTTTCCAGTTCGGCGCTTGTAACGTCCAGAAGGAACTATCGTCCAATTCCTGACTCGAATCTAGCACAACGAAAAACCATACCATACGAAATTAAGTAATAAATAATCTAAGGAATCGTTGCGAATCAGCCAAGTTTCACGCTCTCGTACCAGTATTGTGAGTTATGCTGTCTGTACACGTTTGATCGGCCACCGAGGAATTCTTTACCGACGTGTCCGCCGCATTGCTAACTTCTACGTGTGTTTGCTTCGGTGAATTGACAGCGGTATATGGCCGTAATTCGGACACGGTATTATTTATTGTTTCCTCTGGAGACGCGTTTAACATCGAGTATGGCGAACGCTGTCGTCCTTCAAACGATTCTTCTTCGGAATGTTTTGTCGTCGAGTTCCACGGAAGGCTCGTCTTCAACCTATGCCACGAAAGAACATACACATCATGTAAATATACGCGTAACGTAAAATAAAAACGCGTAGATCGTTATCTACGGTACTCTTCTCGACAGAAAGCACACCATTCGAGATAGCGAATGAATTTACCAAGATATAGACGATCTTCGGTCGTTCGCAATTTGCCGATTATTCTCTTGACTATGGTTTTCTTTATCTGTGGTTTCAATAGTTCGATTGTCGCCGGAACTATCCGTCCCATTATTCATTTTGCCCTCTCCTTTTTCCGCGGACTGCGAATTCTTTCCTACGGCTTGCACATGTTCAACCGGTGAAGACACGATCGAGTTGCTCATAGATTTCGGGCGTAACACTAAACGCTTTGCGTTCGGACGGGGCTGAAATGCTTCCGAGAGCGGATCTTCCTCCTCGAGGCCCTCGAACATTGATTTCTAGAAAAACGAACGAAGAATAAAGAACTAACCTAACCATTCAATTACTCATCCCGTACACATGGAAGTAATTCCATCGATCGGACTCGTTACAATTTCGATAAGATCAGAATCACCTTTGACAATTGTGCAGGGGTAACCACTTTAGCTTTGATTTTCGGAGACTTGTTATCCGCCGTAATCTTGTACTGTATGCCATTTGTTATTTTCGAAGGCGTATTAGCAGGCTTCAACAACTCCTCAGTTTTTCCAGAAGCCTGAAAGTACATGGTGTTGGGTAATCGTTGGGTAACTTGGTTCATTCACAAAAACAAACACCTATTTCTATGTACATATGTATGCATCTACATAGAAAAAGGTTGGAGCATGCTTACGGGCAAAAGGTTCTTTAATAATGGTGAGTCCCCAAACGGTGCGGACACCAGTGCCAAAATCTGCTGATGCACTGGCACGGTCCCAGAGCTCTTCGTCTGGTTGTTCGAGGCGCTACAATTCGAAAAACATTTCGGTGAGTGAGCGAATGAGCGAGCGAGTGATCGAGACGAATAAGAACACGAACTAAAGAATTTGATCGTACCCAGCACCGAGTAAACCCATTCCCATGCCAGTTCCCACGTTTGAATTAGTTCCAAAAGCTGACGATCCAAACGACGAGGAGGGATTGAATGTTGCATTGTTTCCAGTATTACCGAATAGACCACCTGGCTTTTGCTGTCCAAATAAAGTAGAACCGCTACCCAGAGTTAAACCCGTATTCGTACCTGTGTGTCGAATAAATACTCGTTGAGAAATTGTCAAAGTTTCGACGGAATTTCTACAGAGGGAGAGAGAGAGAAAGAGAGAGAGAGAGTTTCGACAGAGTTTCGAGGGCCGCGGTGTTCAGATCAAAATCCGTAATATTGTTTTATAACTACAATTAATGTTATCGGCGAAAATATTGTTTTATAACGTATCGCACAACTCTGATCGACAAACTCTCGACGAACACACACGCTTACCCAGTCCGGTCGAAGGTGTAGAAGTTGAACCAAAAGAGAATCCAGACGTCTGTCCTGCAGGTTTAAAACATGTATTAAACAATGAAGTACCAGAGTTTTGACCAGCAGTGAAACCTGTTGTAGTTCCAAAAGTCGATGCCGCAGTCGCACCGAAAGTTGGTGCTGTTCCGAAACCTGTTGTTCCAGTCGATTTAGTGCCGAATAAAGTAGAGCCTGTATTGCCAGAAGGTGTTTGACCAAAGCCGGTGAACGCGGTACTGGAAGATGTGGAGGGCACGTTGAAAGCCGATTTGTTTTGGTTGAATAAACCGATACTCTATACACAAAATGAAAAAAGAATTTCCATGAAATCGTTGGTGTTTATTGTACATACAGGGTGTACATTTTTGCGAATGAATCGAATCTCATTTCACATTTATTTCTTACTAGTCGATGCTACCTACCTGATTTGGTTGTGTCGATCCAAACGTAGATCCGAAGCCAGTGTTCTGGGCCGTATTGATACCACCGAAAGTCGTACCAGCAGTTTGATTAGTATTGTTGGTTGCAAAGAGTGGCGTTGGCGCAGCTGCTGTAGATATTAAATGATTGCTATGTAAATAGTTTTTATTAAATTTCAAGCGTGCGCGTAGCTCTTACATCAATACTGACATTATTCGTGATCGCGATACGATCTACCATCGTATTCAAGAAGAACCGAACTAATAATACCAATACTCACTACCGAAAGGTTTAGCCTGATTGTTACTACCAAACAAATTTGTGCTCGGAGTAGAACTGAATGCGAAGCTGTTGGTAGTTGTGGTCGACGGTGTTCCAAAACTCGTCATGGTTTTTCCGAAAGGACCGCTCGATCCGGATTGAGTAGTGGTTCCGAAACCGCCGCTCATTCCACCAAAACCTAATGTGAAAAAAACAACAATTATCAAATTATGGTGATATACTAAGGTGATACACTAAAATACTGAATTATTGAAATATTGTTTACCCGTCGTTGCGGTACTGGTACCTGCCCCCGCATTCACAAAAGGTGAAGATTGCACAGGTGAACCAAATATTCCTGTACTGGGTCCTGATCGTTCAAATGTAACAAAAACAAACGTGTAAATCGTTATTTATCCGTTTTAATGCGACCTGATCTAGCGTCGTACGAGTCGTTCGCTTGTTTGGTACATCGCGTGTCCAGTTACCTTTCCGTCCTACAGAATAGTCCTCGAATCGTAATTCCTCATACGATTTTAATTCGTACTCCTTCATTGCCACGATGCAACAATGCCTGGCCGATATACTTTGAGATATTCCGTTTTTCGACATAGAATCGGTCGTAATGACAGGAGTGAATTTAACAACGGTGCCAATAACGCCGGTATTGGTGGCATTCGTACTGCCGAAACCTTGTTGGTAAAGACAAAGAAAAATACTAGTTCATTCTTCTGTTACATTACTATTATTAGAATGCACATTTCCGTGGTATGCGTGGGCATGCGAAATATTGTCTATACAATATTTACCTGGCGTCGCTCCAAACAAATTGGTATTTCCAGCATTATTAGTTTGTCCGAAAGGAGTGGTCTGTTGAGCGGTTTGTTGAGGTTGCCCAAACAAATTTGTTCCCGACGACGCGCCAAAGCTGAATCCACCTGGTTTATTCGATTGTCCGAAGGCCGAAGTTGCAGTATTTGCTCCGAATAAACTTGTACTAGCATTTTGTTGATTCCCAAATAGGTTAGTGTTTGTGTTGGTCGTCCCAAAACCTGTAGAACGCGCAAATGTAGAAAAAAAATTGTATCTTGGTTGTTTATCTTACAACCGTTAGAAATACGATGACAAAAAGGGGATTTTCAATGCGATAAATAAACGAGGTTAAGTAAATATTCATATAGCCAAATGCATTCAACATTATTCAAGAAAAAAGTCTAAGAATCGCTACCTCCAAACGATGGCTGAGTAAACGCAGGTGGTGTCGTAGTATTGCCAAACAAGCCACCCGTTGTAGAACCTGCAGGCTTCGAACTAAAGAGAGAAGTATTGCTACTACCAAAGACTGGTGTAGCCCCGCTACCAAAACTTGTTGTAGCGATCGGCTTACCAAACGCGGATTGCCCAAACGGACTGGTCTGCTGTGCTGCATTGAAACCGCCTACAACCGAAAATTTTTTTCACCCAGATCTAATATACAATGAGAACAATGAATTAATTAATGGTTTCTTTTGTTTTGCTTACTAAAGGACGTATTTCCAGATTGCCCAAACATGGTTAGCCTTCAAATTGTAACTCGTTTATACTCAAATTCAACACCCTCTGAAACATAACGTTCAATGTATTGTATTATGTTTCTAGAAATTGATTGTTGGTCAACCTACTTTGAAATTAGAAAATATAATATTTGTTATGTGTCGAATAATACACAAGTCTGCTGAAGACTGCTCTTTGATTTGATATTTATGAAGCATACGTTGCAATGTCGCAATGTATGAAAACAAGCACAATACTCATGGACAAGATTTATATTAGCTCGTGCTCGTGTTCGTCCATGCTTGTCCCGTTACAAAAATTACGGTTAAGACAAGAGAAACGTGTGCGCGGTGACATCAGGTGACATTCACTGTAACCATAGATGACATTGTTGTCAGTATTTTTATAAACATACCTTTGATCGTTCATTGCATCCCCGTAAAAGTAGCTTCTAACAAACTTTGCGCCTTGGAAAATTCACCACGATAGAAAAATCGCTAATTGAAGAAACCGTTGCAATAAACACTTCCAAGTATACACATCTAAAAATTCGAAGCTCACAACAATACGAATAACGTCGGCTTGTTAGTCAAACACAGTCAAATAATCCAACAACTGGTAAGCGCGTAGTGTATACATACTACACAAGGACAGAACATAATACGCAATAAACTGCAATAAACGTCGTTAGATCGTAATATCGTAACTCTCGGAAATCGATCGGAAGCTTTGGCAGCACGGTAGCTGACGGTAGCACAGTCTCTCTCGAGTGCGGGAGTGGGGGGTGTTTGGTTTGATGTATGCCCAGCTAACCAGCCAAAACTTGAGCCAAGCCGGCCTAGGACACAGATCGGCATATCATTGTCCAATCTACGCTCGCAGCTGCTCAAGGATCGATTGGCTCAATTTTAGTCGCCCAAGTTACCCGATCTTCGTACTCGACCATACTCGACTGAGGCCTTCTGAGGTGTTCTGAGGCTAAAATCGTCGCGCATGCGCGAAAAAAGCGCCCCGTCTCGCAGCTCTGTGCATAGCTGTGATATGGGGCGCTTTTTCGCGCATGCGCAGACTATTTTAGCCTCAGACAAGTACGAAGATCGAGTAAATTCGGGTAACTTGGGCGCCCCGCTAATTTCGCAAAAGGGTATAGCCGGATAGTCTCCCACTACTTTCCCCCCAATAGTGCCTCACAAACTTCGGACGCAGATACGTTCCTGCCGAAACTCGCACATGCGCGAAAAAAGCGCCCCATATCACAGCTATGGCTCTGTGTAGCAGATGAACACATGCCCCAAGAATAATGCGAAAGAACGAGCAGTGTCCGTGGAAGTCAAGGTTTGTAAAAATCTATTTGTTTCATAGTATACGATGTTTCTCCACAATTTACTGTGAATTTTCATGTATGTAAATATTTTTCCAGATTATTTAATCATACATGAATGTTCGAGTTACCCTGAAGGAGCAGCCGTTCCGGAAAAGAGGCATAGAAGCAGGAAAATATGGTCACCGTCCAGACTCGGCCAGAAATCCCAAACAACATGTGTTCGAAGAAATGAAATCTCCTGTTTGGAAGAATTAAATAAAGAAAACTAATGAAAATTAATTTAAAAATATAATATTTTCAATTATTTCCTGATAGTTTTGTTCATTTGGAATCCCTCCACCCACCATCTCTACAATATTTTTTAATATAATTTTTTTAAATTCTTAGTATATTAATATTATATTAATATTCAATTGTAAAGAAAATTGTTTACCTTGATTGATTTTATTATGAATAAAAATTTTCGAGAATAAATTTGAATTTTAAAAGGAGTAAGTGTTGTATATTTGGTACAATAGAAATTTATTTCGCCGACATCTGCCACATTAGTACAACCTACTCTCGCCGACGGTGCTGCCCTGTAAAACTATGCTACATCAGTACGACGGTGCTGCCGCAAAGGCAGATTTCTCGTCCTGATGCCGACATTAGGCCGACCTCATGCTCAGTCCAAATCCCTAGTCCTACGGACGACAGTAAGTCGGCATATGCGTGTGCCTGATGTCGACTAAAATCAACTAAAATTGAGCCAATCGATCCTTGAGCAGCTGCGAGCGTAGATTGGACAATGATATGCCGATCTGTGTCCTAGGCCGGCTTGGCTCAAGTTTTGGCTGGTTAGCTGGGCTATTACTAGTCGGTGCTTTCATTTACTCTCTGACTATACCTATGCCGCGTCTATGGGTATATATAGTCTAAGGTTCGTGGTAATCTTCTGTCGCCATTGGTCGCCATATTGCTACTGGCACAGTAGCGCCTGGTAGCGTGGCGTGGCGCGTTAAAGAACTACAAATATACATACCAATAGATACCTTCAGCTTGTAATTTTCGTTATACATATATCAGTTATAGATGTTACAGATGTATAAGTAGCCGAAAAGTTAGTTATTTTGATACTTTTGAAAGAAAAAGTAAAGAAAGATGTTGGTGTTATTTGAAACTCCAGCTGGATATGCTATTTTTAAGGTATGTACTGTTTTAACGTATCAAGTGATATATGTATATAACCTTTGTGCGGCAACACGTGTTCAGATTTCAAACAATTTTCAATCAATTTTGAATTTTCTTTAATAACTGTGCGCGGTGATGGAAACAATCAAAGATGTAAAGATGTAAAATTTAAATGACACTCTTTAACATTACGTATAAATATTTGTTATAGTTACTGGATGAGAAGAAGTTGGCGGAAGTAGATAACCTATTTCAAGACTTTGAAACGCCTGAAGCTGCTAGTAAGATGTGAGTAGCGTTAGGATAGAATTTTTCTGTTTGCGCGCATAAAAAATGATTAATTTTGCTATTATTATTTCAGAGTCAAATTGAAACATTTTGAAAAATTTGCCGACACTACTGAAGCTTTAGCAGCAACTACAGCTGCCGTAGAAGGCAAACTTTGCAAATCATTAAAAAAGATCCTAAAGAAACATTGTTCGGAGCTTCAAGAACAATTAGCCGTCGCCGATGCTAAACTGGGAAGCGCTATAAAAGATAAGTTGAGCTTATCATGCGTTAGCAATACAGCTATACAAGAATTAATGAGATGCATTCGCAGTCAGGTAGAAGGTTTATTCGCTGGTCTTCCGAAGAAAGAAATGACAGCTATGGCGTTGGGTTTGGCGCATAGCTTATCTAGATACAAGCTTAAATTTTCACCCGATAAAATTGATACTATGATAATTCAAGCTGTTTGCCTATTAGATGACTTAGACAAAGAATTAAACAATTATGTTATGCGTTGCCGTGAATGGTACGGCTGGCATTTCCCAGAACTTGGAAAAATAGTTACAGACAATATAGCATTTGTGAAAACAGTAAAAGTTATTGGAACCAGAGAGAATACTAGTAACTCTGATTTATCCGATGTATTACCAGAAGATGTAGAGGAAAAAGTAAAAGAAGCTGCTGAGATATCTATGGGAACTGAAATTTCTGAAGATGATATTTTAAATATTCAACATTTATGTGATCAAGTTATCGAAATTTCTCAATATAGAACACAGTTATACGATTACCTTAAAGCAAGGATGATGGCGATGGCACCAAATTTAACTGTACTCGTAGGCGATTTGGTTGGAGCTCGGTTAATTTCGCATGCCGGCTCGTTGATCAACCTTGCCAAGCATCCAGCTTCTACAGTGCAAATTCTTGGTGCAGAAAAAGCTCTGTTTCGTGCATTGAAAACTAAAAAAGATACACCGAAATATGGTTTAATTTATCATGCACAGTTAATTGGACAAACTTCAACCAAAAACAAAGGAAAAATGTCAAGAATGTTGGCAGCTAAAGCTTCGTTAGCGACCAGAGTCGACGCGTTAGGAGAAGACAGTAATTTTGATCTCGGAGCTGAACATAAAACTAAATTGGAAGCACGTATGAGAATATTGGAAGAAGGTAATCTTCGCAGAATCAGTGGAACGGGTAAAGCAAAAGCAAAATTCGAGAAATACCATACTAAGAGCGAATATCTTCAATATCCTGCATCCGTTGACACAACTCTGCCAAGTCATAAGAGACGACATTCAGAAATTGAAGATCAAAAACCGTTAATCGAAGCAGTCGTCACAAAACAGGAGGACGACATTCCTAAAAAGAAAAAGAAAAAGCAGAATACCGAAAGCGCAGAGGAATCGATAGTTAAAGAGGAATTAACCGAAGAACAAGCGCATTCAGAAGTTCAAGCTAAAAAGCCGTTGATTGAAGAAATCGTAAAACAGGAGGACGACATTCCTAAAAAGAAAAAGAAAAAGCAGAGCACCGAAAACGCAGAAGAATCGATAGTTAAAGACGAATTAACCGAAATGCAAACAGAAGAAGAAGCTACTCTGGTGACCAAGAAGAAAAAGAAGAAGAAAATAAAATCAGATCCAAGCGAAGAAGGCGATTTGGTATCTGTTATGGAAAATCAACAGTTGGCATCGTCTCAAACGCTCGACGAACCATCCGAAACGACAAAGGGTTCGTTTTATCGGTTTTACTCTATCTTGTTACCTCTTAAAATTTTTTTAAATCAAATTTATGCTAAAATATGATCTATGCATTTTCTGTTGCAGAACACACGAAGAAAAAGAAAAAGAAAGTTAAACCGGAAATGGAGGATACAAGCGAAGTTCAAGAAAGCCAAGGTGCTATGCTTCCAAGTAGTGAAAAGAAAAAAAAGAAAAAGAAAAAATCTCAAGATGAGTAAATAACATACTCATAAGATATTGTATAAACAACATACTCGTAAGAAATAACATGTTATAAATTGTTCCTTAATTACAATTGCAACATATACTTTATTAAAGTCTAAAATTCTGAATGTATTTATATATGTAGTACATGCAATCTATTATCATTTTTTTACATAAGTGATAAAATACATTATGCAATTCTATCTTCACAGTCGAATGATTTGTTGCCAAGAAATGTTGAAATATTTTCGTATAAAGTCATGTATGGTATCTACACACACTGTAAAATGCATTATTGAAATACAAATGTTGTAAAAATCAAAGGATGGTAAGAAATAGATTGGAACAAATATACGCTTTTATAGTTTGTGGATATATACAAAAAAAAGACAATTACATATATGTTCGTACAAACCTGTCTAGATATACATAATTATGTACAGAATAAATAAATAACCAATTCGCTTGGATATAAATACGCAACAAGTTATATCAAAATTAAATCCCCATAAGAAACAGTTAAATGTTCGAAAATATTCTATCGTAGAAACATAGATCTTAAACTTATGTTATGTAAATTTACAACTTACGTATGTTGACAGCTACAGTTTACAACAGCACTCATTGACAGGAATTATTGACTGTTATTGACTTGTGACCAGTGACTCCAGAATCTAAGGAACCAAGGAACTTGCCCCTCCGGCGGCTCGGCCGGCTGGACTCCCACTCTTACTTCAACTCGGTGCAGAGTGGCCAGACGAGTACGACCTTGGAACTCGCGAGGAGAATACAGTACCCCTTCTCTGATAACCAGCAAAATGCGCAAGGGCGACGAGGATCAAGTGGCGCGAATGACGACGTGTGGCGCTTGCGCGATGGGGACGCAACAATGACAGATGACATATTACAAGTTTTAGGTTATTGCGGCGTATCGAATCTATTACCTACTTAATGAAATGAATTATATGAATCGTTCTAGATATTATCAACATTCTTTATTATAAATAAAATGAATTGTATCATGTGGAAGTTTCAGTTGTGAAGTGAAGTATACTTATTATGTATAATATGTATGTTGAAAAAAATGTTGAAATCTGTACTACTGAGTTACATTCCAGTAAAATCATAAATGTCCTAAAAATAAATCATAATCTAAATTTTAACACTTTTAAGGAATGAACATATTTCATTAAGTAGGTAATAGATTCGATACGCCGCAATAACCTAAAACTTGTAATATGTCATCTGTCATTGTTGCGTCCCCATCGCGCAAGCGCCACACGTCGTCATTCGCGCCACTTGATCCTCGTGGTGCTTGCGCATATTGCTGGTTATCAGAGAAGGGGTACTGTATTCTCCTCGCGAGTTCCAAGGTCGTACTTGTCTGGCCACTCTGTTTCTGGCATCACTGGTCCTAATTCTCCTAGGCGCCACGAATAACGCCTATGGACTTCGAAAATCGGCCGTTGCGAGTCAATAATTCCGAGCCCTGGACTTTACAACATCGATAGTTATGGCCTGGTTTTATCAACGTAACAACTCCATTTTACCAACATCGTGTATTTCAAATACTTAATATAAAGATTGTCTATATATAATCTATATTATTATTATTATTAGAAATTAGTATTATAATTTGCAATGCTTACTGTATATTGTACTTTATGAAAATTGTCAATATACATTTCGATAAGTTGAAAGAATTCTAAATGTAAATAAAATACTATAAATGTTATTGTTAGGACAATATTTAAATGTATTAAAAATAGGGTACAGAAAGAAATAGAGAAATACAATAGAAGAAATACAATAGAATGTATAATATACATTCTATTGTATTGTTAACCGGGAAAATACAAGTTAATTCATCGTTTGTATTAGCTTTCCTCTTACAATAATTTTTGTACGTTTTCTTAAAAAATTATTATTTTAGTACTATTTTTATGTTAATTGTATCATAATATTTTGAATAATATAAATTACATTGTATTCACGTTTATCATAGCAAATGTCCGTCGACACGCGTCGATTTGTTTTGCCGGTGTTTGCATAAATATATTTATAATCCACAAATTACCCGATTAACACATTAATTAATTTAATTCTATAAAGTAAATACATTACTTGAAACATACAGTTTTTAACCATACATTCGATCCCAAATTTGTTTTCTATGGGAGACTAATTATATTGTATATCTATATATAAATATTTTATTATTCCTTTACGGTTTAGAACTATATCGTAGCAATATTTAAAAGAAAGTATCAATATTGAAGAATGTAGAATATAGAATGGCTGATACTGTATGTATGTTAAAGAATGCTTAAGGTTATAAGTATTATTCTGTAAAACAAAATACAGAACTACTAAGTTTTTCATAAAAAAAATCACGTTACCTAATTTTAGAATATATTTATTTTCTATTACATATAATTTGGGCTACCTTTAAAGTTTTTGAAAATAGATTGTACATATAATTTCGAGAACTATACAATATATAAATTTTAGACTTTAGTTTTCTAGAACTTTCACAGTGTGTTTTAACTAATTATGGTTTTAATTTCACTTTAAATGTATAAGTAAATACATCAATATATTATTTTTGTTTCTATATAAATAAAGGAATTTGTTTTATAAGTCATATTTCAAATGATTTGTACACTTTGCTTATTGTAAAATATAGAATAATAGAAATTGCTCAAGAGAGATACGAGTACTTGAACTCTTTAGAAGAGTACTTTTTCTCATGTACAATATACATGGATATTTCAATAAGTAATCAAATCAAATCGAATCCAATATGTTTACAAGAGTCAAAGAAATAGTCTTGGAGGATTCGTGTAACCATTTCTAAATCGAATCAGCCTGTAATAAACGATGACTAAATGTTTGAAAATCTTACAGAAATAGAATAATACGCCCTTGAAAGGAATTTTATTAGTGCTCTTCGTGAATATAACTCTTTAGAGATTGCTTCCTTTCTCATCTCTGCTGCGTACGATATTGCATTTAAGTCTGACGCGCTTATAGAGTAAATGGAAACAGAAGAGAGAAAGTACAATACACGAATAGCACTGTATCAGTTATATGCGTTGCATTCAATTTACCGATAGATGCTACATGATAAATTCGAAATTTGGTTGTAAAGAAAATAATCTAATTGTACGATCTGTTGGTTTTACATAATCAATATAGGTACGATAAAAATAAAACATAAAAGAAAATATACGATTCGCAAAAGATGCGTATACTGTGTTTGCAACACTTTCTATAAATCTTTGATAAAGTTCTTCAAGAGATTTAAATGTGTTGAGTATAAAAATATCTGTATAAAAAATATATAAAAATAATATTGTTTCGAGACTTCCTCATAAGGGCATATTTAATTTCTACACGTAATAACTTATTGCACGTAAGGTTCTATAAATGTAAGTTGTGCATATATAAACTTAATCTACAAGTTTCATCGATTTGTTCTTATCTGTAAGTTATTATAGCTATATGTGTTGCATACTTGAGATAATTTTTTAAAATACTATATTCGTGCATTTGTAATATGTATATATATACGTATGCGTTTCACCAAAGTATATACGTACTCGTATAGGTATTATACATAAAGCATATGTATATTATACATTATACATGAAACCACCGTCGTTTTATAGAAATTTATGAAATTTATCGAATGCTAGTAAAGAGATTCAATACAGATTTATTTTCTTTTTGACTACGTGCTTTGCTAAACACATTCCAAAAACGCAAGGTTTCATCGCCAGCACCGGTTACGATAGCTTCGCCGTCTGGCGACATTGCTAGATATAAAACCCTGTACGAATGTCCGGTTAATTTTGCAACTTGCGTTAAACTGGGATACTTCCAAACCAAAATTTGATTTTGAGAGTAGCCATGCGTACTGACTAGTTCCGAACTATGCTTACTCCACGCTAAATTACAGACTTGAGATCCAGTGTCGACACATTGCATCGGCTGGCCAGTTAATGTGTTCCAAAATCTGATGCATCTATCGGCTGTTCCTCCTCCGGAAGCTAGTAGGCCGTGATGATGCGGAGACCACGCGATAGCTTTAACAGCTGCTACATGTTCAGTGTAAGTTTGTATCGGCGAAAGGGAATGTAAGTTCCACACGTAAAGTCGATTGTCGTTACCGCCAGAAGCCAAATATTGATTATCCGGAGACCATTTAAGCCCGCAGACTTCCTGTCTGTGAGCTCCTAAACGTCTTTCATTGACGACGCAAGGAGTTCTAACATCCCTTTGTAATATCAACCTGTCTCTACTACCAGACGATAAAACTTCGCCGTTCCAAGCTAGCGCTCCAACTCTCGCGCTATGTCCTTGCAACTTGCTTACTTGTTTGCTTACGGCTACGTCCCATACTTGGATATAGCCCAAATGAGTGCCGACTGCTACCAAGTTTCCTCTTTCGTTCCAAGCAACCGACGTTACGCTATTCCCGTCGCTGGATAGATCGCACAATCTAGTCACCTGACTTGTACACGCTGACCATAAATAGACGCAGCTACCCAAACCGACACTGAGAACATTTTGTGACGACCAATCCACAAGATTTAGATAAAAATCATCTTGCAATTCTGGAGCGTCTAGTACTTTGAAAGGTATTCTTGAAATCTTTCTGGTCGCTTTCCTGGGTGATCTTAACAGTTTTTGACTTTTAGCACTTAGCGGTGATAGAGAATACGGTAAACTCTGATCTAATAGCGTATGGTCTTTTGTTGGTGTTGTATATTTGAAAAGGTTTTTGGTAACTAGCGGTGAAAGTACTCTTCGCTCCTCACATTGACCTTTTACATCTTCTATGCTAGCTCCGAGTAATTCGTTCTTCAAAAGACAGGAATAAGCAATACCATCGCGGCTACCCTCTCCATTCTCACGAGCTTTTTTCGTAACTATACCGTTTCGATTGTTTTCCGATATCATCGAAAAAGTTGTTTGCCAATTATTGCCAGATCTTGTTGGTATAAATCGATCGAAGCTATTATTCACCATTTTAGTCGGTGAAAAATATACCGATGAATATAGTCCGGAACCTGCCAGATTATCTATATGGCTTTCGCTGTTCGACTTCAACAGCCGTTTCTCATATTCGTGATGAAACATTTTTTTTTATACTACGATCTCTTACATTTAGTCACATAATTATACATCTTCCAAGTATATTTTTTCGAGAAATCACTCAAATAGCTCGTCTATTGTCATATTTATAGTGGCACATTGTATACCAGGAAAATCAACCAAATTAGGCTAGTTAGTCGCTATTCAACGTCAACTTGGAAAATTTTCAATACGGAAATAGTAAGAAAGGACGAATGCAACGAATGTGAACGAGTGTGATTCTCCAATCGAAACGCTCAGTTCGAGGCAGTTAGAGGCTAGTGCAAAGGGTTGGCATTGAAAAACAGATGGTGAAACATCTACGTAAAATAGTATACTTGAAGTAACACCCACCTAGCGACGCAATTAGAAACTTGAATAAACAAAATATATCATGCACTCGCTTTATATACAATAATTTTCATAATGATCTTTATTTCTTTCCAACTGTTTCCAACAATCTTTCTTGTTATCCTATTACAAAATTTCACTAGATGATTTCAAGAAAAAACAGTAACTTCCCTATAAAATCGGGAAGTTAAAAATCGAATTCCAAATTATATCGCATATGAATATACGTATACATATACATATACATATACATATACATATACATATACATATACACATACACATACATATACATACACATACACATATACATATACATACGTATACATACATATGTATACAGGGTGTCCCAAAATTCGTGTACTTCCCGGAAATGGGAGGTTCCTTGGGTCATTTGAAGCGACATTTTCCTTTACAAAAATGGCGTCCGCGGCTTTGTTTAGGAGTTATTAACGAAAAACACGGACCAATCAGAGCGCGACCTGGGCAGCCGCGCCGCGTCGCGCGAGCAGGAGAGCGATGACGGTACGTCGTGACATCGTAACAAACAAGAGTTTCTCGATTATGTGAATGTTCACCGATTTCAATGAGCTTTGGATATGTGATCAAGACCATTATTCTGAACAACATTTCTCTGTAAAATTTTTGGCTGTCGGCTTTAGTTTATGAGATAATCGCGAGAAAACATTACTCGTCAATTCATTACGGGTGTTCATGATAGCGGACACGACCTACGGCAACTTTACCCGAATGAAAGAAGAGGTAGAAACTGCTTGTTTGAAAAACTCACCTATTCAGTCGTGAATCCATTTGCTGCCTCAAAATGTGTGACAATGGGTCAGTCGGTGACGAAGTACACAGATGTCTTCAGGTATGCGACGGAACCGCAATCCAAGGGGCGTACAGCCAAGTCATGAACTGTACAGCTGGTGGTAGATTTCAGGTATACGACACCCTGACGGATACGCGGACAACGATATGGACCTTTCACTTTCACTTTCAAATCGATAAATGAATTATCGAAAAATAAATCACAATAAATGCCGAATTTTTTTTCACTTTTCACTGTACAGTCAAACGTACGTTTTCACACTGGGAATATTGTATTTCACGGCGACAGTCGGGATGTTCTTCTTTTAGAAAGTTGTGATTTGTGCTGCAATACAAGGGATATTGCAATTGTTATTAGTGCATCTGTGTGAAAAAAGATGTGATTTATTTATCGATCTGAAAGTGAAAGTGAAAAGTCCAGATCGTTGACCGCGTATCCGTCAGCGTGTCGTATACCTGAAATCTACCACCAACTGTGGAGTTCGTTGACTTGGCTGTACATTTCGAGGCAACAAATGGATTTACGGCTGAATAGGTGAGTTTTTACAACAACCAGTTACTGCCTCTTCTTTCGTTTGGGTAACACCCGTAATGAATTGACGAGTAATGTTTTATCGCGATTATCTCGTAAACTAAAGCCGACAGCCAAAAATTTTATAGAGGAATGTTGTTCAGAATAATGGTCTTGACCACATATCCAAAGCTCATTGAAATCGGTGAACATTCACATAATCGAGAAACTCTTGTTCGTTACGATGTCACGCGTACCGCACGCTCTCNCTGCGCGGCGCGCGGCTGCCCAGGTCGCGTCTGATTGGTCCGTGTTTTTCGTTAATAACTCCTAAACAAAGCCGCGGACGCCATTTTTGTAAAGGAAAATGTCGCTTCAAATGACCCAAGGAACCTCCCATTTCCGGGAAGTACACGAATTTTGGGACACCCTGTATACACATAATATATATATGATTGTTACTTTTTCAATTATATAGTGTACAAAATTTAACTTTATTATAATTAGAGAGTTCTGGTAATAACAATATGTATCTATAAGTATATTTACCAGAGAGTAAATGAGAGTACTCACACTTGGGTTTCGGCCGTGTCACTATTGGCTGCACATCAACTCGCAGTCCGGACAAGAACCTACATCAACTCGCACACCGGACAAGAACCTATATCACTTGCACGCCGGATAAAAACCTACATCGATTCTCAGTGATTCTCAATGACGAAGTTCAGTTTCTCTCTCTTTTTCATGAAATTAAGAAAATAACTGCAGAAAATAATTATTTAATAAGGTCAAATAAATGGAAGGATTACAGAAGTAGACACATTATACTAAACAAAAAAGATCGAACAACATTTTAGCTCTACTTCCAACAAACTATAAAATGTATAAGGTACTATTTACAATTCGTTAGGACTTGGAGAAATTATATATTCAGTTAGGAAGTCGGAATTTGACTATGGAATGGGAAATAAAGAAAGGCAAAACAAAACAATTAATCAAAAAATCATTTATTACACACACAAACAAATATTGTAAAATATAAACAAATATAATTCAAATATTATAAAACAGATAAATAAATAACCATTGTAATACATAGCAACTACAAATAGGAATCCAATAACAATTAAATAAGCAAATGCCGGTGCAGAAGGTATTGACCGTTTGGCAGGCAGCGATGACTCTGAAAATAGGAAAATGAATATTAATAATTATTATTCAATTTGGAGGTGCACATAAACAAATTGCAAATGTTTTTTCACTTCGTCTACGTGACAGATGTAATTTTAGGACAAACGCTATCGACCCAAAATAACAAAAAATACGATAATGTACATACGTATGTATGTATTCTATTTAGACAACTGAGGGATACCCTCACATGTTGATGAAAAATCAAACTGACAAAAATCAGTTTGCTGCACTGTATGTCCCTCTAGGTACGATACAACATTTGTTTGAACATTTGTTTAGTACAACAAACAACTTACAAGTTATTTGAAATTGTCATGCTATGAGACTCGCCCCTGTATGACTCACTTGATTCTCCAGAAGGCATATTTTACATTTTCATCATAGGCATAGATAAACAAGATAAAAATTGTAAATTTTACATTTATCTTTTCTTATGCATTATCTAGTAAAAAGATTTTTCTAACATCTGCAAAAAAATCTATTTTTCTTAATCCCATCCCAAGGTGCCCATCATGGAGGTGAAGGACAGGTAAAAGAGTCATTGCACACGGTGTGAGGGTTGACCGGGAAACTTCAGGATGAATAGCTGCAGCCTACATCTGGCCGTCGAGGTCTGCAAGGTTTATGATACATAATTGGCTCCGACAATGAAGTAATAAACAACAAAATGCATTTAAGATAGGCTTTTTTTCAAAAATAGCAAGGAAGTCTAACTAATTTTTAAATCACCAGTATTCGAAGCGATAAAAATAGCCCTCTGAAAAACAGCTTCGCTGTCGATCGTAATATGGCCCAACCATTTGCACGCTCAATGTTTCATTAAACTGTCACGGCCCAACTATAAAAAACGATGAAAATGAGTTTTAGGTGTTCATAGCGATACCATATAAGTTTATTTAATAAAAATTATTTCTGTTGAAAAATATTTGTTTTCATAGTTTATTTTTCAAATGTTTTTTTTAACAGTTGCATTGCTATCATAGCAACAGAAAATTGAAAAATAAAAATAATGATAATATAGCCACAAATGCCCTCGTGACGAACCCGTTTTTAAAAACACAGATACTCCAAAATTGGTGACATGAAAATTGTTTGAAGTAAACGCTGCATCGTCCGACATCGAGACTCCATGGGATTTGTTCCATTGGACCCTATCTGGAAGCACTTATGAAGGTTCGACCGTTTCGTCCGATGTCGGACAAACTGTGAACATTTCGTCCGACAAAATCGTCCGACCAGCACCAACCCATCGCTCGAAATGCTTGTTGGTGTGCACCGAAGTCGGAAGTCGTACGAAAACGGATGCACTGGGCACATACCCTAACGAAAAGATCCTTTCGGATACTTGTGGCCAGCTGGAGGCTTGAATGAACGCGTTCCGAGGCCCGAGAGTCGGGCCCAGAGGCTTCAGCTAAGAACACAATACTAGTATGTAATGCAATAACCACGGGTAACCCTACGGCCAGCTAAATATATCGGAATGAGTTCGCTAAAATGGAATTGCTAAACTTCGTAATTTCACATAATTCTTTCACGGAGTCGTGTTAGTAGAGTCCACGACGTTCTTCCGATCAGAACAAGACTAAACTCGATACAATTCGTATTACGTACACTGGCTATAATCGTGAATATGCTCGCGAAAGAAACCGAAGTCTTCGAAAAGATCCTTTTAGGTTGAACTCATAGAGCGCTGGCACCTGAGAGCTAGTGCCAAAAGTCATAAATTTCGAGCGCAGGTTGACGGGTCCCTATTGTACGTGCACGGAAAACAGGCCCATGGAAACCTATTTTCCTTGCACACACAGCGGGGATTATCTTCTGCTATAGGGTAACGAGGTGCCTAGGCGATAATGACTCAGCAGGCGTGACCAAGTGGTGCAATAAATACTGTGGGCAATCCCGGTCGGTTATACCGATTTGGTCTTTTATCTCATTGTGGTAGCTGGTACGGCTATTTACACTTTGTGTAATGTCTTTATGGTACGGCCATTGTCCTTTTGGGTGTATCGTAACTGGTACCTTAAGTGGTGGGCGATTACAATTGCATACCACAACAAAAACCCCACTTGCTTTTTCAGAAGCATTTGTTTCAAAAAACAATATTAAAGGTTTCGGCTCAGCTTCGTGGCATAATACCAGTACCGGTATTATCTGGAGCGAAAGAGAAAAATGTACAGTATGTAAGACATGTATTTCTTCTAAGGATTCGGATTCATTTGCGATAATATGGATAGGAAAATATGAAAGGAAAATAGAACAAGGTGAAAACGGTTTATGCACAATATGTATGATTTATTCAATTTTGAACAGTTCAATGAGACAGAACGTATACAAACATGTTCTAAAAAGCAAAACCAAGTTTTATTATATAGATATGAAACCGCAATCAACTGAATTTGCTAGACTTGTTTATTCTTCATAATATTTCAAGGATGTGATTCGATTAAATGAGTTTAACAGTGTACACTATTTTTAACACATGTAAAAGTATTAAATAGGGAAAATAAAGTGTGACTGGCTGTTACAGATCGTAATTGAAGAGTAATAATTTTGTTTTGCATAAAGATTCACAGTAGGGTGGACCTTAGCTATACTTGATGAAAATGATTTTTCAAAATTATTTTGGCCTCACCCTCCAGAATTGTGAGGAATGTTGAAAAGAAGACCTTGGAAAAATTTCATTACCTCGTTTTTTTCTCTGATGCTATCTTTACCTCCTTATACAGGGTGTCTCGAAATTTCCTCAGCATCCGGAAATGGGAGGATGCTGAGATCCTTTCAAGCAAGACTTTCATGTCCGAAAATGTCATCCGAGGCTTCGTTAAGGAGTTATTAACGAAAAACACGGACGAATCCAGAGCGCGACCTACACGTGTTCGTCGCGGCACACCGACAGCCGAGCGTTGTTGGCACGCCGTGATGTCTCAACGAACAAGAAACTCTCGACACGTGAATCCTCGCCGATGTCGATGAAATTCGAATACGTTGTCAAAACCACGTTTCTGAACAACATTTCCCTCTTGCAGTTTTTGCCTATCGGCTTTCGTTTAAGGGAAAATTGTGAAAGTTGTGGTTCAGAATGGGTCGTAAAAAATTAACGTTAAAAAGTTGTTTAAATCGCGGAATTTATTACAATATTGCATTTAAAGTTCATCGAGATCGGTGAGGACCCACATCATCGGCAACTTTATCCGAAAGAGAGAAGAAAGGTATAAGGAAAGAAGAAGCATAAAACGATTATATTAAAAAACTCACCTATTCAGTGGTAAATCCATTTGCTTCTTACATCAGTGGAATAGAAAACAGGAAACAACACACTTTCACACAATTGGTGAACACTGGACGAAACACAACAGTTTTCGATCTCGATCGAATCGATACGAAACGAAATGACATTACTCCGACGCG
Organism: Lasioglossum vierecki; assembly: GCA_028455595.1. NCBI lineage: Eukaryota > Metazoa > Arthropoda > Insecta > Hymenoptera > Halictidae > Lasioglossum > Lasioglossum vierecki. The sequence goes on from CM052343.1 coordinate 11,851,154, forward strand.
GGAAGAGTTCCGTGTTCTTCGCGATCCCGCGAGAAACTCTCTCCCAGCTTACGATGTATGTTGTCGATGAAAGCAGTTTGTTCGAAACAAATGAAATCATTGCCCACCAGATATTGATTTTTCGGCAACGATTTCATTTATTTCAAACAATCTGCCTTCATCGACGACATTGCGTACACGAGGAGAGACAGTTTCGCGCGGGACGTGAAGAACACGGATGAAGAGCACTTTCTGCGTCCACGTCGGTGTAATGTCATTTCGTTTCGTATCAATTCGATTGAGATCGAAAAGTGTGGTGTTTCGTGCAGTGTTCACCAATTATGTGAAAGTGTGGTGTTTCCTTCTTTGTGTTTCACTGATGTAAGAAGCAAATGGATTTACGCGTTATCACGCGACTTCAAAACCGTTCGTAAAGGTAACAGATGTGTAAACACGCGCCGCAGTGCCGTTTCTGAGGTGCCACGGACGTGTCCGATACGCGCACAGTGGAGCCGTTTTCGCCCGACGTCCGACTTTGACGCACACGAACGAGCGTTCCGAGGCATGTGTTGGTGCCGGCCCGACCGATTTCGTCCAAAAAGATGCTCACAGTGGGCCAGATTTCGTACGAAATGGTCAAGGTCGAACCTTTCTAAGTGCTTCGAGAAGGGTTTCAATGGGCAACCCCATGAGGTCTCGACGGCTGCTCGTCGGTCGGAGAGAATGAAATCATTTTCATTTCCCTCCGGCGTCGGACGGTGCAGCGTTTATTTTAAATAATTTTCACGTCGCCAATTTTGAAGTATCGGTATTTTTAAAAACGGGTTCGTAAAGACAACACTTGGGGCTATATCATCATTATTTTTATTTTTTCAATTTTCTGTTGCTACGACGGCAATGCACATGTTTAAAAAAACTATTGCAAGATAAACTATGAAAACAAATATTTTTTCAACTGAAATAATTTTTATTAAATACTCTTGTGGTTTCGCGATGAGCACCCAATACTCATTTTTATCGTTTTGTTATAGTTTGACCGTTGTAATTTAATGAAAAACTTGTGACTTGTGACTTGTGGATTCAAGATTTCAAAGAAGTCTTTGTTTTTTTTACTAACTAACAAATTTGAATAAAATTCGAAACAGTAGTCGTATCTCGCATGGAATGATTCATGTGCATTAATGTTATGTATATTAATGCTCACGGGAGTATGGATATGTACTCGAAAATAATAAAAAATTGAAACAATTATAAGAAACTACGATTTCGATCAATCGTAAGCAGAGAAATTCAAAGATTCGTATGGCTACTATATCTGTTTTATGCTTCAATCGATTTCGACGAATTCGTTCATATCGTTCATATTGACGTCTGGTTGTAAACGAAAAAAAAATCGGTAGGACTCAAAGGGCAATCAAAGGAATTTGTATTTTTTATAATTTAAAGCAATGTACTTATCGCACTGAATAATATCTGCGCCATAAAACTAGATTATAATGTATGATCCTTTATTGATACTGTGTGTAATGTATTTGAATACATAGATTCTTTAAAATAACGTTACCATAGTAAACGAATTATTGCCACGTCTTTGGCATTTTTCACCACTGTGCGACATCTAGAGACGCGGTAGCGTCTCGACGCCAAGTACATGAAAAAAAGA
>CM052343.1:11859302-11881478 GCA_028455595.1 Lasioglossum vierecki
GTGTAAAGAAATCTTTGTGAAAAAAATAGATATTCACTTCTGCCTCATCAGTTAAAGAATTTTGCAATGTAAAATGTCTTCATAGTAGATCTTCAAGTTGTTGCCGTAGTAGCAAATGAGTTATTTTTAAAAAGTCATATACGCTATATACTAAACGTCATGCACACATTCCCACACAAACTCATCAAGAGGATACACGAAAATTAGTTTTTACGAACAAAACCTGTGTTGTTAATACAACTGTAGCATAATTCTTTGTGCAAAACCATAATTAAAAAAGTACATACAAAGACAAGCGAAGGATACGCAAAGCAAAGCATTAAACTTTGTAAATTAAGAACATCCTTGTATAAATTCTAGAATATCATGGATCAATGAATATCATTTATCAATCAAGATAAATTCTAGGATATCATTGGTATATTGAAATTATACTTGGTATATTATAATTGGTATATTGGTATATTGAAATATAATCTTCGTAGTTGTAAAACTTGCTGGACAAAATTCTCCTGTCTTCAAGTGATATGCTAATCATGCTGTAGTCATGTTAAAATATTTATCTATAGCTCAATAAAATATTGCAAGAAATAATCTAAAGAAATTAAAAATTAGATACTAATATAAGAATAACAATAAATTTAATTTTTATGTGAGAATGGAGAATATCATTCGCAAAGTTCAATTTCCCAATTGTGACTTGTAGGTGGTCTTTAAAAATATTCATCTTCAGCGACAATGTTATTTTCCGTTTGAAATCTTCATTGAATAACTAATAAAGTTGTTAAAAAGTTGTAGTAGTTGTGTAAACAATAATTTACCCGCTCTTCTTTTGACTACTACATCTTTAAGATTGATAATATCTGTGTACCTAATTCAGCTATCTCCATTGCCAAGGATTAGACCCTTATCAAATATTCATCGATAGATTCCTTTTCCCACTTTTCGATGCGGGCTAGCTTTATCCTTAACTGCGTTTTCCTTTGACGTACGGCTCCTTCATGGTGTCTTTTTAATGTTTCCCATAACACCTTTGCATTCGTTATGTTCCTGCATGCTATTGCCTGTTTTGCAGACAACGTTAGGATAATCATTGCACATAATACCTCGTCATTTTTCTTTGATCAGTTGATCCATTCCGCAACAGCATCGGCCTCGTTTTTGACTGGTTCATCCTGTACTATGATTTCTTGGTTACATGTGCTTCGCGACGTGATCAATGCCGATAACCTTATACTCCACAGCGCATAATTGTTGCTTGTTAGTTGTTCTATACTTGACATAGCGAGCTTCTAATTCTTTTGAATCAAGCCATGTTTTTTCTTAACCACGCTCTGCTACCAAATTGTTATAGCGGGTTCATCTTTGTGTTATTACACGTACGATAAATGAATAGTCTGTTAGGGCTGTTGCACAATACAATTTATTATATATTACTTGATAAATATACTTGTACACATAAATATGTTGATTACTTATATGTAATGTAGTATAACTCAATGTACTTAGCTTGTTTCGCAATTTCTATCTTATTCCTTTTTTTATCTTTTCGATCCTTGTCATATTATTTTGTAATATGATTATCAACTGATGTCAATCAAATAAATCGAAGCGGTTTTACTGGGTTTTACATTATGTACAGTCTGATCAAGTCAGATTTCTGCGTGAAGCAGTGTGAAGTTTCTATTTAGCCTTTTATGGTTTAAAAATGGCGGGTTTCGCTTGCCATCTTGAAATGTTCTATATACATATAGACAGATAGACTATAGACCAGTTATTAGAAGTTCGCAATGTTCGCAACGATCTATTCGGTGTAAAGTAAAACCGTCCCGTGATTTGGTATTTGAAATACGTAGAGGTGCACTGGTACACGTCGCGCGTAGTGTTTCGGATGGCTATCAATACTCTGTTCAATAAATTATTCAATTGATGTTTAGTAGGAAAAATGGGCGAAGAAATTTTGGTATATTTAATATCGTGAATTTGTTTGTTGCAGCGTTGGTTTTAACTTTTGACTGTATCGTGTTGCATTCTCGGTACTCTCTGTTTATTCTGGTTTATTCGGAAGATTTATTCGGTAGATTTCTATGTCAGCAGCAGTCAGCAGCACTGTGTGTACCACTGACCACTGTGTACATACCAACATACTGTGTAGCATTGTGTAGCGTGTACAAGCGTGTAGTAGGAGAATCGTGATTGGAGATTGGAGCATGCGCTGATATTCGTTTCTGTAGCCACTCTGGTTCTTCAGGTCGGTGGTAATCATTGTTCGTGATTAGTTACGTTACTGTACGTTATAGTACGTGTTTGGTTATAGTGGTATACATGGGTATACAGTATACGTTTTTGGAACTGTTCGATATGTGTTTGATGTGCGCGTATTAATATTGCATTTGGAATGCGCGGGATATCGGGACTCGGGACGGATTCTACATGTTTGTACGCTTCACCGATTGATCGATCGTAACACACTTGCTAACCGAGGTTTTTACTTGCTCGCAACAGACTACAAAATTACGTTTGTGTACATATGTGTGTACTCCTATGTATGTGTACGCATATACGGTGTCGCGTTTCATCGGTTCACGGTATAACGAACATTGGATACAAACATTTTTCAGTGGAATGATAGGCGTGTCACTTGATCAGGTACGTGGAATAAACATAATAGTACATTGACAGTGTGCAACGACTACTGTGCATACCTATACAATCTACATTAGAAGATCGAACATCTGGATGTTTCTACAAACATAGACGTATTTTCCGAATAGATTTTCAAGCTTCGTGACTAATTCCTACACTCGAGTAGTTCGAACGGTGTTTCAAATCGAACGAACACTAATTTCAGTGTTATACCGCGAAATTTTCTTTCATGGCAGACATGTCGACATAATGGCGTCAATGTTCCTTTCGACTATAGATAACTGGATCTTACATTCCCATTCCCATTCCCATTCCCCGCATGTCGCAATAAAACATTAAACGAGCCACGTGACCAACTTGAATCACGTGGTACGTTCTAAAAGCCGGGTCCGAACCTGCGCCCTGAAAAACTTTTATTCTAAATACGCGATGAGAAATGTTAAACGTCGTTGCAACCACCAAAGCAATTCTCAATCTGTATACTTCTACTTGTTGTAATACTTTGTCTAGCAAGTGTTTTCTACATTTCATAACTTGTGTGAATTTCTAACGCGTAAAATATATTTTTCGTTACTACTCGTTTGTCTGATTTTTAACATTATGTATTGTATTACATCGTATGACATCGTATTACATCGCGCGACAAAAGTATCGTTAAAAATATATTATCTACATGTGTACGGTATATTACCTTTTCAGACAAATGTGCGCTAGCACCTACGCCTTATCGCCAACGCACTCGTCGCAGCTATACCACTAAAGAGGACGAAGCAGCTCTTAGAATTTTCTTAAGGCCCTAGCTGTGGTTGTAGTAACATCCGATAAAATGGCAGAGGAATGCAACGACGTTAAGTCGGCAGGGCCGTCTTCGCCGCAAAGTCCCCAAAACAGCGTTGTAGGTGGGAAACCGAGCAGTCCCCAGTCTCCCAGGCAACCGAGACGCGCAAAGCTAACGCAGCAACAATTGGATGCCATGACAAAGGACGAGCTAGCAGCCAAGTGGCATGAACAGGACTTGTATGTGGAGTGTCTAGAGGCCCAGGCCGCAGCCCAGGAAGGTACTGAGATCACACGAGTGAGACCATCTCACTCACCACATTTCTTAAGCGAATTTACCAATGCCAGAACACAACGGTCTCTTGTACGAGACAAGACTCTTATAGGGACGCTAAGATTAGGGAAACAAGCGTTTTTGATCGCAAAGTGTTTAGGATAATAATGACACTAAGTTCTCTATAAGTCTTAAGATTTGAACGATCTTGAGTAAGCAATACAAGTTAAGCAATAGCGTAAGAATATAGGTGAAATCTTTAAGAACATTCTTCACGACATTGATAAGCGAACTTCAATTGTAGAACAATTTTATGTATCCGTCTAAGTACTTTGGATAGCTCTGAATTTGCTAATATATTTCGCATAGTATAATTCGCATAATATAGAACGCAGGATAGTGATATATAATAACATTGTATTCATTTTGAAAACTACATTTGTGATGTGTAGTGCGGGTAATTAAATTAACGCCGGTACGTACAGTGTTTGAAAATTTGATCGGTGAGCAGAAGTGGTGCGACGGTCATGTATAACGCATGTATGCCGCATATACCAGAGAGTCCTATTGCGTCTAATGCAATATTACGCAGACAAGAAATTGCGCTAGCATTTATATTGAAAATGATTCGAATAGTACAAGCAAAAAGTGTATATTGAAAGAAAACAGTGATATTGTGTGACAAGAAGAGACGACGGGTTTCTTTGAAAACGTGTTCGCAATGAATCATTTCTTTCGCCGCAATAAACACACACAGCTTACTTAAAAGTAAAAACACGATCTTGTAAGTGACTGTGCAGTGTGCGCGTATCTTTCTACAGTGTAGTAAACCACACTGCCAGAAGCAGAACAGTGCGTGCGTGTATGTGTGTACATTGGATATCGAGTTTCCGCTTTGCGAGGATTATGAAATGAAATACAACATCCTTGCTGGCTCTGAATATACAGCTCAGGAGAGTAAAAACACAGAGGCTCTCTAGATCATCCTTTGGCCTACAAAACACTGTGCCAGGGGTGCGTGAACCTAAGTCTCGGTGAAGTACGAAAACCTTTAATTGATGCAGTTATCATCTGAAATTCCAGCTGCTTTCTCCGATCCTAACAATTCTTATCCCGATATCTATATATCTTTAATTATTACCTTATATTTAAATATTTCTGATCAAACTGAAAAACTTTCATTATGTTCCTAGACTGTCCGTCCCTTAAGAACCATCTATCTCCCTTAAGAACGCAATTCATGCATGCATTTGTACCTGCACCATAACTCCTTGACGTCCAAGTACCAATCTCGAATACCGACCCGATCGAATAAGGCCGGGAGGTCATCTTGTGACAACATCTGTGTCTGCAACAAGTAGTCTGTCAATTCTCGTGGAAGAAAAGTAACAACCACTCTTGGTCTCGGTGGAAGCACAGAGAATCTCACAAATGGCACGATGCAACGACTCCAAACTCAAAGTATGCGCTAATTAAAAATGTCAGTTGTCAGGCAGTCAATGTCACATACTTTGTAATTGAAAACATATTTTGTTTATGCGCACTTAGGGCAAAACAGTATGTAGTAGATTTTCACCACTATGCTTTATTTCACCAAAACATACAATTATGAAATATAAAAGAATCGTACAGAGTATTCTGTACCATTATATTATATATGTACATATATATATATATATATACAATATACAATATCTTAAGGTTTCAAGCTTTCTATGTGTCTCGTAAATATGTACGGTGGCTTGTAAACAATTTTTTTCAAATTCACCATTCGAATGAATTTTAACTAAATCTTTTTAACTGCGTAATTTGTTTAGTCTTCGAAAATTAAGCACTTTTGCAAACATAGAAGAAACCCACCCAAGAAACCTATGGTTGTTTCATAGAAACAAAGCGTTTTTCTTAATACATAAAAAATTTTGTTGAAATGAATACAAGTTGATAATACTAATTGAAATATTTGGTAATACATTTGGTAGTCGTTTATGTAACCGTTCTTTCATACGATAAGAAGAAAGTTGACAAATGTTCAAACATACAAAAGTTCGATATTACGAGATACTATATTCTGAAATGCGTCATTTGGTAGAAAGTATTCTTCGATAGGTTTTGCAAAGATAATTTTTTATTTATGTTGTTATGTATTTATGTTGTTCGTGTATATTCAAATCCAGTTTTGTTATATGATAATGGTGACTAAATGAAATACGTAACAAGTCGGTGTAGCACATAGACAGCTTTAAAAAGTATTGATTTCAATGAAAAGAAAAAAATAATATAATACTGCTTTATAGGTGATCTAACTTCGTTGAGAGAGTCTGAAAACAAATACAGGCAGCAACACGCGGAAGCATCTCATAGAGAAAAAATCTTAGTCAGGAGACTCGCCTCTAAAGAACAGGAATTACAGGAATACATTGTACGTAAACATACTACTTTCTGCGATAAACAAAGAGCGTACAGGTTTCCCAAAACGTTTCACACGAATATTTAATTTATGTTTAGAATCAAATCGCCGAAATGAAAGCCGCTCATGCTCCGTCCGCTGCTGCATTAAGATCTGCTTTACTAGATCCAGCTGTTAACATTTTAATTCAGAAATTAAGGCAAGAACTTGTTACAACCAAAGCTAAACTAGAAGATACTCAAAACGAACTTAGCGCATGGAAATTTACACCAGATAGGTAGATAACAATTGATCGTACGCGATTATGCATAAATGAAATTATCAAAGTGTTTACTTATTATAAAACCTTGTATGTACCGCACACATTTCTAGCAATACGGGAAAACGATTAATGGCAAAATGCAGACTGTTGTATCAAGAAAACGAAGAATTAGGTCGTATGATCGCTAGCGGTCGAATTGCCAAGCTAGAAGGAGACCTTGCTCTTCAGAGAAGTTTCAGCGAAGAAATGAAAAAATCACAGTCGGGTAATATTTCTCTTATTGATTTCTATTATCGGTAGATTAGTTTGTAAAATATACAAGATATATGTACGTATACGTGCACGTGTACGTGTACGTGTATGTATATGTATATGTATATGAATATGAATGACTACTATTGTCTCGTTTGTACCTATTTCTACAGAGTTGGACGAATTTTTGCAAGATTTGGACGAAGATGTAGAAGGAATGCAGAGCACAATTTATTTCTTGCAACAGGAATTACGCAAAGCTCGTGAATCGGTAACATTGTTGCAACAAGAGAACGCAGCGTTGAAGGCGAGTTCCAGCGAGAATAACTTGACGAATGGTTTGTCTCCGCATACTCCGCCGATCAAGAAAGAGGAATCGGAGGAGCACTCCGTTTCGGAAACGAAAACGTCCAAGTCGATAGAGGATAGTGATGTGTGCAAAGGTGCTAGGACTCCACCGTTATCTTCAGGACGTTCGCCTCAGTGTGAATTTTCTAGTAGCGAAAGAACAGAGCGAGTAGAACGTAAGCCTAATCAGGCTGATCATAACGACGAAAGCTCAAGTGATTCTGCCGCTTTAATAATTAAAGTTGAGAACGAGGAGTTAAGTGATAGGGAGGAAGAACAAGAAGAAAATCGTAATAACAAAAGGATATTAAGGAGCAAAAGTCATAATAGAAATAACAGTAAAACGAATGGGGAAGAGGTGTTAACTAGAACAACAAGGGGTAGGGATAGGACCAAAAGGGATAAAAGTGCTCCCGGTAGTGACGACGAAAGGACACACAAGAAAAAAAGGAGGGAGAGTATCCTTTCTCTCGATTATAATGAAGCCGATGACGACGCATTAGTCCTAACTAATGGTGAGACGCTCCAAAGCGATCCGGAATGAACAATTTTCTAGCATGATTTTATACGCATAACAATTTGTTACATACGAACTTGGCGTGAATCAGGCTTGGCGTGACTTGGTATATAGTACAAGTTAAATCTAATGTTCTATATTTCTTTGGTTACTTGTGGAAATTATTATGCGGGATCGTGAATACGTAAATCCTATTGACAACAATTTTTCTATTATTTTACACGACATAATCTGTAAATATGTTTCTTATTTGAATATTTATAAGTCACGTTAACGTAATATAATATCAAGAGAGCTACACACAATTACATATAACTGTATATTGTATGTATACAACATAACGTAACACGGCGTTGGAATAAAGGGGTAGATAGTTAAAACTATTTTTTTGTAATTGAATCACATTGAAATTTCTAATATGCATTCATTATTATGTAAACAAATGCATCGATGTTTTTAAAGAAAACGTATTGTAAATTCGTTGAGACACTGATAATAGCATTAATAACCCTTGTTAGATTTTTTGAAAGAATCACAGAGTATATGGTATAGATAACGATAAAAAAAACAATAATTAAGGCTATGCCTTTTTCATTATGTAAATACACACATGTTAATAATATCCAATACACGACGACGCACACACCACGTAGATTTATACATGATAATGTGCGCAATAATTTGTATGTATGTAATGTTTTTTCCATTGTGAAGATACGCGTCTAGATATGCGTTGTTCGTGCATAAAATGTGCTTTGAATTGTGTATAATGAAAATTGAGGACTATTTGTTAGATTTATTAAATAACTGTAAATTATACGAAATACAAGAAATTATTAATTTCAGTAAACCATGCGGATTGACCTCGTGCGCGACAAAACATCACACTTGTATCGTCTTTTTTTCATGAACAAATGTACAAAATATTCACACATACTAGCTACTATTTTCTATTATTCCTAGATAAATAATGCGTCGCGTCGCTTTCACGTTTCTTCTACAAGGAAACGATTTTTTCCCCAACAATTATTACTATTATTTTGACACATAATTTTCGGTATGCATATCTCTTATTGAGAATATCAATTTTTTGAAATATAATTCACTCAAAAACATATATATCAATCATTCAATACAAATATAAATTTCGTATAAATCGATCGCTAAATGTGGTAAAGACTGATTTATTTAAAGTATCTTCCTGTATAATTCATATTAGTCAAAGATTATACAAAATATAATTATTAAGTATGAAGGTGGTTTAGTGTACATGACTGTGAATTATTTCAGAATCTTTGATTGCAAAATTGTGATAGGATAGCCTGGGATAATTTAAATTGCGTCTTATGGGAAAAGCGGCGCGAATCATTTGCCGCTGTAATAAATATTCGATACTCTTCATTTTGCACGAATAAATTATCTTTATTGTATAATACAGACGGTGAGAATTCCCAGTTTACTCCTATACATGCAACCCATTTTTTAACCCTTGAATAACAATTTCATTGAATATTTGTTACTGTCCACGGTAACCTCGCCTGTCAATAATGTATTTTGAGTGTATTTAGTTGCCGTCAACCCAGTGTAATTGCAACTTATGTATATGGGTACATGTATAAGTAAGATTGGCACACATGGTATCAGTGTTCCGATTACAATCGCCTTTTTTCGCATATGCGCGGCGATTTCAGCCTCAGCAACGTAACATTTTCGATAAAATGGGGTACCTTAAGCACCCCGCATTTTTCAAAACTTCAAACACTTTTTAGATAGACCTTGTTGGTATTCGTTTTATTTGGAAATCTTCCATCGAAGACCTGCATAGCATTTTCGAGTCGAAATCCCCAGCAGCAAGCGAGAAAAATAGATTTTCGTTAAACGAAAGCGGTACGGCATACCGCTACGGCGCACAGTGGGCCCAAACGCCGATCTAGCTGATAAAAAATCATAGTGATCAGACGCAGCTTCCTATTGCAACTTGTATGGAGTCGTAACCGGGAGACTTCACTCTTTAAATTTATGGTGATTTGGATCACAAAATGTTTTTTTGACTTCCCATAGTCATTATACATCAATGTAATTTTCGAGAGAAGAGAGAAGAAGCATTTCCGCGGAAATTAAAGTTACTAGCGTTTTTAGTCATGGAATGAACTGAAACCGACACTAAAATAAAAACCTCATATATTTACAAACATACACACTTGGTTAGATAGACTTATTTACACTTGCATGCACATCTACACACATCCTTATTTTATGATAGACAGGTAGTCACCAGTTACTTGACTTGCATGGAAAACCGAAAGTCTTCGATTCTAAAAACATTTATAATAACCGGAATTCTGTTTAGAGTTATCATGGATTACTGCATGTTCGTCTATCGCCCTGAGTCTATACTCCTGGAATTTTTACTCTAATCCTGTCAATTTTCAGAATATTAAAAAAAATATTTCACAAAACATTCTTCATGTAACATAATTCATTAAGTAATATAAGGTATATATATATATATATATATATATATATATATATATACACAGGGTGTCCCGAAATTCCCTCAGCATCCGGAAATGGGAGGATATTATTTATCCTATATTATTTACCCTGTATATTATTTATCATTCTTTTAATTCTCGTATAGCTATCTTATTCGTTTATGCGCTATAATTCCGTTTTACACTAGAAGTATTAATTTTATGACCTACATTGATTAAGCATTTCTTACTTCTCTCAGTCAGTACTATAAACCACAAAAATCTTAAACCCTCTTTATGAGTGATCGCAAACTGTTCACAAACTTTACAATTACATTAAACAATTAGTTGCAAATAGTGGCAGCTGATTTTTACAAGAATTAAAGAACAGAGTCTTCATTACAAAATCAAACAGGAGATTCGACGAATACGCGTGAATTTGGTCACTTTCTTTCGAAAAACTGAAATGCATGAAGTAAAAACTGGATCTACCTTCGAACACGGGTATTTTGAAAATTCATTAACTTTTGCAAATTCTGTAATTAGAGAATGAAAGTACGTACTTTCTTCTACAAAACCCATGAAAGGCAAAATATTCGCATTTAATATTAACGTTTACCAGTAGCAAAAGCGCTGACCGTTCTGGGGGACTCTTAAAGGCCGCAGTGACTATAGACTTTTGCGTAAATATTACCCTATATAAAAAATTTTCAGAGCAAAACAGAATATAATTAGAAGATCTACAGGGATTTAAGAATGGTAACAAACAAAAAAGGAAGTAATAGTATGTGATTGAAAATACGACTTTTTATCAGGTAGATTGGCGTTTGGGCCCACTGTGCGCTGCACAGTGGTTTGAAGACCCCGTTTTCGTGGCCAAAATTCAATTTTTCAACTTCAATATATTAAAAAATTTTTTTCCTATAAAGCAACAATCCTTCATAGCTCCCAAATCCAAAATATTATTTATTTTAGATAATTCTGTGATGAGATACAGCATTCTAAAGACAAAGTCAGAAAATTCAAAGTAAAATAAAACGTTTTCGATTTCAATTATCGAATATCAGAAAACAGATTTTAATGATGGTTTTATACGTGTTAGTAAGCGCAATTCAAATATTTAATCCAGTTTTAAGTATTGTTTAATCTATACACGATTAGCGTAAATTAATAACATTTCGAACTCTGAAAAGAATTATACAAAAATGCTTGAGAGTGCGAAGCATCGGACTTGTTTTATATGACAGCTTGAACATTTACTAAAAAGAGCATGTCAATTTTAACTGCAATCTTCCGCAATATTGAACTATAAATAGATTTTAACAAATACGGGCCCGCGGTTATTCGACGCCTGGATACGCAGTTCCATTTGAATCTTGCATAGCAGCTTGGAATTACTATGTATGTATATGTTTTCTCTAGTCCAGTTTTGTTCGCTTTATTGTTTTGTTTTATAAAAAAAATAAAATTATTATTATTTATTGTTTTTTTTAAATTTTTATTTAATACTTAGACATGTTGAAAAATATCAGTATGTACGTTTTTTTAATGCAAGCCAAAAAAAACCTACTTTCGCGAGAAGCATTGTCCACAATTTTTCAGTTATATGTGATGATCTGACAAAAAAAAACGGTTTCAACAAAAGTTAATCAGTATTCAGTCTTTTATAAACGTCAATATAAAAAATTTGGAAGAAATCTTTTTTCTCTTCAAATATCAAGGTCACCTCTATTTTTTAGAGGTCACTATATGTTTTTTATTCAGAATTATATAGCTACAATACTATGATTTTAAGACTTGAAATAATGCTACAATACTTTTGGCCACGAAAACGGGGTCTCCAGACCACTGTGCGGCGTACCGTTCGCGCGCGTAGCCGATTATTTACCCACAGCAGTGATGGTATTGCGGGCGCTTTTCGCGCGCATGCGCGACGATTTTAGCCTCAGACGGCCTCAGTGAAGTACGAAGATCGGGTAACTTGGACGCCCCGCTAATTTCGCAAAAGAGTTGTTGTTTTTTATTGTTATTGTTATTATTACTGTGAGTGTTGTTAGTGTTTTATGTGTTACCGAACGTTCCTATTTAATGCTTTTACTTTGATCTCTGTGTTATTTCTTTTGTTTTATATATGTTTTTATGTTATTATATTTTTAATTTTTTATTATATTAAAATCATAAACACTAATAAACAGCAGATTATTTATAGATTTAAACCTTATACTAAACCAAAGAATAATTCTTTTCCGTATGTCTGAATCTCCCAAAAAGTAAATTAATAAATTATATTGACATTCTTTTTGTCCATAATTAAAAATGACGTCTTCTTTGATAATATCTACTACTTGTTAAATCATTCTGTGTTACATAGATCCATTACTAACTTCGTTGCATATTATATTTAATTATAAATCACTTAAAATATATTGTTTAATTAACAAAAACCAACTAAATGTTGTAAAAACTTAATAATTATTCATATTTTATACAACTGTAAACATATCAATTGATAAATATAGAGAAATAGGTGATTTAGAGTTTTGTCCAGCTAAAAAGGCCGTTTTGCACACTGTGCGCCGTACCGTCCGCCCTAGTATGAAACGGGCGTTAGGCGCTCCGAAAAAATGATTCTCGAGCTTTGGCCGCTCTGCTGCATCATTGTAGATACGCTACTGTTTTGGCCAAGCATGCGCGAAAAAAGGCGGTTGAAATTTGTAATCGGAACACTGCATTGTATCATTTGGTATAGTTCAGTATAGTCAGTATAGTCGAGCCATTATTCGGCTCCGGCATCATCCGGCATTGAGCAGCCCGTGGCTGTGGTGTGATCAGGTGTGGTTCGCATCGCAGTTCGCGACAGTTCGCGATAGCTGGGTAGGTGGATGCACTGGGTGGACGATCGACGTTCCATGAACCAGTTCCAACGTTCCAAGCAATTCCAAGTTTTCGTACTTCGCATCACTTCGCATCTTGTCTGATCTCGTCGTTGCTCGTCGGCATCATCAATTATATATTATATTTTCTGAGAGACAGTTTTATCCACGAAAGCTACAACCATGTTTGCTGCGAGACGTGCTTTAGCATTCAGTACTGTGTAAGTTAATACCGTTTTTTATTTAAACCCTGTACAGTTGATATTATATAATTTCTAACCTACAGTCTATAGTCTATGTATACATGTCTATGTCTATGGGTTATGGGTTCCCTTTACACTACGAGTACATTTTTCACTTACGATCTAAATATATATTTCAAAATACGCCGAAAAAGAATATGGTATTCATTTATAGAACATTTTATGTAATGCTAATTAAATATATATCAGCTAGTAAAATCTTTCGTATTTTCAAATATAATTTCTATAATAAAAAGGTATATAAATGTAATATCTTTAGTATAGGGAACCGTTCAAATTTAGTTTGACCTCTGGTATACAGACATACATGTTAGATAAGCACCTTGTAATCACAAATGTTTGCATTTTAAATTATCAATGCTTTTAATGAAAACAACTTGAAACGAGTCATATTTTTAAACGAAACCCAACCGGTTTCAAATTTTTTGCATATCACAAGTAAGATAGTACCTATGCGATACGCAAGAAGTTAATACGTTTGAACATTTAAAAGAAAAATTAAACCCTTAACGTATTCTAAAGTAGATGTTATATAATGGTATATACGAAGCATGAACATTATTCTTTATTTTATAGTAAAGAAGCATTTAGGGCCAAGCACACGCTTCCCGAATTGCCATACGATTATAAGGCACTAGAGCCGATCATATGCGCTGAAATTATGGAACTTCATCACTCGAAACATCATGCAACTTATGTGACCAATTTAAACGTTGCCGAGGAGAAAATGAAGGAAGCAGTGGCCAAGGGCGACGTTAATGCTCAAATTGCATTAGGACCTGCATTGAAGTTCAATGGCGGTGGTCATTTAAACCACTCGATTTTCTGGTGCAATCTGTCGCCCAACGGTGGTAAACCGGATGGTAAAAAAATATATAAATTCTTTTCTATTAAATAATGTTATTTTCTGTAACCGGTAAAGATAACGGTAATGATAAAGGTTGCTTTATGTTACAGCTGCCCTTGTTAAACAAATTGAAAAGGATTTCTGCAGCATGGAAGAGATGAAAAAACGCTTATCCGAAAGTACCGTTGCTGTTCAAGGTTCAGGCTGGGGTTGGCTTGGATACGACAAACAATCAAAATCATTAAGGATAGCCACATGTGCTAACCAGGACCCCTTGCAAGCTACAACCGGTTTGATACCGCTTCTCGGTATCGACGTTTGGGAACACGCCTACTACTTACAATACAAAAATGTTCGTCCTAATTACGTAAAGGCGATTTTCGATATTATCAACTGGAACGACGTCAACGGCCGATTCAAGAGCGCTGCGGGATGTTAAGGAGCACGGTCATTTCTAGCGAGCGAGTTGACTGTATGATAGCATCGAGAACGTTTGTTACGTAGTACGACGAAGATAACTTTGTACTTTCTTTCCTCTCATCTTATAAAGATGTTTTTGTTTTTGTATACATAATGTTTCTAATTAAATATACATTGATCGTGTAACAAGAAGGAAACCAGTAAAACAACCTGTGTACAAATCATTATATCGTTATCATACATTTTTTGCGGTGCATAGTATTTTATAGAAAATATTCGATATACATTAGACTGAAAATTTTATGCATTTACGAGAAAAACGAATAGAGTAGATACAAAACTTTTGTTCCTTACAATCGAAACTCTTTATTTTGCCTAAAGATCCGCAGTCTTGTACTCTACCGCAATAACGAAGAACTGTCAAAGTGACTTCGCGTAGTTGAAGTTAGCCGAACTACAACGAACTGTTAGTGAGAAAGCTGTCAAAGTGACTTTGCGAAGTCGAAGTAGCATTTGAATGGTTTTCGAGCGGCGCGGTGGTGGGGGTCGAGCAAACGAGCGCGCAGTTCGATTGCGCAGCGCGTTGTAAGTTCTAACCAGTTTTGCGTATTTGTGTATTTGCGTGCGGCACGAAGTATCCGAAAGATCAGCAAGAAGAGAAGAGATGTTGGCGTCTTACGCTTAGTAAGCTGTACAAAAGAGTGCCGACTGTGCCTTGCTTGCGACGAGAGCAGCCGAAAGAAGAGAAAGACGCTGGCGTGCGGCTTTGATAATCGATCGGTTAGATTCGAGTCGCGACGCGTACACGCACGTCATATCTGTGGGAACGTCGCGGAACGCGGAACCAGAACCAGTATGGCCGGAGTACCTCAGCTGTTTTCACGTCATTACCTACGTATCTGGTGAGTCAGATATTTCTGTTATTTTATAAAATAAGACGTTCGTTATTATCGCAGAAACCAGTCCGTGTGTCTTCGTAGCTGTTACAGGTTGATTCTCGGCTCGTGTATCGCCTCGCGTATCGTGTATCGCCAGTCGCTAAACGTCAAGTCTGCGTTACGAATTATTTCTGTGTTCCCTCTTTGTTTCATTATCTTAAATGCATAATTATACGTGCATAAGCATTCGTATAGACTCGGCTACTTTTTAAACCTCGTTAACGTCGCGTTCCGCTATTCCGGGTTGTCTCGTTGTTATTGCACTCCGTTGCATTTCATCCGACAGTTCGAGGATACTCCACATACAAAGGCAAACGTGAAAATATTAAACGATACTTGACGTAGGTTTATATGTTTAAAGCGTAAAGTAATGCGCATTTACTCGCGTCCCCTGTCGAAACAAAATATCGTTCAGGTGTTTCGATAACACTGAGAATATTCTATCGAGCGAATAGATTCTATGACGTAAAGTAACGTGCATGGTATCAGGTTGAACGTATAAGGGATTCAAGTTGTATCAATTTTTGACGCTATACATAGTTATGCCAGTATCGACGAAACACAGTCAGTTAGTCAGTCAGTCAATGAATCTCGAAGCGGTTAATAAGGGAGACGCGTGGAGACGTGTGTCATGCCCGCAGAACGGTTCGAACAGTTTCGAATGATTCGCAACTGTTCATAACGTAAGGTAACGCAAGGTTAGCGTATCCGTAGAAGTGTTAATTACTGATCGAAAGGGGCGCTTTCGCCCCAGTCGAGTTGAGTAGTCGTCTCCTTCCTGTGACAGGGTTCTTTCGTTATTTTTTTTTTGCTTCCAGCAAAGCACGAAGCTGCTCTCTTAGTATATGTATACTTTCACACGAACATGCCCGGGCCGTGGATCATTACAGGGTAACTGTAACACAGTTCCGCGAAGAGTTTCGAAAATTAGAGTATACAAGTGCAACCTCGCGGAAGGTTGGCGATGAAAAGATCGCGGTTCGTAAATTAAATCAGCTCGCCGACCCAAGTTCGTTGGGGACACGAATTGTGGGACCGAACGTCGAGTATCTAAATACGCGCGCAGCTTGGGATTGGAACTGTACCGGTAAAAAATTTCGAATTTTTTTCTCCAAGTCGGAGAATTAAAGCGAGGGAGAAATGAAAAACGTTTCCCTCGGTTATTCCGAATGAAAAATGATTTACTGGAAGTAACGAGACTGTAGGAGTATTCTGGAAACATTCTGTCGCTTCGTTTACGCAAACGAGTACTTACTCGCGAAATGGGTTAAACGAGGACAGTACGAGCCATCGACGCGAACCGATACACGGATTATAGTACTCGAGTACGGATTAAGCGTCGAGTATCCAACGATTGGCCCACTGTCGTTCTCACCATTTTCAGTCGAGTGTAAACTTCTTTCTTTTAGCTAATTAATAGTGTTCTCACTTCTCAGAATTCTGTAGCGAAAAACGCGTACTCAAGAGAGCTCTAATTATCGCGCATTAATATTCACTAAATCGATTTCAACATGCGATAATTAACGCGTTAACGTTGATACGCGTGTGTCGACGAAGCTTCTTTACCATTAGAACTTTCAAATAATACTCTCTATCTTCGATAAGGTGCTTATAAAGAAACGTGGTAATATTTACGCTTATATGCACGTTTTTCTAATGGATTGCATCTATAAGAGATAGTATTTTATTGATTAGAAAATCATAAACCGTTCTATAGTAAAATTTACTATTCTTTTATGGTGGGGGGGGGGGGGGGGCGTATGATGTCACGTTTTCAGAATGACGTCCATAAAATGTCAACGTACGTCAATGGTATTCTGTATACACAAGATATTGCTATGTTACGGTACAGCAATGCGAGGAAACAATTTTCTACATCGGTTGTAAAGACAATATTAAACATAAATATTCTTTGCAACACTTTTTGTAAGCTAATCCATACATATAGAATATAGACAAAGATTTATATAATAAGAAATATTTATCAATGTTGGGACTGTTAAATTACACAAGAAATTCCTTCAATAGTAAATCAAATTTATTTATTGCTATTTGTTAACGCTTTCCTATATCTACTTCGAAGCGTAGTACAGCGGTACAGGATACAACCCGATTAAGTGTCATCGACAACTCACCTCTACTCTACCATAGAGAACCATTATAGTGGCGAAACTTGACCTTTTCCCAAAACCGAAAACCAATTTGGAGCGCGCATGCGTCTCTAGGTAACACCGCCATGAACGTAGCACTGTAGAAAATCGTGTTATCGATAGCTAAATTAGGAACGAAATTTAAAGACAAACTATTGCGCAGAGATCGATAGTCGTTGAACTTTGCAAATCTGTTACTTAGCATCATGGATCTCGCTAACATCAAATCACGATACAGTCGACGCAAACGCGATACAAGTACGCTTCTTATTTTATCACGGTTTTAATAGACTTATAAGGGTTTACACGCGTTTGTCCCTGGGAGCTTCTACCGGTAGAGTCTTTTTTGGTGTGTTACCGAGAGCCTTTTAACAGGGTTTCTCGTTCTTCTAAATAAGAATACAGGAAAGAAACGAATAAATCATGTGTTCGTGTCACAGCAATATGACGCGTTAAAATATTAGACTCTCCGATTGCAATATTATTTAGTAGTTTCTGTGTTATCTAGTTGTTATAGACCGATGTCGATAGACGCATAGGTCTGCAAAGAACCGTGAACGAAGAGCCGTGAGTCAGCTCTGGCCCAAGGTCCCTCGATTCGGGGGCACCAAGATCAGAGGCTTGGAAAATCATTTAAATTTCTTGGAATATTGTTTTAATTTTCGACCCAAAGATTGGACCGCTTGGTTCTGGGGCGAGAAACCATTTTCGGCCGAAATCGAACGCGCGAAGGAACGAAAGAAAGGCACCGTAGGCACCGTAGACCCTATTTGCCGACATCGTGGATATCTTTACTTATTGATTGCTCCGTAGAAATTGGCCGGCGCCGCCCGTGCCCGTGCCCGCGTCGCATCGGTCGATCGTCGGGTTGCAGACTGACGTCATCCATGCCTTTACGCCTATTGATTTTCTCCTCTAGGCGCGATGCGATTGGTCCATAAAACGGAGAAAGCGGCCGCGCACGACCCTGGACCACGATGTGGTGCGAGCGCGCGCAACCCCGACGCGCACCCCCGCCAACCACTAGCCGCCATATTGCTCTCGACCACCTACCACCCTACACTACCGGTTTAGATTCTACTTTACTTTTCGAGGGCGAATTTCGAATTTTGAATCTCCGTCGGCTTATTAGATCGATCGATTCGACATATTCATTTCTGCTGACCTTTTTTTTTATCTACGGGGATATTTTTACTCTCGTGTTCCGAATAATTCGGATAATTTTCATCCCGTTCCGTCATCCATTTTCCTCCAACGGAGTTTACGTTCTCTGGGACGTGGGATCACACATAGAAAATTTTTCATTCGAACACAACAATTTTACGAACAAGCCTATACCTTAGTTACCAGGCAGATGGGAGGCGACGATTGAACAGAATGGCGCGACGTCGTTAATTAGATACGCTTTACACAGAAGTAACGTATGACGAATTGATTGTAAAGATTTTAAAGATTGTAAGATTTAAAAAAAAATATGAACGGACTTATTATTGAACCTAATAGAAATATCCGCGCGTTATGTGTTTTTTTGCAATGGAGTGGCGAATCAATTAATGCAATATGATCCCGAAACGGAGCATGCATACTTCACTCTAATCACTGGAAAGTAATCCACTAGTACGCCGTGTTGAACATTCCTCGAAACCGAGTCCTACGGGGCCGCCGCACCGCACCGGCCGCGATAATCAGGACTGATGCGTTTACGATCAATTTGTCATAATTACACTCGGGCTGTCTTCTCTAAGAGCTGCTCGAATTACAAGACAGGAAATTAGGGCGATTGCAACCGGGCCAGGGGTAGAAAAAAATTGCAGCACCGAAGACTTGTTTTGTTTTCGATTAATATGTATGCACATATATTAATCTGCATCGGCGTTTATTGTATATAATTCAGGGCAGCCTGGCGTTGGAAAAGTAATTAATTCGAACGAACCAACGCCAAGGTTTCCTCTTGAAAACAAATTACAGAAAATTATCCGGCGAACCTACAATTACGTTGAACAAATTGCAGCGCGACAGTGCAATTTGTAGTCGCGGAAAGATGATACTATGACACAACATCTGCGTATTTGCCTGTATACCGTATACTGTGTAAACCTGTAAATCGAGAACGATTAAATCGTCGATACGGAATACCGTATCCACGAGAGAGGTGTCGAACGACACATCTTTTTTTTTATTTCGATCTAGTGGCACAGAAGTCAAAATAAAATGGAAGATCACGTGGACGGTTTCTTCAGGTCTCGTTTGACCTGTTTCTAC
Source organism: Lasioglossum vierecki (assembly GCA_028455595.1). Taxonomy (NCBI): domain Eukaryota; kingdom Metazoa; phylum Arthropoda; class Insecta; order Hymenoptera; family Halictidae; genus Lasioglossum; species Lasioglossum vierecki. Next base: position 11,879,013 of record CM052343.1, read on the forward strand.
TTTCCCGGCATTACAGTTTATTTTCGTGACTCTTTCGTGTTTAAGTAATCGTTCCATACATTGTTCAAAGAAATCGAGTATCTCATTGAGTACTAAAATTATTTTAGTAGACGGTTTCTTTCGTGATGTACTTTAGATTACAAGAATGAAAGAGAAACTCGAAATGAGAATTGACTTTTATCTTTGACGAATATATATATCAAGTCGCTTTTATTATTACGTAGAAAATTTTCCCGGTGTCGTTTATCTCGTTCCAAAATAAAACTATTTCGCGTTTCTACCAACCTGCCTCGATGCCGGTTTCTCAAGATCAATTCTTCCCAAGGTTAGAGTGCATGAATGGCAGACACGCGTCACTCGAAAATCGCGTTCGTTGCTGAGGCGGTCAATCCGAAGGATAACGGCTACCAAGGATAATTTCTGCATCGTTCGCTCTGGCGCGTAGGAATTTAATGTCCGGGGCACGGATGCGTGGGTTTCGGCTGTCGTTATCGCTATACCGATGCGATGGTCTGACGCGTGGTCTGACGTCATCGATTTGCGTGACTCGTTTCGTGAGTTTCTTACTCCCCGAGAAAGTTTCCACTTGGTTTCCACTTATTCACCGTTCGCCATTTTCGCTTGAAATTTTCACGGCATTAGAACACGATATGTTTGAGTATAGGCGTTAAAAGAAAGGTCTAATATACAGAGTGTTCCAAAATTCGTGTACTTCCCGGAAATGGGAGGTTCCTTGGGTCATTTGAAGCACATTTTCCTTTACAAAAATGACGCCAGCGGCTTTGTTTAGGAGTTATTAACAAAAAACACAGACCAATCAGAGCGCGGCTAGAGCAAACGGAGTCCGACTCAGGGACAGGTCCCGCTTAGCGTGGCGGCGCCATTGGCCGAGCCAGAATCAATCCGCTGTAGTCGCGCTCTGATTGGTCCGTGTTTTTCGTTAATAACTCCTAAACAAAGCCGCTGGCGTCATTTTTGTAAAGGAAAATGTCGCTTCAATTAACCCAAGGAACCTCCCATTTCCGTGAAGTACACGAATTTTGGGACATCCTGTACATGTATAGGAAATAATTATTTTCCATATTTAACGTCGCTTTTTGAATTCTTTTTGAGAATTATATCGCGACGGGGACTTACCACCTTGGGTGGGCACCATAGGAAATAATATTTGGAACGTGTGACAGGTTTAACGATGTTTACGGGTGGTATCGGTGATGTTTCAACAATCTGTTGCATAAAATCTAAATACAGGTATTAAGCATGACTAACGTGCGGGTGGGATGCGCGACCTTTGTTCTTCTCTAGAAACTATATACTTACATCATCTTTAAGGACACGTTGGAAACGTTGTACGGTAAATCCTCGGACAGAAACCTTCCACTTACTCGGACAAACTGACCATATTTGATCGTATCGAACAGGTGCTGAGTAAATACGTTTTACCACGTGGCGGGTGTGTTGTTTGTTCTGTTCGGTGAATCGCAACCGTCCATTTTCTCGAGTATAGCAACTACCGTATAAATACTCGGCCTTCAAATACTAATTTATTGGAATTCGCAAACATATCTACAACATTTTATTTCGATACTTTTCATTTATATACATTGTTGCGAATAGAATTAAGAGCGTTCATTATTTGTAGCGCAAAGGTGGCGATAATTGTTTTTATTGCGAGATTATTGTAAGACATACCGTATATTGTAGGAATATTATAATTCTCTGTTAAAGACATGTAAAAACGGCAAGGCTGGATCGAGAAAGAATGTTATTGTTATTTGGAATAATGATGCGTGCAAACTCTTAAGCGGGTACCGTACCCTCTGAATATTACTAGAATATTACTAGATTAGAGGGTAACAACAGTGTTTACGGAGTTCGATTGTGTGTCCTTATACGAGCATATTAGGAGCTGTGTGAGGGTTAATTAAAGAGAGGAAGCGGGCTCTTCTCATGATTTAACGAGATTATGTTTATATTTAATAATATGAGCGTCCAAAGTAGGGGAAAAATCGAGACAACCACCCTCAGGTTCCCATGTATTTTTCTAATACAAAACGAATTTTTTTTACTTAAATCATGATGAGAGCCACCTACAATCCACAAACCCTACTCTTTAGAATGAGCCCTTACACAGCTCGTAACATGCTCGCATAAGGACAAACGTCGAACCCCGTAAACACTGGTTTTACCCTCAAATCTAGTAATATTAGAATAATATTCAGAGGGTACGGTGCCCCTTTAAAGGTGTTAGCCCGACGCGTGCAGGTAGTCGAGTGGCCGTTTATGGACCGCACAGTGGTCCAATTCGAGAAATTCCGTGACATTCGTGTAGAACTTTTGAACCATAAGAGATATTGCCATGAAATTTGGACTACATAATGTAGTAATGTTACTTAACAGATAGGTTAAGAAAAAAAATAACAACAATTACATACTTTAACAAGGTAAACAATAACAACAAAAAAA
>CM052343.1:11881578-11906671 GCA_028455595.1 Lasioglossum vierecki
CTTCTAGGTCAATGGGAAGTACCCAAAAGGTTTTGATGATCTGTCAGTCAGTCCGTCAGTCAGTGACAAATTTAGCGATTTTTGTGGTCCTATATCTCGGAACCTACTAATGTTGGAAGATTAATGTTTTGCCAATATTGAGACATGATAGCACTTAACAAGTGTACGAAATTACATCTCTCCATCTGCCTCCAGTTCCGAGTTACCAGCCTCTAAAAAACGGCCAAGTTGTTTCGTGTAAAAGGAGGTAGTGCGAGAACTTGGCTGGTGCACTACCGTGCACCTAGATTTTGAGCTTTTCTGCGCTTTTTCGCGCATTTCCCGGTTTTAAATGCGTTCTAAAAATCTGAAAAAATGTGACATATGTTGGATCCCAAGGCGGATTTTTGAGAATTTTTTCAGATTTTTTGATTGCAAACTGTGGTCGTAAAAAATGAAAAACCTAAAAAAATCGGAGAAACATTTTTTTCTCAAAAATATAAAAACATGCCATTCCAGTTTTTGATTCCCTGATAAACTACCATAACAGGCAGTGTTGTCAATTTTGATTAGATTTTTTGTTGTGGGAAATCGCTGTTAAAAACAATAAAAACCGATTTTTTCAACGTTTCTGCTATGTAGTGGAAAGTTGGCTTTACTGATTGTGTATAATAAGTCATTTTTAGCATTATTACATTGAAACAAGCAATTGTTTGACCTAAAAAATATGATTTGACGGAAAAAGAAATTGTATACTGTGCGATGTATACTCAAATGTTCAAATTGATTCCAACATCATCGGTTAATCGTCGGACTAGCAAGCGGATATGCTGGGTTCGAATCCTGTTGTTGGTAGTATTTTTTTTCTTTTCCATCTAACATTATTTTTCCAATCTTTTATTATATAGGTTGCTCATGGGAGTTTAATAATATTTTTTAATGTTTTAAAATATTTAAGTAACATTTTTAAGTAAAGTACATAGAATAATTATTTTAGAGTATCTATTATTTCCTCGATTCTCTCATTCTACATGTTAACCATGGTGGTCTTGTTTAACATTTTATCATTAAAAAACATTAATCTAGTTTCTAAGTCTTGGGTCAAAAAAACTTAGGGAGGAAATGGGACCAGTATTTTGAAAGTGAGGTGTCAGGGGATTTCAAAAAATCTAATCGGTCTACAGCTGTAGAGGCTGAAGGGGTTACTATTGTTGGACGAGATCGCAAAAATATTTGATGTACACTATCTTTACAGAAAAATATTAAAACACGGCAACTCTTACAGAAATATCACGAACTTGCACCATTTTTTCAAAACTAAACGGGAATTTTTTTCTCATAAACCTTAGAAAGAAAAAGGAATCATTTAGGTTATTTGTTCCTGACAAAATTAATTTTATCCTGCAACTACCCCCACGGGCAAGCTAGAGGGTTGAAATTTTGCTGAGATGGTTTTTCTGGGTCAGCTTTCGAATGGTTCTATAGCCGTTGAAAAATGTGTAAGGGCAGTTTTGACCATCTTAATCGGCTAGGCCCTTTACGCCACTGTTCGCTAACGTCGTGAGTTTGTTCTTGATCGTGCAAGAGGCCGGCTCCTGGTTCCAGATGTGCGAGCATCGGTTTACAAAGAGTAAGGAATATGATTCCTTCCTTTCTGGTACGAGAATTGCCGCGCCATACGCCAGTAGCGTTGATCAACGATTAAGTCCTCCGCTGCGCCGCGCCGGGTTTATTTGATCAACCGGCCACACTGGTTTCGCAATCGACGACCGTTTAATGGCTAAAGCAAGTCGGAGGAGTCGGGTTTAACGAGTCCCACAAAACGATTACAGGTGTTGGATCGATCGGCACGTGAAATCGATTTAACTCAGGCTTTCTCTCCACGCGATCACGAGTAATTTTACCAGGGGGGATGGAGCACGATTGAGGAGACGAATTCATTAATCCCCGACTCACGGTTCTGTGGGCAAAGGGTTATTTTCAGTTTAGAAATCGAGGCGGCGAGAGGGTCACTGCGATTTTACGTCACCCCGTGTCCTCCCATTTGCCCAGCCAACAGAAACCCGAACCCTGAAACCATTCACGACAACCAGCTGCGTGAAACGGTATCGTTGCAACGGAGAGACCAGGGTTGCACGTTCTGCGTTGTAAACGCCGGGCAAATTCGCTGAATAAATAGAGGTTCTCGGGCAATTTTGATGATTTTGGCCAGGCAACCGTCCTTCCAACCGGGCACGTCGCGCGTCGATCCAAATAGACCTTTGACTTCGCTAGTTGCGGATGTATGTTCACGACTGGTCGAATCGTTACTCGGATTCGGAGATCGTATTCAACTATTCGAACAAATCAATCATTTCCGCTTCGCGCAATCGGACAAAATTCTGTCGATCCGTTGGTCATCGAACAACTGAAACCCGTGCCGAGAAATATCGACTTGCACCATTCTTGCACGAAACTGTTTACAGTATACGCGCGCCTTACCTCGGCCAGCGGTTATTTATATTTTCCATCGTTCGTACCGTCGATGTATTTTTGTCGGTAGATGAATAAACATTAATGAATTATAAAGGAATTGATAAGGTTCGATTTAGGAGATCAGCACGATATAGGCAACCCTCCCCTAATTACCAGGTGACCGGCAGATAGCGCATGCGCGTTGGCACAGCTATCGGCTAATGGTCGACGGCACGGGGAGGGGGGTGAGTGGGTGAGCGCACGCAGCGCCTCTGTTCTCTTCTGTTCGTTATTCGTTATTCGTTATTCGACGGCCGACCGCCGACCGCCGACCGCCGACCGCCGAACGCCGAACACCGAACGGAGGTGTCGCAGTGACTCGTTCATCGGGACAGAGGGTGGCTTGGTAGCACAAGTGCGTTGCGTTGCGTTACGTTGCGGTGCGTATGCGTGCCTGTATGAAAGTGCGCGAGCGTGCACGCTCGATCGCGAGCGATACGTGTGCCGATTCAAATGCGTTATAATGTCCGCGTACGTGTCCCATAAGATTTTCGAGGACCATCAAAGAATTGCTAGTGCGCCGACATAGTGACAGTCGCGTGTGCTTTCTTCCCGACGACTCGCACCACCGAGTGTCGGCGTTCGCCATTTACAATTGTCACCGTTCTTCCCATCGTATCGGCCGCGCCGACAGCGAACCAGCAACAAATTCGCCAAAGATCCGTCGAGATCGGATCAGCCCGCAGGTAAAACCATATCGTTGAAACGTTCTTGACGACGACGACGACGACGACGACGACGCGACGGTGCTCGCGGATCGATCGTCGAAGACCCACGTATCGTTACCTACGCCCGTCTCTTTCTCTCTCTCGCTCTCTTGCTCGCTCGCTCGCGCGCGCGGCGCTCTCGAACTCGACGTTCGTATCGATCACACAGTGGTGTTTTCGCTTTTCCATCGAGCTACGTTACGTCGAGACCTCCCGACGTACACCGTTTCTCGAGTTTTTTCTATCTACCACTATGCACGATGTTCTAGCATCGAGCCAGTCGACGACATTTTGTCCGCGCATCGCTGGGCATTACGGATCTGTAGGTACTACAACGTGTCGGACAACTCGATTTGTATTTCGGGCTAGATCGAAACAAGTCGAGCAGATCACGGAATCATACCGCCTCATTCTACCCTTAAACCGAAAGAGATAGACTGCGGGAGCTCATACGGGCCCAAAACTTCGTCTACCCGAACTTCCCTACTTCTGTCGGTTTATTCGAAAGACTGTCACCAGAAGATCGTCATACGCTTCTACGGTCCTTGTTTATTTTGATAAAAGGAGACTGACACACTCGCCGTATCGTTCGCTCGTCGAGCGTGTCGATCTCGCCGGGACCATCGATCCTGAAAAGTTGTACCGTGCAAGGAAAATCGAGGCACGCGCTAATCGGATTGGATTTGAGAACACGTTGCCACGTCAATCGTATTCGAATCGATTGCGGATGACCGAATTATAGATGGTTCGAGTGACTACTAATCGCGGAAATTGGAATTTCGTTGACCGAGGTTACCGTGAAAGTCGAATGCCCCTCTCTCTCTCTCTCTCTCTCTCTCTAGCCTCTCCTCTCCTCTCCACTCCTCTCCTCTCCTCTACTCTCCTCTCGTGTCGTGTCCTCTCCCTCTTTCTCCTCTGCCACCTCCTCTCCTCCCCTTTCTCCTCCTCCTGCTCCTCTTTCCGCGTCGTTATCGATTGCAGGCTGCTGATGTTTTTATGTCCATTTCGGGAACGTAACACGCGCAGTGGTTGAATGTTTTCGTGAAATTGCGATATTCGCTCCCCACGAACACGCAGAAACGCTTTCTCAGGTTGTATTTTCCTTATTCGTCCATGGAAAAGAAAACTTGGGTGGCGGACATTTCAAGATCTAAGCGTCCGAAGGCGAGGTTCACAGTCTGGAGAATTGACCTCGCGATAACCTCGGCCAACTGAAAAATCTCGAATCTTTTGAAACTTTGCAAATTCGTGAAGCGCTCTAGTCGTAGTCTGAATCTATTCGATTACATTTTCACGTTATCGCAAACTGTACGATTGTAACGTAACGTCGATTTTAGCGAGGAGATTTTCCACCATTGACTACTTCCTGGTATTATTTATAGAACATAGAACGTTGTAATACCGCTCCACAGGAATTATGTATTCAAAGCGTTGTACGGTCTTGCATACTTTGTATGTTTGCTCCATATTCGCTAGACTTTGTCGATATTTCAGCGAGAAACTTCTATAACGCGATTCGATATCCGTCTGTTCGAGCACGAAATCGCAATGCAAGAAATATGCAACAGACAATGAGTTTTTTTCGAAAAAACCCGATTCCTCAAATATTTCGTGATCAAGTCCGTCGAGAGGACTTTATATATCGTAACGTGATATCCGATGCTTCGAGAGCTTAAGAGTGCCAATGAAAAACAAATCTGTAAGTGTACTCGCCATTCGATAATAAAAGCGTTTTCTATCAAGAAATCACCCGTTGAAATTGACTATACATATAAAGTGCTCGCTCGTTGGAGGATAACGTACTTGTTTCGAGTATTTCACTTTTAAATTATAGCTGACAGAATTCCTACATTAACTAGAATATTATAACTATATTTTTCTTTGTGGCGCACAGGTTCGATCAAGTAAGACAGTAAAAAAGAAAGGAAGGAAGTGTTTCGTCCTAGACCCACTAGAGGACTCATCAGTAAGGCTATCTAGTGGGTCTTGCCTTATACACGATAGGATGCTAGAAGGCAATTTGGAAATTGTATTTATACTGTAAGGTGACATTTCAGTAACTAGCGAGAAAGACTGATTATTTTTGTCCATCTAGAGGACGATGTGAGAACTAGGGTTCGTTCTTCTTCTAAACATCTTTTTCTCTACCTCTGGGACGTAGTCAGATAAAATTGTCTTTCTTTTAAAATTTGTAATTTATTCGCCATTGGTTTATTAATAGGTTTAATTTTGCGATCGAAAATTTAAATATTATAACTATATCTTTCTTTGTGGCGCACAGGTTCGATCAAGTAAGACAGTGAAAAAGAAAGGAAGGAGGTGTTTCTATTAACTAGAATGTAGTAATAATGTAGCGATGCTATACGAAGCGTACTCGAAATAATTTGCTGAATTTTCTATTCAATCGGAATTTGAATATAAATCTTATTTTGCAATGTGCCGAAGTTCAGTTTTCGTGATTTTGTGGAAGCTACGCACGCGTTGGGACCCGATTAAAAACGATTTCGGTGAGGCGTAAGCGATAGGCGAAATCGATACGTCGCGTCGGTTGGCGCGGCGCGGCGACGTTAGAGCGATTTGAATCGCTATTCGTATCGCCAAGTAGATTCGCTCAGCGCTCGGTCAGACTCTTGAAATGATTTGTGTCAGCATGTGGTCAGACATCGGCCGTTTGCAGTTTTTGCAACTTTCAGCCTACATTATCGATTGCGTGATACATAGCTATGGAATCGTTGTTCTCGTACCAAGGATACGCGTGTTAACTATCAGGTGTCGTTTTCTTCATTAAATTACGCCATCGCGTCCGACGACTATTGCACCGAGAATTACATCTTTAGACCAGTGTTCCGATTACAACCGCCGTTTTTCGCGCATGCGCGGCCAAAACAGTAGCGTATCCACAATAACGCAGCAGAGCGGTCAGAGCCCGGGAAGAATTTTTTCGGAACGCCTAAAGGGCGCTTCTGGGCGCTTGCGTTCAACGAAAATCTATTTTTCTCGCTTGCTGCTGGGGATTTCGACTCGAAAATGCTATGAACGTCTTAGATTAAATGTTTCCTCATAAAACGAGTACCAACAAGGTCTATTTAAAAAGTATTTTGAAAAATCCATTTTTTCGCTTGCTGCTGGGTATTTTGATTTGAAAATGTCACGAACGTCTCAGATGGAAGATTTCCTCATAAAACGAGTACCAGCGAGGCCTATCTAAAAAGTATTTCAAAATTTGAAAAATCCATTTTCTCGCTTGCTGCTGGGTATTTTGACTCGAGAATGTCACGAACGTCTTAGATGGAAGATTTTCTCATAAAACGAGTACCAGCAAGGCATATCTAAAAAGTATTTCAAAATTTGAAATATTCATTTTATCGCTTGCTGCTGGGTATTTTGACTCGAAAATGTCACGAACGTCTTAGATGGAAGATTTTCTCATAAAACGAGTACCAGCGAGGCCTATCTAAAAAGTGTTTGAAAATTTGAAAAATGCGGGATGCTTAAGGTGCCCCATTTTATCGAAAAGGTTTACGTTACTGAGGCTGAAGTCGCCGCGCATGCGCGAAAAAAGGCGGTTGTAATCGAAACATTTGTTTAGACACGTTACATTATCGCACGGATTTTCCATAGTCGAGGGTGAATAATTCTTTCTCGCAAGTCGCTGTTGACGTAGGTTAATACCTTGAACAGCGTTGCGTCACCCTGTCGGGTTATTTCTTCGACTTAAATGTCACTTCCATTTACTTTCCGCATGAGATAATTGCAGAAGGATGTTTATCGGAGAGATAGGTTTTTGAGAAGGTATTATCCATTTCAAAGGAGTATCGTTTTATTTCTCGCTAACATTTAACGGTAAACCTACCAACCTACCAACCTACCAACCTGCCTATCGGTCAAAATAACCATGTTCAGGTTTATTTATTTGAAAAATCGATCAAGCTATTCCGTATTAATATGGCTTCCTCTAGTCCTCTTTTATTGGCTCTATTATTTCTTTCTGCGCAGTTCCTAAACAGGTCCGTGGTTCTTCGCTCTTTAGTGTCCAGAGTCACAGACAGTCTTCGGTTCGTTGCTAGTATTTATAGATTGCTCGAATTTCCGTTTCCGAACGGTATAACTTTTAATTCGTTAGAGTAATGCCTTACTAATTAGTTAGCCAGCGCGTAAAAACATCTGAGAAAACATATGCACAGTTCGAGTTATATTACTTGACACGTTGAAGAATATCTCTAATATCTGTCTGTTCTATTCAATTCATGGAAACGTAACGAAATTAATTCTGCGGAATAATAGGATAAGAAGAAACACGACAAAACTACGCGATGCTCGTTACGGTAGAATTAAAAATTATTTCTAGACTTTCGGACGCAGAACGGAAACATTTTTCATTGGAAATTCAGTCTATAAGAAAGAAGGAAATGAGTAATAGACTCGGACTCCACAGATAATTCCTCATACTCGTTTTAGTAGTAAAACTCAGCCATTCGTCTGGCAACAAGTACAACACGAACTGTGTCGTGTTTTTTTGTTACTCGATTTGGAAAGGATTTGTATTCGTATTCTGGCCGTCAATTGTTAATCTGACATAGTCATTGGGGCAGATTATAAATAATACTGTTGATAAATGTTAGAAATTGTTCGAACATACTTCTATCAAGAATTGAACTTAAAGTTTCTTGAAATCAGTATTACCATAATCCCATTCATCCAATTCTCATTACGCAAATTGACAAGAACGCGATTATCTAAAGGACAATGACTCCCGTGACTAATTAATCCACTGAAAGACGAGTTAGGATAATAGGTCTGTAATCGGCATGGTAGCCTGATGAAAGCAACTTTACAATGCAATTCCGCATCCGTAGGAAACATAACGCATCTAATTAAGATATTTTAAGCATCCACTGAAATATAAAAGTATTTTGAAGCAAATGGAAGCCAATAATATAAGGCTTACCTGTTTCTTTACAATATAAATATTTCCTTGACGTTCTCGGAGCGTATGCACGCTTCATCGAGTACATGGACTAATCGCGAGATCAAATATAGAAATTGATTTTTCTCGCGTTATTTATAGCGCGCTGTGCAAGTTCAGGAAGAACGAAAGAATACAGAATCAGGATACGGTTTTCGATTTTGCTTCGAGACTGTAAATCTGTAAATGAAGTGACGCCTAAATGATACGCATTACGTCTTCTCGAATGACGTTTAGGCTAACGAACGGAACGTTTTTAACGATCATTAGGTGTTTTGTTTAGGTGTTTCGGCCTCTCGTTTAGTTTAATCGCGATAGAGGAGAATATTGGTGAATGGAAATATGAGCGAGGCAACTGCGCGCGACCATCATGAATCAAGATTATTGTTGATACGTTCTGTGAATAGAACGCTCACCTTTCTGGTGATCGCGAAACGGAACATTACCGGCGATCCCCGTGCATCCTTTGATCGCGCGTCAATTCGTTCGGTGTTCATTGGCTCGTTTAACGACTGTCCCGGGAGTAGACGGGTAATCATCCCCCAATCTGCGAACATTCTGTCGGGGATATCGATCCTTTACGCCCTTCATGCACCAGTTATTCTCATCGCCTGTGTAATCGACGACGCGCCTCGCCACGAAACTTGCTGTGATTCGATCGGAATTGATCGGAATCAAATGAATTAATTAAATATCTCAATAACGATACACTGTGGAACGAACGTAAAATCCAACGTAAGAAAAACTTTAACGATCGAACCTTAATAGCGTTCTCAAGAAAAAAGTTTATACTAACTGTAACGTTTCACAAACGCTTCGTTTTCGATTAAATCGAGTTAAAGAAATGTCCGCTATTGGATTAGAATACCGGCCGGAGCGATTTATCAGTCGAGGGTAAGTCGAGGTCGAGTAAGTTGACGGGGTCGAGGTATGCTGGAAAATGTTCTATCGAAGATCATCAGATGGGCATGAGATTCCGTTTTTATTAAGTCTCGCTGCATGGGCGACCTTATCGGAAATACTCGGTTTTATACGGCCGAGGCTCGACGGTTTTTTAATCGACGCGACACGACGGGTTTATCAATACGGATGAAAAGTTTTTATCGAGGAAAGTGCAATGAAAATCGAATTAGTTGATAAACATCGATTAGGAATGAGATATTTCGTTGGTCCGTGTCCGTGGTCCTGCGTCGGTGATGGAACGAAATTGTCACGGACGGAAGGCATTGTTTTAATTAATCCGCGAATTCGGGTCACGTTCAATGGAAGAACGCGCTCCTCCTTATCGCATCGTTCGCTTCCGCGTTGTCGACACCACCGCTAACGACACCCCTGTTTGTTTGTTGCAGAGAAACGAGGAAAAAGTCTATCGCCAGCACCGCCGCCGTCGTGACCCGACGTTGAATTAAAAACAGTAGAAAAATGTCGTCGGTAAAGGTGGCGGTGAGGGTACGACCCTTCAACAATCGGGAGATCTACCGTGAGGCACAATGCATCATCGAAATGTCCGGCAACACTACTTGTAAGTATAATGAATCTCACTACCTTTTCTTCGTCGCTCTTCACAGGGATTCGGTTCACCCGAATCCGAATATATGTATACGCCGCTCTGGGTGTTCTATCTCTCGTATTCACTGTCTCCTCTGCACTTTCTCTGCTCCTTTGTCCGCGTGTAATTAAAAATGTTAGACGCGTCGCATCGGCTAGCGAGCGAGTCACCGTTCTTTCAAAAAGCAACAATATCGCGTTAATTAAAAATATTTTTCTTGTCTCCCTTGTCTGATAAAAAGAATGTAGAACATTACAGAACAATTGCGAATGTTGCTGCGGCAGCACAGACTTTGTGTTACATCCTAGGGGTAAATGAATCCACAGAATCGGATAAAACATACAAAAGTATTTATTACAAGGGTATCGGCGACAACGTTCATTCGTCGAAGTAATTATCGAGGATAGAAGTAAAGGATAGGGAAAAGGAATAACCAGAACGAGAGCGAGCAGACCGATTAATTAATCCTATTCGCATATTTAACATTCTATTCTTTTCTTTGCGTGTTCCAGCGATATTGAACCCCAAGGCACCATCGGGCAGCAAAGATGCAGTGAAAAGCTTCAATTACGATTATTCTTACTTTTCCATGGACGTAAGTATTCTGTCTTGATCGACCCCATTCGTTTTCAATCCCAGGAAACCCCGCTTCTCTGTCGCAATATTAACTTTAATCTTCCACGAAAAGCAGCGTACGTCGCACATTAGTGCTACAAGTTAAAATCATGTTAAAGATGAAACTTATGGATAAGCTCGTACTACTTGTTAGTAGTAACAACATCTACTGACCAGCTTGGTTAAGGTCAAGGTTCAATAGCAGTTGTCGTTAAAGCGAGAGTAGCTTATATGTTAATCGCCGGTAGTTATCAACTTCATGCAATCCATAATTTATTTTTCTTACCACGTTCTTTTTACATGTAACGGTGACCGTGTTTTTTAGCTGCTAAGCTACTAAAATTAAACGAGCATATCTGTAACGTAGTTGCGCTGTAACATAGTATCTGATTCTTGATAAAACTACAGCGGTATCAGAAATCAGGAATCCCGTACTACTTTGGAAAATGAAATTTTCCAGTTCTTTCAATTTGCATTATTTCTGTTGTAGCCGAACGATGTCAACTACTCCTCCCAGATCATGGTCTACAAAGACATTGGCGAGGAGATGCTCGAGCACGCTTTCGAAGGTACATACATGGATTTAGACGCAGTCTGATCGTGTTTTTTCGGGATTGAACCGAAGGGGGCGAAGACGAGTGCTACGCGTCACTCGAATACATTCAGACCCAAGCATCTCTCGGAATTTACGTCGTGGAATCGACACACTGTTCGCATACCTCTGATACAGGAATGGGGGTTGAGACTATGTGGCATTCTTGTCAGGCCGTGACGCCGTCACGCTATCGCAACCGAGCCTCGGTTACGTGAACAAATATTTTCGCTTTCGCGACAATAAAAACATAAAAAGAAACGTTACCTCTTCACTCGCGATCGATATTCGTCCGAACTAGTATGAAAAGTTTGAAATCGAGTACTGTTTAGGATTCGAAAGATTCCCATGAACGTCGTTACGCTATTCAACATCGCGAGAGCGCTACACGAGACAGCGACGAAAATTGCGAGTTGACCGCTTATTTCAATATTTGGATTTTGTCTTCGACACAGAAGACCACGAATCACTTGATCGTGAGACATCGCACACTTGACACGCGCTCATCGCTTCCTTATACAATTTACGTGCCGATAACCTTGTGTTCATTGTTGAGTTACCCGATTCAGCGTTTATCACTGTATACGCGTCTATCGTGTTATATCTTATTGCCGGAGTGTTCACCGACTGTTAAAAGGGCAAAATAAAGAAAACCGCTCGGTTGTGCGTTCATCGTGAATTGATTCCTTCGTCTGTACTCGTCGATCACTGTATATCCTCGTCAGGAGGAGGTAGTCTCGGTTATCCTCCTGACTATTCGAGTCAAAACAAGTACAGTAAAGTGTCGATCTAACAATGAGCGCGACAAAGGTGGACGTTCCAAGTCGGTCCGCCTATCCCTTCCACCGGGGGATATGTATGTATACCGGGGGCCTTGCGGTCGTCCGCGTTTACACGCGTTCTCCTTTTCTACGTTTGATGACCTTTCACGTGTTTTTTCATTGTTTCCCACAGGCTACAATGTTTGCATATTCGCGTATGGACAGACCGGTGCCGGCAAATCGTACACTATGATGGGCAAGCAAGAGGAAGGTCAGGAAGGCATTATCCCACAGATTTGCAAGGACCTCTTTAAAAAAATCAGTCGCAACTCGAACGAATGCTTGAAGTACTCGGTGGAAGTGAGTTACATGGAGATCTATTGCGAGAGGGTACGGGATCTGTTGAATCCCAAGAACAAAGGAAATCTTCGTGTACGAGAGCATCCTCTTCTTGGTCCGTACGTCGAGGATCTGTCTAAATTGGCCGTGATGTCGTACGAAGATATCCACGACCTCATAGACGAGGGTAATAAAGCAAGGTACATGCTACTTTGTAAATGTTCTATTTTTAGAAGTAGAAAGATCTTCTCTATACATATGTGTGTGTGTTTACGTGTATGTGTGTCTCTATCGCTGCGAACACTCCAATTGCTTCGAAAGAAAGAAAATGCAAAAAATGAATTTTGAGAAGACGCTAAGCGCATTTGTATTATTGCATTATCATTTCTTCTATTGATTTCAGGACCGTAGCAGCTACGAACATGAACGAGACGTCGAGCAGATCTCACGCCGTATTCACTATTTTCTTCACGCAACAGAAACAGGACTCCGCAACGGGATTGGTCACGGAGAAAGTCAGCAAAATCTCCCTGGTAGATCTGGCAGGTTCCGAAAGGGCGGACTCCACTGGCGCAAAGGGTACCCGGCTCAAAGAAGGTGCTAACATCAACAAGAGTTTGACCACCCTCGGGAAGGTGATCAGTGCCCTGGCTGAAATAGTGAGTCGTTTCTTTATATAACATCTCGTGTCGCCACGGTCTACCCTGAGAAAGTATACCTAGAATAATTCTGTAAGAATACAACTCGTGAAAGTTAATGAGAGATACACTTTGTAAAACCATTGTACCGTTTCGTGGATGTTCACGTCGGATACTAGTCGACGATTAGCTGGCACGAAATCGTACAACGATTTCTTAACCTTTCGACTTAACCTTGGCAAAGCTTAGCACTAACGTAATTCGTGTCTTCTGCCCATTTTGCTGCTGTTTTACTACGGAACATCAGGCGGTAAGTTCATAGCTCTACAGCCGCCCGTTTATGTTTAACTTATGACCCATCCCACACTTTTAGAAATAATTGTTCCTTGGCGTTGCATCGTTGCATTGTTACATTGGTAAATGGGAAAGTTAGAAAAAGTTAATATGATGATTTAAGAAAAGTAAATCTTGAAAGATTTGAGCAACAGAGTAGCGAGATGTGTCTTGTATTTATACATATTTTCCCACTAGAATTTGAATCGTGTAAAAACTAGCGCTTGCGACTAGAAACACGTAATTAGAAACAGTATTATTTTTTTAGGCGACCAAGAAAAAGAAAAAGTCCGACTTCATTCCGTACAGAGACTCGGTCCTAACGTGGCTGCTACGAGAAAACCTGGGCGGCAACTCGAAAACAGCAATGATCGCGGCGGTGAGCCCCGCGGATATCAATTACGACGAAACACTCTCGACTTTAAGGTACGTTTATCGAATACCCGGCTCTTAAGAAATATCGCGAGTGGTTCACCTTTTTATTCCCATGTGTATGGGTCGGTTTCGCCGAGGGGTTCGTATTTCTCAGAAAGTTATGCAGTGACCTGAATAAGTCAGACGGGGCGAAATTGCAGTTTATAATTCAAAGTAGCAGGAACCTGCAGCGTTAAAGTTTTCATGAATTATAAATGAATCCTCTCCGAGCATCTCTCGTGTAATGGAATGGAATATCCTTGGCATGATATTTGTTGTTGGACATGTGGCGGCCTGTGCAACGAGCACACCGTTGCGCGTTAGACCGCCAACAACGTACACGCGGACGACGATCGTCTTCGGGAAGTGGGAAGCCGCAGAGAAACACTCGAGTTCCGAGGACGTCTTTTGGTCAAACAAAATTAACTGTCGAGGGCGATGATTCGACAGACGAATTTTGTGTTCAGCATATGTCAAAACGAATAGAATGACGTATGTCACATGTTGAAAGGAAGGGGAGGGGGGAGGGCTTTTCTAAAGTTCAGCCACAACGGTTCAGCCAGAAATTGAATTGATAAACTAACGAGGCGTCGAGCGATCGCCATTCTTACTAAAGATTTCTTCGTTGATTTTCACTACAGATACGCGGACAGAGCGAAACAGATAGTTTGCAAAGCAGTGGTCAACGAGGACGCGAACGCGAAGCTTATTCGGGAGCTCAAGGAAGAGATCCAGAAATTACGGGAACTCCTCAAGCAAGAGGGTATTGACGTGCAAGAAGGTGAGCTGTTCTTGGTCTTGTACAAGGGGTTTGAATTGAAAGAGGAGAAGCTCCCTTTCTGTGCGCGTGCGGGTACGCCTGGTTCGATAACAGCAGCGGGCAACCGAATTGCTAGTGCAATAGTCAACTCGAAATACTGTAGCGATTAAAAGACTGTTCTCCCGTCGTTCTCCTGTCGTTTTCCTGTCGTTCTCCCGTCGTTCTCCCGACCGACTCGAGACAAACGATATACTATTTACTTGACGGTGTTAACGCATTCAGAAAAATAATTGGTTGGAGTATCGAGTAATTGAAAATTTCAAGATACGTATTCCCATTTAAGTGAAATTCTGACTGCATTTTCATTGTTTTATGCGTATGACATACGTGCCATTTAGTATTCCACTCTACCGTACGTAGACATCTACTGTACATCGTGAAACGTAGAGCGATCCTTCCTGTTTAACCTTTCTGTTTAAAGAAGAAGGATTAAAATTCAATGAATCGTTAATTAGTAGTGCGTGTAGTAGAAGAAAAGACGAGAATAGTTACCGGAGCGGTCGCGTATACGTGCGCGCGAAAGAAAGGATAAAGTACTGTATTGAAAGTAGATTGAAACAGAAGAAAAGATATGAGAAAGAGGAAAATATTAAAATGAAAATAGAGCGCTGTAGGCAAGCCACCATTTACATAGTGTATTTTTTTCTTTGTTTCCCTTGTGCTTGACGTAGGGCCAGATGGTAAAGTCACATATGAAAAGAAAGAATCTAGTAAGTAAAATCATATAAAGACAATCCATAAGAGCGGCAAAAACAAAACGTCTCCGAGTGCCAGACATTCGATCACTCTTTTTTGCGCCTGTTTCATTAAACGTCCGCTTCTATTTCACACAATGCCAAGCGCATAATCTGTATTTTTTCCATTTTTTTGTCCGTCTCCGACGATTCTTTGTACATTCTGCTTCGCCGCGCGTACCGCATTCTGTTCTACCCTGTACACGCACCACTTGGATACACTCTTCCCTTGTCGCAAGAGTGTTCCACGGCGTTGGATAAAGGTCTAACTGGACAGAAGCAATTTTATCTTTCATCGACCGAGAGATCGTTAACGCGACAAATCAAATTCTTTTCTTCGAGTTTTTCGAAGTTTATACAAACAAACGAGCTAATAGAAATTTCCACAAGTGTCTACGATCTACTTATCGGTTGAAAAAATTAACATTCTTATGTTGTTACCCTTTTCAGTGGTTCAGAGCGGCTCAACTTTCATAAAAATATCTAAATAACGAGAAAAATTTTGCGTGAAAATCGGATAAAATGAAAATAACGTGTAACCAGGGAAGAGTGTAACCATTAGTAACCAACTCCTTCCTATCGTAGGTGGCATAATTGGCAGCTTTTGACATTCAACTGTTTTTCACGAGAAAAAAACTAGCAATAGAATCTCTGATCGTGTAGCAACAATTACGTACTTATAGATTCCTCGTGCAATCATCTTAATTGCTAACGAAAGTATCGTGATCGTTCCATTAGCAATAGAGAGAAAATCAAATTACGGTCTGTGATCTTTCGAATTTACAATGCAACCGGGGTCGATCGATTTCAGCGAGACCGACCCACGACCCACGCGGTCGTTAACACTACCGCGAAAGCCTAATCACTAATCAAGGATCGAGATCGATAAATCCTATACATATTTGTCTCCTCGAGAGCGTCGAGTTGACGCAACCCAGACACGTAATTCATTTTGCAACGTGCGATCGCGCGCGTGTACCAGGATTGGGCACTATTCATTGAAAATGTTAATGATCCGGAATAAACAGATTAAGCGACGAATCGCTTAAACGGGAACCCAGCCCTGGTGTAAACTTAGGCTTTTCTAGTTTCTAGGTTCTGTGTCGAAGCGCCTCCTCCCAATGAACACGTGTTGTTTGCCTCGCTTGTTGTCCACTTAGACCCATCACTTTGTTCCCGAAACCGGGCTGAAGGTATTGCATGGCACTCGACAGCGGACAATCCGACAGCGAACGCATCTCGAACGCTATGACACGAGCACCGTTCATTAGAGACTGAACCGAACGATCTTTATCTAGTCCAGCAATCATTTCAGATTCGATTCGAGCAACTATAGTTGTCAACATATATGTTTAATCGAGCCGCTACGCTTCAATTCTAACCACTATACGCGTGGTCACCATAGGCGTCTCTTTCTTTTAGCTATTTTGCGGTCTCTTTTTTACCACGTCGTTTCATTTTTTACAAATGAAAAACGCGAGAATTTCGGCGGACTTTTCCTGCTTACAGACAAGTTGTATCGACGTAAAGCGTTTAGACAACGCTAGAACTACCGAACGCTTAACGGAACTCTGTTTCTGGTCACTAGTTTATCTATCTGGTAATTTTAGCGCCAAGTTTTTCATTAACGAGCATTCGTTCAACGATTTGTAAAAGTAGCTTTGTTTTTTTTTCTTTTCGAACTTTTCTTGGAGAGAGAAAGAGAGAGAGAGAGAGAGAGAGAGAGAGAGAAAGAGAGTCGTACGAAAGAATTCCGATTTCCCGTTAAAACACATCACAAGATGGAATCCTTGGCGAATATTCTCTTTCACATACGCCACTGCTTTAGTTATGGCTTTTGATGTTTACGAGACGCGTGTTACATATCCCTGGCTGATTCGTCGATTTTAACTTGTACGAATCTTCTGATTGATTCCCACTTATTTTGTACCGTTTGCCCCGCAGGAGACGAAATCGTCAGAGCGAACAAACGCGAGGACGATGTCAAGGAGACCTGTTCAAGAATCACGCCGCACGCCACGTCGACGATTGCCGAGGAAGCGGTTGATCAATTGCAGGCTTCGGAGAAATTGATTGCCGGTACAATAGATTACGTAACCTTTTACGCTTTCCACGCTTTCTACGCTTCCTACGGTTTCTAGCAAGAAAAAAAATCAACTACTATAAAAGTATAAAATAAATCGGGAAGTTAACTAGAAGAAGCGTTCGAAGATAGACACGTTGAACTTGTTAAAGGGGTTAAAAAGAAATCGATAGGCGGGGTACGTGAGTCGATCGGAGTCCTCGAAAGTTGATGGGTTTTGTCCTTCCGATTTTTCAGAATTGAACGAAACGTGGGAAGAGAAGTTGAAACGAACAGAGTTGATTCGTCTTCAGCGAGAGGCGGTGTTCGCCGAGATGGGGGTAGCTGTGAAAGAAGACGGCGTTACCGTCGGCGTCTTCTCTCCGAAGAAAACTCCCCACTTGGTGAACCTGAACGAGGATCCTCTAATGTCCGAGTGCCTGATTTATTACATCAAGGATGGATTCACGCGGATTGGTAGCGCCGAAGCGAACATACCGCAGGACATTCAGCTCTGCGGACCTCATATACTGAGCGAACACTGCGTGTTCGAGAACCACGACGGCATCATCACTCTGATGCCGACGAAAGGAGCATTGATATACGTGAACGGCCGCGAAATCACCGAACCGGTCATTTTGAAGACCGGTTCTCGGGTTATCCTAGGAAAGAATCACGTGTTCAGATTCAATCACCCCGATCAAGGTTGGTTGCCTGCCCTAGCTGCCCTGCCGTATCATAAGTATTATAAATCTCGAGCAACGGTACAGAATTTTATTTCTTGGTTGACGCGCAGTCCGCGAACGACGGGAGAAAAGTTCACCTGCGGAAACACCTGGTAACGGAGAAACCGCCGATTGGAACTTCGCGCAGGTCGAGCTCTTGGAGAACGAAGGAATCGACCTTAAGGCTGAGATGGACAAGAGAGTGTTGCTGCTCGAAGAGCAATATCGCAAAGACAAGGAAGTGGCGGATCAGTTGTTCGAGAAACAAAGAAAGGTACGCTTTATCAAATTCTTCGAGACTTTGAGAAAACGCTTCGCGAAATGACCGATTCTTCTTATTACAGAGTTACGAAGCCCGGATAGACGCGTTACAAAGACAAGTGGAGGAACAAAGCATGACGATGTCGATGTACAGCAGTTACACACCTGAGGACTTCAACAACATCGAAGAAGATATCTTTGGTGAGTAAACATTACGAACGAACGATCCCTGAACTTCACTTCTGGTATTCAATTTACAATTAGCTATTTTTAAATAAGAACTGCCTATTCGATCCTTTCTAATCTCAGCGAGACACATACGAGAGCAGAGAACAGCGGCAGCTGCGGCTGTTATTGTTGATTCGATAATAATCCTTTTATACAGCTCTCTCTCTCTCTTTTTCTCTCTCTCTCTCTCTGCATGTACGAATAAGCTACGATCTTGTCTAGATTGTACTACCTCTTCGTTAAAAGTATCAGAATTTGTAATGGATACTCGTTGATTCGTCTTCATCAAACGTATTTGAATGGGACTTGAAACTTTAGAGATCCTTTAGAGTAGCCGAAGATAAGAGTAAGTAATGATTCACCAATACAAATTCTAGAGCTGTATGGATCCGTGTGAGACACGATCAGATGGTGGTACGTAGATTTTTCTCTTTCTGCGATGTGCACGCATGCGAGTATGTGATACGATATTCGGTATTGTTTTCCACTGTTTTCTAGAAGGGTTGTTGTGCCACGTTCCACGCAACCTGATCACACGTTATATCAGGTTGCCGCAACATCACAACCCGAAATATATCCGATTTTAAAATGAAAACGCTACAAAGCTTTTTCATCGAAAAATATTATAGTCATTATAGTATATTATTTCAACGTCCAACTAATCGGATTGTCCTGTTCTGTGATTCGTTATGTACGAGTGAAAAAATGAATGACAACGCTTCGGGCGGTACGCAATGTACGGTCAAAATGTATGAAACAGCCGAATAATTTGAAAATTATTTGAAACTACCAAAGTTTCGAGCTGAAACAGTGATCTCATCATCTGATTGTGAACCGAACGCTGTGGCTCCTTTTAACGAAGGAACAAATATATCCACCAAATGCTTGGCTTTTCTGACTGTTTTGCCTTGTAATGGCTTGCATTTCAGTCAACCCCTTGTTTGACGCAGAGAGCAACTGGACCGAGAGAGAGTTCCAACTGGCCGCTTGGGCTTTCCGCAAGTGGAAGTACCATCAATTCACAAGTCTTCGAGATGATCTCTGGGGCAACGCGATATTCCTCAAAGAGGCTAACGCAATATCTGTCGAACTCAAAAAGAAGGTACATCCGTGGTTTATATCCTGGGGTCTGGGGTTAATAGACCAGTCGCGCGACGCGAGTCGTTAACTTATACATACATACTTAATTGCATCTTCCACCACATGTTTCAATTTTTTTTCTTTACGAGCACTCGACGAATCGACAAGACACGTTCATTCGATTGGTGTCGCAAACGATCATGAAATCATTATCAAATTCTTTGCTACGAGACGGTTTTCTTTCTTATGGCTTATGGCTTCACACGGCTCGGCTCGCGCAAAAAGATTTTCCTTGAATTCTTGATTTTTGAACTTTGCATAAAATCGATGCTACGAGGCAACTCGATAGGTACCCCCTTTTTGATGTTCTGTAAATTATCATGTATTACCACAGTCAGATATTCGTCCTTTCATGTGTCCATGTTTACTACTCACTACATATGGTATGCATATGTACAATTATATGAATACTGTGAATACTGTATACTTATGTTTACTATCGTTAATATGTATATATTTTTTCTTTTCTATCAAATCACTCCAGTTTCATCACCTACAAAACTTCCATGATTGTTTACCATTCCATCAGATAATTCCATTTCGTTTGATTTTGCGTCCTATATGCATATTGCGTATATAATACATGTATTTGTTAATTTCGCATCTATTTCAGTAATTATGAATGCGAACGAAAACCCGTTTCTCATACTTTTTGTCTACTTACGACATGTTTTTTGTAGGTGCAATTCCAATTTATTTTGCTCACGGATACGCTTTACTCGCCGCTTCCACCGGATCTGTTGCCAGCCATGGACGAGGAGGAAGAGGAAGAAAGACCGTTCCCTCGCACGATAGTCGCCGTAGAAGTCCAAGACACGAAGAATGGAGCTACGCATTATTGGACGCTAGATAAACTGAGGTTCGTTGTTGGTAACCGTGCTTCGCGCTTTGATATCGCTTAACATTTCCATTCAATGCCCGTGAACTCATAAACCCATAAACGAAGGGTGAGTTATTCGAGCCCCACTGCAAATTTCTATCTGTTAATCGCCACGAAACGTAGACTAAATATTTCTTGGTATATCTCATGATTTTTTTCAGGAGCACATTTTGACGATTAGCTACTCTTTCAGGCGTTCATATATCCTCTATTCTTCTTTCCTTTCGATCGAAAAGTATATTCTCATCTTCACATACTTGCGCAGGACACGTAGCCGCAAATGTTCCATTGCAAAAATACATAAAAATGATCCGTAAAAGCTTACACAAGTACACAGATGTTCTCGACAATAAGATAAGCACGATTTTTCTGGGAGTCAAGAGCAAGGGGCACCTTGTAATACATATGTATACATATTGTATGTATGCATATACTCGTGTGCGTATGCATACTGTACACTGTATACTGTATACTGTATACTGTACAGTAAAGATCCGAATAGTTTCCAATTTGGGGAGGTCCCGATTCCTATCCAGGCCTACTCACCCCACTCCCGGTCAACGCTGTGCCGTGCCTGGCCGCGCCGCAGGACGGCGACTATTGTTGTCGGCTCGGGTATATGGGTGTAAACACCACTATACGGACACGACAAATCGAATGTTCAAAAATCTTAATTTTCGTTATTTTTTCATGGGACTTTTAAAAACGTATTTCTGAAATTTTTCTGATTAAAACCAGACCGAACACGATATAATTTGAATTGTATTTAGTGGTTTAATCAACTGTGAAAGTTTCGTATAGGAAAGAAAGACGCGGACAGTCGCCGTCGCCAGCAATTCAAAGGGCCGCGTGTTCTCGCAATGTGTATTGCCAATTAAAAATGCTTTATTTTTCGTTACTTCTCTTTTCATTGACTTTATGGTGTAACTGTAAGATATGGAAGATGATAGCGAGTGAAAAGGGCCAAATTCATGTGATAAGCACAGTTATGCGGCGTATTGTATGTGCAGGTCGCGTTGTGCTTCTGCGGACTGCAACTCCGTTAATTTGCAAAATTCAAGTCTAATTCTTAGAGAATATATTTTCGAGATGTTTAGTTGTTTATTTAAACATATGCTATAGCATATGTTGAATGTATGATAAATTATAAATCATGCTTCACATGTAGAGTAAATATGGGCCAAATTATATCATGTTTGGTCTTGTTTTAATTAGAATAATGCCAGAAACAAGTCAGTGAAAATCTCATAACAAAAATAATGAAAAATTAAGCATTTTGAATTGGCATTACATTGTGAGAACAAGAGAGCCTTTAAACTGTGTCGGCGATGGCCACACGCTGCGTGTGCCCGTCGCCGACACCGTTGCCCTTTTTTCGTCTCGCTCGGCGCGAGCGGAGTGGTGGACCCAGCCATAAATTAGAAAAGCAAGGAAGATCGCGATTCCTTTCCTCTCCGGTGAACCACCCCCTGACCAAGAATCAAGGGATTACTGTATAGGACTAATATAAAAAATCTTGTTCGAATCACGTGCTCGGTACTACGTTTCTCACGTTAAACTCGGTCTTCTCCTCGGTTAGAAACTCTTCTAATTCGATGACCACGAGATACATGTGTAGTATCGTCGCTTTAATCAGACCGTGCTTAGACGAAAATGCACAAGGGACTCTCACGCAAGTAATACGTGTTGACTTATAGACAGCGCTTGGAGTTGATGCGACACGTATACAACGAGGACTCGAGCCCCAGCACCCCGGAGGCCAAAGAGGATATTTTCCAATGCCTTACGGTCTACTCTAATCCGAAGTTCTCGCTCGCAAATCTTTTGCCTTCGAGGTTGGTGCTCGAACGCGCGAGGCTCTATCCTTTTTTATCGCCACATACGCTTCATGTATTCATCTTTAAAATTAAACGCAATTTAACCGCAGTTTAAAAGCAGATCTCGAATCTATGTCATCTCTCTTTTACCATTTTTCATTGTGTACGTAGAAAATCGAGTATACGAAAATTTCAAGGGTGATACACCTAACTCGATCGCCTCGAATAACTCTGATAACTTTTATGCGTTATACGGATGACGGAGACATGACTTTTTCTATGATACAACGTGTAACGTAAAGTACATACAAGTACAATAACATTGTTTGAGACGATCGAGTTAGGTGCCCCACCCTGTACACATACATATGTATATTGTTATGTATGTGCAGTATGCGCGTAAACTCGGTTCGATACAAGTTCCTTTTTCAGAACGAATACATTGCTTTGTAACTACGCTAGTCTTGATCAGATATTGACGAGGACTTGTTGCATGGCAAAGCCAACGTTGCCAGCGTTTGGCGTTTGACAGTCCGAACGGAATTAACCCTTCTGAATTCTGAATGTTCCAAATTCTACCGAAGCATTTCTGTTTCACAATGTTTCGACGTTTCAACGTTTCAAAGATTCAATGATGTTCTGATATAACCGAGAAAAAATGTTCAAACTAGAAGATAAAAAACAGTAGGATGTCCTTGAAGGGTTTAACTCCTGTACATGTTTCAATTGTCTCGCTGATCGAGGGTTGAACTTCTGTATATTGTATACATGTTTCTACTGTGTCTCGCTGAACACGTGCGCTCCTAGTGGCTGAAGTTTCGTCACATTACATTTTTGCTTTGTGACTTCGTTGTGCACATGCCACGATACACTGCCAAAAAGAATCTACACACAGATTGCGATCGTTTTGACAAGTATAATTACATCGATCACGTAGAATATCTTCCCAGTCAGCACGCCTGCTCTGTTTCTGCAGGGCCAATGTGCACGCCTGTGCGCGCAGATCAGTTGCAGAATACCCGAGCCCAGGCCCTGCAGCCCGGGCTCAGAATCTGCACAGATGCAAGGGTGCGGTATTAACGGTGTTATTTGATAATAATAAAATCACGGGTTTTTTCAGGAGTCAAAAACGCTAGATAAAAAATTAATCTAGGCCGCAAGCGCCCTGAAACTCCTGATATTTTTTCCGTATACAAGGGTAATTTGGATTATTCGACAGTGTATATTCAACCCCTGGCAGAATGTTTCCGATCGGAGGCATTCAAACGGATTTTCAAGAAAACATTCACAATTTAGAAGTATAAATTATTACTTTACGGAGTTAAAACTGATGGGAAATGAAAAAGGGCTTATTAACGAATGAAAAACAACAAAATAAAATAAACTTATATTTATTATGGCAAAGAAACGAACAAATAAACAAATTGTTACTGGGGAAAAAGTTTCCGATTGATACAACTGCTGGAAAAAAGTTTCCGATTCGATTTACACTGTCCAACACCAAATTTGTTAAACAATTGCAGTTGGATGATTCCTATAGAGTATTTTGCGCTGAATCTGAATCTGCCCTCAATTTTTTCCCCTAGACGCACAGTTTTTAAGAAACTTAATTTGAATGAGAAAATATATTTTTCAATTTTAAACAAATATTGTCATGTTATTATACAAGATATTGCACTGTTCTTTGCAGAAATAGATTCCATTATAGATATTAATAATGTGAGTATTAAATAGAATACATTATGAATCTTTAAACATGTTTAAACAATCATTAAAGATGGAGAAACAAACTTTTTACACCAGTTTGTGAGGATATTTTTCAATTTATCTTAAAAAATAAGGGTGCAGCGAAAAATCGAACTATATTACGCGATAGAGCATACTTTTATCTTGAGACTAACTCAACCCCAACCCTTTGAAGTTAACAAGTCGACGTTTTTTTCGTACCCGAAAGCAAAATATCATCGCCCGAGAGCATGAGTTGCAATCAGATACGGCGAGATACACAACGGCACTGGTGGCAACTGGTCGGGCGAAGATATTTTGCTTTCGGGTTCGAAAAAACGTCGACTTGTTAATGTCAAAGGGTTAGTCTCAAGATAAAAGTCTGCTCTATCGCGTGATATAGTTCGATTTTTCGCTGCACCCTTATTTTGTAAGATAAACGTAAACATATCCTCACAAATTGGTGTAAAAAGGTTGTCTCTCCATTTTTAACGATTGTTTAAACATGTTTAAAGATTCATAATGTATTAATATTGGATATCACGATATTCGGGAAAGTCTACAGAATTTATTTCTGCAAAGAACAGTGCAATACCTTGTATAATAACATGACAATATTTGTTTAAAATTGAAAAATATATTTTTTCATTTAAATTATTAAATTAATATTAATATTAAAATATTAAATATTAAAATATAAAATATTAAAATATTAAAATATTAAAATTAATATTAAAATTAATATTAAATTAAATTAATAAATTAAAAACTGTGCGTCTAGGGGAAAAATTGAGGGTAGATTCAGATTCAGCGCAAAATACTCTATAAGAATCATCCAACTGCAATTGTTTAACAAATTTAGTGTTGGACAGTATAAATCGAATCGGAAACTTTTTGCCCAGTAACAATTTGTTTATTTGTTCGTTTCGTTGCCATAATAAATGTAAGCTTATGTTATTTTGTTGTTTTTCATTCGTTAATAAGCCCCTTTTAATTTCCCATCAGTTTTAACTCCGTAAAGTAATATTTCATACTTCTAAATTGTGAATGTTTTCTCTAAAATCCGTTTCAATGCCTCCGATCGGAAACATTCTGCCAGGGGGTGTATATGTGCGGCCTACCCTGTATTCTGTATAATGGCAATCGCGACATTAGTGCTGCTCTATTTCGGAGGTAGATTCCTTTTTCCAGGATTGCAAGGTTGCGTTCTCATTTCTTGATAATACAATAATTTGATTTTTCGGTAGTTAATAACGCTAGATAAAAGATCAATCTAGACTGCGATCTCTCTCGA
>CM052343.1:11915010-11932350 GCA_028455595.1 Lasioglossum vierecki
GTAGGAGCTGTTCCAGGCTAAACATGATGTCGAACCAAAAGTGGCACGGGCAAAACCCGGGCGTGAGCATTCTCATCAATTCTCATTTACTCACTGACCAGAGCCATCGAAAATATTCAAAAGCCCGGGCGTGAGCACTTTCTGTCCCTAATTACAGCGTACCTAACTTCACGTATTAGTACAAAACATACATTTTAGCAGTTGGCTACATTGAATCAACACTCCAACGGATTCAACGCATTCAATGTTCAAACTACGGTGGACGCGGGACGTACGAGATTCTAGCATAAATGTTTTTATTTAACAATTTTGTGGATAAAGGTATATTCAAAAACAATCTCATTATCCATGTACGTAATACGTAGCTTGAAGAATATATTCCGATATCATTTCTTCGAATTATTTTCAATAACGTGTCATGATTTCGTGGAATCTCGCCCAATGTTATTGTTTACCATTTTGACCTTTACGTACCGAAGAGATTTATTATAGTTTCTTAGAAGGGCACGTTGCAGGAAACTTTACTGTCTACGTTGTTACTGTTTCAGGAGTAATAAGGTATTTGGTACTGTTTCATTTTGCGTATTATTTCCCCGCGAAACAAATAAAAGGAACTTGAATCTTTGAGCTGCCAGCGAAGATGTCCAACTATAGTAAGTCAATGTTATTATTAGACTGCGGATCTTTCTAAAAAATAATAATGTTTTGTACTGATTGTGGGAAGCAAGAGTAACACGAAAATTCATTTCATCCCTTAACGACTTTGTTATAATATGAAAACAACAATACAACATTCTTGAATCTTTTTAATCTTTTATTGTTTTATGTTTCATCCAATCAATTTCTTCGTAAATGCATAAAGATCCAGAGTCTAATTATTATATATCTTCTATTACTCAAATTTGTTGATATTATAATATTTTGATTGTAGATTAATCTGATGTATAAAAGAAGAAATGAACTCGAAATGGAGCAGAGATACATGAATATAAAGTTGAACATAAGTTCCGACAGGGAGGAAGAGAAATCACTCTGTGAATCACAAGACTTTATTCTAAAAATGAGTCAGGATTCAATTTCATTCGACAGTCGAGAAGCTGTCCCGAATGACAACGAAACTGTTATAGTAATAAGTGACTCTAGTTCTGACTGTGATAATCCTAAGGGCTCTAACGAAACGAAATTTAAATCTATTAAACGTTCGAACTTGACACACAGGATACTTACAGACAGTTCTTCGAATTCCGAATGTTCGAACAACGAGGCAAAACGTATGCTTGAGTTGTTGCATAGCAAGTATGATTTCTTTAACAGTAAAAAAAACGGAAATACCTCTTCTGAAAGAAGGAATATTTTACTTACATCTGACAGTGGTACACTTAGTAGTAGCAATACCGATGAAAAATTTATTGAAAGTTCTGTTAAGACTAAGAGTACATATATCAATCTCACTCCGGAGAAGAATAAAAGAGTTGCAGTATTATCCAGTGATAGTGATTCGAATCGTAAACGTATGGAAAGTTCTACTAAGAGTACATACATCAGTTTCACTCCAGAGAATAAAAGAGTCACAGCATTGTCCAGCGACAGAGATTCAAATAAAAAACGTATGGAAAGTTCTACTAAGAGTACATACATTAGTTTCACTCCAGAGAATAAAAGAGTCACGGCATTGTCTAGCGACAGAGATTCAAATAAAAAACGTATGGAAAGTTCTACTGCAGAATCTGGAAAAAATGTATATGACAAACGTACTGACAAGCCTCACAAAGCTTTGGCTATTAAGAATCAAATTGACCTTAAGAAAAAGCTTACAAGCAGAGACATGCGAAATATTTTGAGGAATATAGGCTCGTCGAAAGTGACTTACGAGTCGCCAAGAATAAACAGAAACGTAGTAATTGATGAGAGTATGGACGATAATGAAATAATCGATGAGAGCATAGATAATGGTGGGCATCCAGCTATTTCTTTCAGGAATAATTTAATAGAAGGTTCCAAAATTATCGATGAAACTCCTGCGAATTCCAGCAGTGACATCATTCAAGATTCCGAAAGGAGTTTGAATAATTTCCATACAAATCCTGCGAACGAAATATTAAATACTCGAAAGTTGGACCAAAATGTAGACGCAACGTCTGAACTATCGGCAAGAAAGAAAAAGCAAATCTCAGAGTGGCTCCATACCAATTCCCCTGATTCGAAAAGCGATAGTTCTTTCAGTATGGTACCTGCTAGCAACAAAAGTGGCATAAGCTCTGGAAACAGCAGTTTGGAGAGATTAGAAATGAACTATGAAACTCCAAATAATAGAGACAAAATACGCCAAGCGCAAAAAATTGAGAAGAGATTGACCAACGAAGAATGCGACAAAATAGTACAAACTTCTGTAACAAGACAGACTACGATATTAAATTATACTAAACGATCGAGAGACAATGCTCTCGAACTTCGTACACCAACTAACAGACATGTCGATAATGTAATGTCCACTCCAACGACAAATAAAATGCCAGATGTTACAGCTTGTGCAGAGATATTGGATAAATTATATGGTACATCCTGGAGACAAAAGGCGGCTGAGTTGCTACCAAAATCAGAACCAAGGAAGCAAACTGTTGGTACGAAGAGTAGAGCCGTTCAAACTGAAAGGTACGAAAGATTTCCTTTTATTTTATTATTAGACAGCAGGTCTCTATGCAAACTACAAACTTTCTACCTGAATTACAACAAACTGGAGTAAACTAGAAATTTGTTTTCTATCTTAATGTTTAATAGGTTGAAAATAATTGTATTTTGAAATTCTTCTAATATTTTTACTGTCTTAAATTTTCAGTCTATTCATTTTAATTACAGGAGAGCAAGGACCAAGAAGATTATAAGTTCATCGGAGTCTCTAGATGAGGATAGCAGTGCATGTAAGTAGTTCTGACTCCATTATTGTTCTCACGTTTCACGTTAAAATGTATAAATTGTATAGCCCTAGAAGATTTGAGACCACCAAAGTTATCAACCAAAAGAAACGCTCGTGTGGGTCGCAAACAGAGGGACAGTTTCATCAATGATGAGACGTCGTCAGAAAGTGGAGACGAAAGCTCATACTACACTGCAGTGATGAACCCCAGAACATCAGCGAACAATATACAACCGAAATCAACAGTTCCACCTCGTGTACATAGGTAACGAAAATATTTTTTGAAGTCTAGGCAAAATATATGCTGAATTCAATAATTGAGACAATTGTTCCTCAGACCTTTAAGAATATGTGATACGGACAGCGAAGATGAACGAAAAGATGAAGAGAATGATCGAGACGATATGTACAATATTAGACAGAAGAAATTGTATTTCAACGACGATGAAAGTGAAAGCGAAAGCTCGAGTACCAGTGAGTTTGACCCTGGCGATGATATTCCACCGAAACGTGTAGTTAAGAAAGGTAATACAGATTTGTAAATCATTTTGATGACAGATCGATAAGATTTAACAATTTTTACAGATCCGCCAAAACCTCCACAGCAAACGATTAAAAAAGGTGCTGCAGTTAGACCGAATTCTGATAACCGGAAATGTGAAAAGACGTATAGCTTTCTGGCATCTCTGTCTGAAAATGTGCCGATTGCCAGTGCGCATCCAGAGGCTAAGAAATACCGAAAGGACTTTAAAAATAATAAGGAGACTCTATGCAATTATTTGTATAAATTGTATAACGAGAAAGTGTTTGACGAGCAATTACCTAAGGACATGAGCATCGAATGGAATGTTCGTATGAGAGGAACTGCTGGCTTCTGTTACAACAAGAAATCGGTGAAATCACTTAAGGGTTTTGTGAGATCATCGAGAATAGTTCTATCGACGAAGGTATGCGATTACATTCTTGAAGACGATATCGAAGATAAATTAAGACCATCGTTTTTCTGTACAGGTGGTGGATACACCGGATAGACTTCGAGATACTCTAATTCACGAAATGTGTCATGCAGCTGCCTGGTTGATAAACAGTGTTTCTGATGGACATGGTCCATATTGGAGTGGATGGTATGTATCTATTAGGTATCTACAAGGAATCAGACACGAACTTTTACATTTATTTGCTGTGTTTAATGTTGAAAACCGTTTGAATTTGGATGCATTTTAGGGCCAACAAAGCCGTGAAGACGTTCCCCGACCTACCACCTATTCGTAGGTGCCATGACTATAAAATTAAAACTAAGTTCACGTATAAATGCGTCGGCTGCGGGTACAGGTAAAATATTTTATACCTAATTTCTGGTTGTAAGGAAGAACGCCGCATGCCACATATTTTTATTTTTGAGATATTGCTGTTTAAAGTTTTGATTACTAATTCTTTGGCATAGGACATCGGTTAACTTGTATTTTCCACGCCTTTCGAATTGGCTTTCATGAGTTTCTGCTGGTAAATACGTAAATCTTATACTTCAAAGCTCAATTAATGCATAAATCGAATTTTTTGAAATTGTGACATGCGGCGTTCTTCCTTATGACCGCAGATTTATGAATTGACATACGGTTGACTTGAATATTGTACAAAATTGTTGCAGCATTGGTAGGCATTCGAAGTCACTGGACGTCGAAAGGAAACGTTGTGGCCACTGCTACGGAAAGTTTGAATTACTGATAAACAAAACTACGAAATCTGGAACAGTACAAGTACAAACGCCCAAAAGAGAACTCGGTGGATTTGCGCTTTTCGTAAAAGAGAATTATAGCAATATAAAAAGAAATCGTAATGTAAAGCATGCAGAGATAATGAAGATTTTAGGTCAGCAATTTTCAGCAGTTAAAATTGCGAAGAGTCGGGAGAATATTGAGAACGAAGCTCCTTGTTAAATTACTTTTAGAACTTCGACTGAGCATTTGTGTTTTGAATGCTCTTTTATCTTAGAAAAGTTATTGTACAGTTTTAATATGGACGGGTACCGTTACAGTACTTATATTTTAGAGAAATATGCGATGTTTGACGTAACTGATTTTACCATTGCAGGCATTGGACGAGGAGTTCTGAAATAATTTTTTTTTTATATTGCATACAGAATGAAGTTTCAGCTAGACGATATAGACGCTACAATAACTTGCGATAACTGAATTAAAACATTGTAATAAATGATATATGTACATAATGAGATGAACATGGTATTTGTATCATAATGATTTCATTTTTGTTTTTCATTCACAATGCTTCTTTATACATATGGCTTTCTATTGAAACATCTATTATAACATATTTCAAGATAAATCATTTAGAACATTTTATCTATTCAGAATTTAAATTAATTGAGAATATAAAATGTAGCATGACTACGAGAACGTAGTTATGATAGCGCCACTGCATCATGTGATCGATTAATGACGCCGGGAGGGAAATTTGAATGTAAAAATTAAAGGTTTTTTAGGTGAAACCGTGCATTTCATATACATATATTTCTGTTGTGTTATGTTATGTTCTCTTTTTATAATTCTTAATGACTAAGTACATGTCTGCCTTTTAATATTCTCCTCATAAGTATTTTCCTACCACTAAGCGTTGCCATTCTGGAGTAAAATCCATGTCGTTTTATGCGGCGACGTTCGTTAGGATGCGGAAAGTGATATCGTATTTTTGTTCTACTTAATGTAAAACTCCATAGGTTTGTTATTGCCGGTGTGCCAATGATCGACGAACCAGATTGACCCAGTGATGTAAATCGTCTACGAACAAATATAACCTTATCATTTTCAATATATTTACATACGTACAATCGTAGTTCGAATACGAGATCTGTGAATTGATTACGCACGGGAGGTTTTGGTAAACGTTGGAAAATAATCTACCCAGCATATCGTGCCAATTAAACGAGTAATCCTCAAATCACAGTAAACAACAAGTCTCATCACCGACGAGATACTGTTAAAAGACTACCAGCCCCCGTGCTATCTCGCGGGACGAAAAAGTGGGCGCAATGGGCGGGGTGGTAACGGTGGAAATTACAGTGATCTGAAATACCACATCGCTAAAAGTCACTAAAAGTTGCTCCACCGACAAGAATAGTATCAAAATAATGGCAAAACATCGTCTGAAATACGGCGGAGAATGTAACATTTAATAATAATATCTTCAGTGGTCTTTTGCACCGACGAAATGCCGTCGGAGGCATTTTGTTTTTTTGGCTGAAGCCAGAATATATCCTAGAGGACGTAAGAAACTCCGACATTTTCGTGGGACACGTAGTCCCGCAAGGCTGGCAGTCTAAATATACCTAATTTAGTATACGTCTATACGTCTATGTTGGCCTATGTCTTTAACAGTATCTCGTCGGTGATACAGCTTTGATTGAAACTAGTTCTGATCCTGGCCCCAGATGTAGTAAGTAGTAAAGTAGGTTCTGTTTCCTGCTAAAGATGATGTAGGTTCTGTTCCATGCTAAAGATGATGTAGAAGCTGTTCCAGGCTAAACATGATGTCGAACCAAAAGTGGCACGGGCAAAACCCGGGCGTGAGCACTCTCATTTACTCTCTGGTCATACATAAGAGTTTTCTCCCCCTGTTGGCGATTGAATTAGCAGAAACAGACATAAGCGTTCGTAGCAGAAACTGCCGGAACTATAATTGCCCAGAAATTTCAATTTGAGGTGTACTAAATGTTTTCAACGAACTGTGTCGTTAATTGCGTAAGGTTTAACATAATAATCGTTGCCATGACATTGTATGAGTGTCCCTAAATCGCTCGATATTTAAGAAAATGTATGACTTGACGGCGGCAGCCAGTTGTAGCGCCGTCATGTTGCAACTCGTAAACACGATGCTCAGCTGTTTGTTGCCTAATAAAGTCTATTACGCCCCTAAAACGCAAAAGTAGGCTACCGTAAGGAGCATTAGCGCTAGATTGATCTTTCATTTAGTGATTGTGACTATACAGGGGTCGCAAATGTGTTTTATAGAGAAATAGCTGGTGAAAAGCCGAGCCCTTGCAATCCTCATGTACATACATGTAGTCTAAAGTATATGAGTCGAGTTTCCTCGACTACGCCGTACCTCGAACATTCGGTTCATACCGGCTTTTCACTTTTTACATGGAGATGGAATGGCAGTCGTTCAGTTTAGCGAGGACACGTCGACGACGGAGAATATCGACCCGATCTATACGACACGCTCTTCCCGCACGTAACTGCTCGCTGCTCCGTTGTCCATCCTCCAATGCCAGTTGTTATGGCTCTACTCTCGTTTTGTTGTCGTTTTTGGGTGGGACAGCAATTGCTCCTCCACCACCACCTCGAGTCAAACCCTACCCAGGAACTCCTTACCCGTTTCAAGAAACAGGCAGGAGGGGCTTCTGTCCTGGCCCGAGGGACCGAGTTCCCGGATGGAACATCGGCCTGCTGGTTCTATGTCTTGTTGTCTCGGCAGAGGTATTCTTTTGCCTCTAAACCGTGACTCCTCTCGTTCTTGCCTTCTCGCGGAGTACGTCTCGCGCGAACTTCCGGAAGCTACTGAACAGTTGTTCGGTCACCAGACCAGCTTCTTGCACCGGTCACGGTTGGCCATTAGCTTCGGCTGCCTGGCGCAGAGCTTCCCGTGCTTGATCGTACTGAGGACAATCATACAAGATATGGCTCGGTGTTTCCACTTCGCCGCACTCGCAGTGTTCGTCCTCGACGAGCTTGAAGGCTTTGAGCTTCGCACGGAAATCTCCGTGTCCGCTCAAGAACTGAGATACTGAGATCACTCAGCGCGCAGAGACGATCTGAAACATCGTCGAAGTATCTGAAGGTAGTCCTTCCCTTCGTCGATGACGACCATCTCCGTTGCCACTTTGCCAGAGCGGTTCGTCTTACCTCGGCTAATGCCTCGCGCGGACTCACGACTCCGTTAGCCAAATCGGCTTGACTTATCTGACATGTCTCGTACTCTACACTTTGTAGTTTTCGTATCTTATAGGCACACGCCCTTTCTGCTATCACCAAGTCTATCGGTACCATACCAGCGTCGGTGGATATCGTTCTATAGGCCTTAGTGCAGCCGAGTAGTGCTCTCCTCTGCGTCCTTATGTAATTAGTTCTCATTTTAGAGGTGAGAAACCAGCCCGCAGCAGCGTATGCCGTGATCGGGACAAACAGACTTGTGTACATGGTACGCATAGCCCGATATCCCAACCCCCAGTTTGAACGCATCTTCGACAACGCACTAAACGTTGCTGTTGACTTAGCACTCACATGCTTGACATGAGATTTGACTCCCAGTCGTTGGTCAATGTATACACCAAGGTACCTGATGGTATCCTTCATGGCGATACTTTTGCCGTCAATCTTTACCACAGGTGGCCTCCCTCTATTGAAGTAGCCTTTTAAGAGTACCATCTCGGTCTTGGGAGCAGATAACGATAACTTTTATGCATTACAACACGCAGAAATCGCATCCGCTACCCCTTGCCCTTTTTGCCGGAGTTCCCTTCTCGAGTTGCCCGAGACAAGCACGATTAGGTCGTCCGCATAGGCGATGGACTCACAGTCGAGCCCGTTCAAGAGCTGCAGTACTCGATCAAAGACCAAGTTCTAACATCTCAGACCGAGTATGGATCCCTAAGGACAGCCTTTGGTTACGACTTTCCGCACTTCTCCGTGGGTGGATTTTAATACCATGACACGGTTGGCGAAATAGTCGGCCATCAGCCTATAAAGATTGGGAGGACAGCCTCGCCTCCTCAACTTGTTGAGGATGCTTGGCCACCATAAGTTGTCGAATGCTCCCGAGATGTCGAAGGCGAGCGCCAGGATATAATGATCTTCGCAGCCGGATATCAGACTCCTGAGCTTTACTACGGCATCTTCCGTAGATCGCTCCGGTCTAAATCCGTATTGCCGGTCAGATGCATATTCCGGGCTTAGGAACAAGTTAGCCAATCGACTAGCGATTAGCTTCTCAAAAACCTTGCCCACTACGGATAGCAGGCATATAGACCGATAGGACTTCACCTCCGTCTGCGGTTTGCCGGGTCCTTTCAGAATAGTTCTGATTGACCCGACTTTCTACCTGGAGGGAAAGACTCCAACTCAAGACAACTATTATAGAGTCGCCGGCTCGGTAGCGGCTTCTAGTCTAAGCTGCGCTTGCTCAGGAGTGTCGCTCACAGACGAATCGTCCGGAACTAACGACTCCAGCAGCGCTGACGCAGTGGATTCCCAGTCCATTGTGTGTCCCTCAGAAGTCCGAATGTTTGAAACCGATGTCTCAACATACAGCTTCTGTCTCGAGATCTTGTAAACAAGACCCCAAGGCTCTTTGTTCCCTTGCTCGGTAACGAAGTCTTTCCAACTTTGATACCTTGCAACTCTCACGGCCGCCGAGTAGGCCTTTCTCTGCACGAGATACTCAGCTTTTCGGTCGGCTCTCTCCTCCCTCTACAATCCCGAGTTTTGGAAGGCTCGTCTACATCTGTAGACTCGCTTCTTCTGTCTCGTCAACTCCGGCGTCCATCAAGGGACTGATTTGGAGTGCCACCGCTTGGTTCGCATGGAGGACTCGCACGCTTGGACAATCGATTGCTCGAATTCCAGTACCAGCTGTTCAACCTCCTCGCGACCATTCGGTTGGAGGGTTAAATTCCTCCTGCTTTCCAGCAGCGCTCGTTCGAATTTTTGCATGTTCGCACTATCCAGGTGGAACCGCCCTTCACGGTGCCGGTTTCCCTCCGTGGCTGAGAACTGCAACGAAAAACGTATGACTCGGTGGTCGCTAGATGTTAAGACCCGCTGGACTTTCCATCCTCGCACTTCGTCAGACATGTCAGCTGTCGCAAAAGTGACATCTATATAAGACTCTCCGAAAGAGCTGGAGTACGTGGGCATACTACCAACCTCGTTCAAAACAACTAAGCCGTGCCGGGCCACGAACTCTTCGAGTTTTCGGCCTCTCACGGCAGTTTTCATACTACCCCAAAGGACAGATTTACTGTTGACATCCGCTGCGATCACGACTTTTTTGTGACTCAATGCCGCAAGTACTCTCTCCAGTTGTGTCAGACTTGGTTCAATCTCTTCCGAGAATTGAAAGTACTGACTGACCAGGTAGAACTCACCGAAATTGCTCTTAAGGGGGTAAGGTACAGGCAGATTCTAGGGGTTGTCTCAGTGTTGCTAACCTCTAAGCTGAGAAACGGATTTGGCAACAATGATACGAGCTTCTGCTTGATTACCACGAGACGGATCTGCTTGTAATTTCCATATTCTGGTTTTCAATATTACATTTCATGCTCGATTCCGTATAGATTTCTTATAGATTCCGAGCGGTTATGCTCTATAATATGCGTGCGATCGTCCTACAAGCGGACAAAAATTCATACATCGACTTCGTCGCTGTGGCATACATATGTATCAGCCTATCGTTTCAGTAACGCATTAGTCCTCTTAACTGGGCCCCATCTAGTGTTTAACTAGATGAACTAAATTTGGCTCTGGACTTAGTGTTAGATGTGTCTATACTCTGTCTGTAGGAACGAAATATGGGGAAATTGAATGCAATCACGGTAAACAATTGTTTGTCCTTATACAAGCATGTTACGAGGTGTGTGAGGGCTCATTCAGTGTCAGGACGTATCTCGCAGGGTTCTAATGAACGTGACGAATTTTGTCTCGAGTATAGTTTATTTTACTTGTCTGATTTTACAAAAGGCGGTCACGAGACCGCACCCGATAGCCCGCGCTCTTCATACAACAATAGCGGACGGCAGATCGGTCGCAGCGCGGTTGTCGAAATTCCCATCGCACGTGAACGTACGGACGACCGGTACAGTAAAATAATGGATCGTGCGATTCGCAGAGGGACGGCGCGATACGGGATCGTCGCTTTAACCACCGCACGTGAAATATTCATGAAACGCAAGATGGTCGGTACGCACGGCGAAGTTACGGAACACATTACGTTACGCTGTTCGTCCGGATTCTGGATCGACGCGAAATTTCGGACAAGACTATACTCGCACAATGCGATTCCTCCGAGGAAGCTTCCGATCTCGTAACGCGAGGGAAATCTCTCAATGCTCCATGGAACGCTCAAAGTACTTCCCCGAAACACGAGCTGATGGCACGAAACGCCAAGTGTTTCGACACACGCGAATTATCGAGGACGAAACGGCGACCGTTAATTCTCGAGCGACAAATATCGAGCCAACTCGCTACCGATCGATAACCAAAGATCACTTTGTCGACTTACCGTCTCTGCCCTTGTCGCCAGGAGCCTCAAATCGCCATTCGCGCCTCCCGTGACCCTGGTCCTTTGGCCGTAGGCTTGGAGGGCTCGCTAAGACATGGTTCGCGCACGTGAAACGGAATCTTAGACCGCGAGACCGGAATTCTCTTTACGCAGAGAAGCGTACGTGAAACGTTTCCGCGAGGACGTTCTTTCGCTTTTACGTAAGGGCTAGCGCGACAGTGATCTTCGATTATCGGCAGCTAGTCGCAACGATTCTTGTTCCCCTCACCCGACTTTCTAGCCGAAATTTCCCGAAGGTGACGTCCGCGTATCAGTACCGCCTGGACAATGGTCCTTGGGTCCCGGACCTTAACGTGAAAAATGCTCGGCTCCCCTGGAACCGAGGGAGGCACCTGCCTCAGTGGTCAACTCTGGCACCATCCTCGCCGGAACCCCATTTTGACGGGACGAGGCGCTGTCGAGAACGCGAAAGGGTGACGGTTTCGTCGGGGGTTCCTTCCTTTCAGCGCCTCCGGGTTGGTTGACCGGGTGCTTCTTGAAGCCACTCGTAATTGCCCGTACGGGATTTCGCGACATTGGCCATGGTTCTCGTCGGACATCTGCTGTAGGCCATAGTCTTCCTCCGAGAGTTTCAGAGGTCGGGGTTCCTTATCCGGGTCTGATCTCCGGCCCTGGAACTTGCCATTCTCGGCACACGCGTAAGGTGTCAATACGCGGTTGTAGAATGTGGATGGTTTTTCAGAATAACTTCGCAATGACAGGATAAGAAAAATATCTGGACGATATTCAAACGAAAGATTAGTATTGTACATTTGGAAGTTGGTTCGTGAAAATTTCGTTAACTCTTTGAAGAAGGTTAGCAACGTAAAAGAAATAATATTACGAAAAAGAAAAAAGGTTTCCCCATCAGGCGTCCGGTTTATCTCAACCGTTCTTTCCTTCTGGGGAAACGGCGACTCTTCGGATTCACCAGAATTCTCCTGCCCGCTCGGCGGCCAGCCTTCGTGGCCGTCCTCTGCGAGACGTGCAGAGGAACCAGGCGAGTCCTACTTTCAGGCGACCAGGAAGCTACCCTGTTCTTTCCTCTCGGCGGGCGGCCGGCCTTCATGGCCGTCCTCTTTCATTTATCCAGAGAGGCGTCCAGGTGCAACCCCTGTCCTCTCCTGAGCTGCTGGGCGTCCGATAGCATTGCTTCGTACTCTACCTCACCTATGGGCGTCCGTGGTCTTACCTCGTTCTCTCCCACAGGCGCAGATAAAGTCAGTGATGGTATATTGCACTTCTTTTTCGCGCATGCGCGTCGAAATGCAGTAACGTATATTCGTCTTATGTTTGTGGGGAAAGTAGGGGCTGTATATCGAAACTATATGTGAGGTGATCAAGGTACCCCATTTTAGCCAAACTTGGTACTTTGCTGACGCTGAAATCAGGTGCAATATACCATCACTGCTAAAAGTGACCGCTCTGCGTTATGCTACCGATTTTATACTACGTCGTTGCTAACCTCATCAACAACGCGTTACTAGGGGTCGAGAAGGTTCTCGACCCCGTGGCCTTCTCGAATGTTCGGCCACGTTGTGTTACATGGTTCTATTTCTCGTGTCGAAAGTTCGTCGGGGAACGCTCCAGAATCCGTCGAATCACGGTCTCGCGGCTCGTTGTTTCCTGTTCCGGTCGTTCGTTAAATGCGCGCGTTATGGGGAAATGGCGGAGAAGTGACGTCGCAAAAGTTGCAACGTCACAGTACATACGTAGCGGTGTGTGAGTCATGCACACTAGAGATGCGATCCACATCGATAAGGATGATGTTAGAATGTATATATTTTATGTTACAGTACTGTAATTTACATAGTTACATTATTGTTTAGATTGTTCGCTTATATAGCTTATATCGCTTCGGTTTTTGCATTGTTCACGCGGGTCAAATAGGATCTTCTCCTCCTACACGCGTCATAAATGTATTCCACACTCCACATAACAAATGTAATGCTTATCATCAACGTCATAACATGTATGCAAATTGTATAACTTTCGCTGACATCTCTGATGTATCCTGAGGAGATTTAATATTTGTTAAAATAAATTGCATGATAGTAGAGTATTAATATACTATTTTCGATAGAATATAATTAATAGTGAAAAATATGAATTCATACTTAGCTCCTACATCTTGAAATTGATGCACGAACTTTGTATTTTGCGTAAACAATGAATAAATGAAGTGTTTTGCATATTATACTTTATACAGGGTGTCCTAAAATTCGTGTGCTTCCCGGAAATGGGAGGTTCCTTGGGTCATTTGAAGCGACATTTTCCTTTACAAAAATGACGTGGGCGGCTTTGTTTAGGAGTTATTAACGAAAAACACGGACCAATCAGAGCGCGGCTACAGCGGATTGAGTCTGATTCGGCGACAGGTCCCGCTTAGCGTGGCGGCGCCATTGGCCGAGCCAGAATCAATCCGCTGTAGCCGCGCTCTGATTGGTCCGTGTTTTTCGTTAATAACTCCTAAACAAAGCCGCCGACGTCATTTTTGTAAAGGAAAATGTCGCTTCAAATGACCCAAGGAACCTCCCATTTCCGGGAAGTACACGAATTTTGGGACACTCTGTATACAGGGTGAGGCGCAAATTAGTCCCCACGATTTTACAGCCCCTTCGGATGGTCGGACAGAAAAATGCTTCTTACCAAAGTTAATCAGTATTTAACCGACAAGAAATTGCAATTTTTTAAAATAGAAAAAAATCTATTTTCAACAAAAAAATCAAGGTCGCTGTCATATCTTTTAATGGTACTGGGTATTTTTAAGTTCATAATATTGTAGGCGACGTCAAAACGAATTCAACGACCTACTATACGATGACTTTTAGATGACCTTCAAAGAAAATATCGCCATGAATCAATTGCCAGAATATTTGAAATATTTCGGCGGTACGTAATAGCAACGCCTCGCTATTTAGAGGTAAACAAATGAACGTAAACATTGCTTCAGAACTTAACTCACAAAAAACCAAAATACGGAGAATTGAAAACAGGAATGTTAAACGTTTACATGTAATTAATTAATAATTAAATTAAATTTTCTAACTGCATCCCATCTTGTGTAACGCAAAGTTCTGTTCTTTGTAACAAAGTCTTATGTGTAGCTTCCATTAGAGAATTTCTTTTTACATTTCTACACGCTTGAATTATGCGTTCTTTAAGATTTTCCATATTATCCACAGGTCTTTCATATACAATCGATTGTAAATATCCCCAAAGATAAACATCTAAAGGGGTATAGATATGACAGCGACCTTGATTTTTTTGTTGAAAATAGATTTTTTTTATTTTAAAAAATTGCAATTTCTTGTCGGTTAAATACTGATTAACTTTGGTAAGAAACATTTTTCTGTCCGACCATCCGAAGGGGCTGAAAAATCATTTGCGCCTCACCCTGTATAGAAGTGATGGAAATACGAAAAAATATTGTTGATATGTTACGCGTACCAATTAGAGGACTCATCATTATAACGAATATGCCTTTGGACACCATAAACATTCCAAACGCACTTGGCAGCTTCTGCAACGAACAGCATTCGGATACGCTTAGATTTAAATTGACCAAAGTGGCACCACGTAGGAATCCAATTATTACGAAGGTTACTAACAACCATATCCCTTTGGATTGAACTGCCATAACTAAACAAATAGCAGAAATATTACTTTACTTTAGGGATTGAAGGAATCAAACATTTTAAGAAATATCTCTTAGCACTCGAATATTGACTCAGAGCCGCCACTAAAGATTGCCGTAACATTATTCAAAACATTGCTTAAATTATTAAATGTGTTGGTATTTAATCAATTACTAAACATTTACATATGAATTGTATTAGGTATTATATCAATTTCATATTCATACAAAGAAAAAAATCGATATATTATAGAATGGAATTATTCTAGGTCGGAAGAAATGTTTAATTTTCGAGTTAAAATAGCTTCGAGTGCAAAGGGATATTTGTAACATGGAAACTTTTCAAAAAACGTTCTCACATTATCAGTTATCAGTACAATGAACAACATTATAACAGTATAACGAGAAGTAAGAATTTTTAACGGATTTTCATGCAAAATAAAAATGTTCTACACGAATTGAAGTAGATTGGAATAAAATAGGAATTTATTTTTTCTTTCTGAATTTTCTTAAATAGGTTGAAAATAATATAATAGTGTTTTTAAACTCTTCGAAAGTTTTCACAAGTTGTATCAGTGCTGCTAACCTCTAAGCTGAAAAACGGATTTGGCAACACTGATAGAAGCTTCTGCCTGATTACCACGAGACGGAGCTGCTTGTTATTTCCATATTCTGGTTTTCAATATAACATTCCATGCCAGTGATGGTATTGTTGACGCTTTTAGCGCGTATGCGTGAGTTTCGTCAGGGCCGTGTCTACGTTTACGTCCGAAAGTGGGAAACTACTCAAGGAAAAAGTAGTGGGGAACTATTATGGGTGACCAAGGTACCCGATCTTCGTACTTGACTGAGGCCGTCTGAGGCTAAAATCGTCGCGCATGCGCGCGAAAAGCGCCAACAATACCATCACCAGAGAGTAAATGAGAGTGCTCACGCCCAGGTTTTGGCCGTTCCCACTAGCTTAGCCTGGATCAGCTCCTACCTCCACGCGCACGCCGGACAAGAACCTACATTTCTTCTCAGTGACTCTCAAAGGAGAGTGCAAGGATGTTGTCACACCAATTTAGTTGAGATTCTGTATACTTATAGATCTCGATCTAGCACTGACGA
Organism: Lasioglossum vierecki; assembly: GCA_028455595.1. Taxonomy (NCBI): domain Eukaryota; kingdom Metazoa; phylum Arthropoda; class Insecta; order Hymenoptera; family Halictidae; genus Lasioglossum; species Lasioglossum vierecki. The sequence goes on from CM052343.1 coordinate 11,931,003, forward strand.
ATTAAATATATTCATAAATGGGAGATCGAGATCTATAAGTATACAGAATCTCAACTAAATCGGTGTGACAACATTCTTGCACTCTCCTTTGAGAGTCACTGAGAAGAAATGTAGGTTCTTGTCCGGCGTGCGCGTGGAGGTAGGAGCTGATCCATGCTAAGCTAGTGGGAACGGCCAAAACCCGGGCGTGAGCAGTCTCATTTACTCTCTGCCATCACTGTTCCATGCTCGATTCCATATAGATTTCTTATAGGTTATGCTCGGTAATCTGCGTGCGATCGTCCTACAAACGGACGAAAATTCATACATTGACTTTGTCGCTGTGGTATACATATGTATCAGCCTATCGTTTCAGTAACGCATTAGTCCTCCTGACTAGGCCCCATCTAGTGTCTAACTAGATGAACTAAATTTGGCTCTAGACTTATTGTTAGATGTGTCTATACTCTGTCTGTATGAACGAAATATGGGGAATTGAATGCAATCACGGTAAACAATTGTTTGTCCTTATGCAAGCATGTTACGAGGTGTGTGAGGGCTCATTATAAAGAGTTTATTGTAGTAAGGTGCACTCATGATTTCCGTAAAAAAATCGTTTTGTATTAGAAAAATACATGGGGACCTAAAGGTTATAAGGGTGGTTTTCTCGATTTTTCCCCTTATTTTGGACGCTCATATTATTAAATATAAACATAACCTGGTTAAATCATGAGGCTGTTCTTCCGTTTACGGTCCACCTCAGAATTCGATGAAATTTTGAAAATAGGTTCTTTTTTCACTAAAATGACGATTGCCAGAAGGATTTTTGGCGAGACAAAAATTTTTTTTTATCATTTCAATGCCCGAATTTCAACCCCGAAAAGTTTATTTATTATTTATGCGATTAGAATGAGTTGTGGTTAGGTTAGGGTTAGGTTGTGGTGGGGGCGGAGAGGGTCGGCCGTAAGGCCGGCCCGACCACGCATACGAAAATCCAGGAGTAGTCTTTAAAAATTGAAAGATTACCTTATGTATGTATCACTCTAAATTAAAGAGGATTCGCTTATAGATCATATGTGTGAATTTTTATGGTGCTATGAGGTAAACTAGGTTGGTGAAGATCCATTTTTACAATTAAATGAAGATATTCTATATAAAATAAAAAATCGATAAGTCGGTAAGGTAGAGAGCGACATTGAAATGATAGAAAAAAATTTTCGGCTCGCCAAAAATCCTTCTGGCAATCGTCATTTTAGTAAAAAAAGAACCTATTTTCAAAATTTCATCGAATAATGAGGTGGACCGTAAACGGAAGTTTCGCCAATCATGAGTGCACCTTACAACAATTAACCCTCCTCTTTATAATGAG
>CM052343.1:11941666-11966436 GCA_028455595.1 Lasioglossum vierecki
TATTACTGCACATTTTTATTAATAAAATAAAATTACGTGTTAGTATGACACGACTCAGAGTGATATTCAACATAAAAACATGTGAAACAATAATTTTTTCGGCATCTAGCACACACTATAAAAGAAACGTTTTATAATGTAAACGAAGTGTGTTTTCCGATAGAACTTTTGAAGATGGTGTGCTCTTGTACAAACGCTTTTTTTCAATACCCACAAATAAAAAGTATACATTTTCTGTTGAAAAAATATTTGTTTAATGGCAGATTTTATAAATTTTAGGATTAGAACTGAAAAAAAATGTCGGCAGCAAGACTCGAACCAGAGACCTACTGATTACCAGTCTTCCTCGCAGCAGCGCCCTCGGCCAATGCTTTTATTGTTCAAACCTTAACGCGACCTCCGTATGAACGGTACAGATTTTAAAATGCAATTTTTTCGAAAAATATTGAGAAATATTATCTTCATATACTGCAAGTTTCAGGAAAATCAGGTTCCCGACTACCTTGACCTCTCCTTGTCAGATTCCAATGCGAGTACCCCTTAAAGACTGCAACCCGGGAATTGCATATACTGGAAAGTATACTGCACAAGATTCTTCAGGAGTTAAAGTGTGTACAATGCACAGTATTTAACACTGTACACACGGTAACAAGCATAATTGTTTCCATGTAATTTTAAATCCGAATAACTTTTTTATGAATGGACCAAACTTGAATGGACGACTTCAATTTCTCCGTACGATACTAGTAAATGATGCCTGATAAATAATTAGAAAAAAAGCATTTGGTCGGAATTGTGGTAAACAATAGTAAAAATTGATTTTTACAACTTTTTTAACTGGGCCAGTAACGAAAATTTCAAAAATGCGTTTCGGGCAATCAATTGTCCAGACCTGGCGTACATGAATATATTAAATCTCCTGTATCAGTCGAGTTTCCGAAAAAGATTTTAAAAAGCACAACAAAAATTCCACATTTCAACCAACCTTCCTCATCATTTATTTTCTAATTGCAGATGCTACAGTAGCCATATTTCATTCCTCTTAAGGACCAGTACTTAGCGCGATGGCAGCATTGTGTACATAGATAAGAGAGTCTTCGTATTGGTTTGTGTCTTGTTTCGTTCAGTCAAAAACCACCCAGGTGTCTGTCATACAGAGTGCAGAATTAGATAATTAAAGGTGCTAGTTTCCTGTTCTGTGTCGAAGACGCGAAAAAATCGATTTTTGTCGGTAAGCTATTTAATAACAATTATTGGAAATCAAGACATTACAGTGATTCACATACATGTTCCAATGTGAAATTTGCAAGTCGAACAGCTAAAAAGTGTACAGATATTGTATTGCATAATATTCTATAATGTTCGTTTGAACATCAACTATATTACTCTTCATGTAATTTCAACAATTTAACTCGTTGCAAAAGCGTCTACGTTGCGCATGTTTTCTGTTGACATTGTCTATCTCCGGTTCGTATGAAAAGTGACATTGAGATTTGTGACACGAACAGCTTCTTCCTGGCCTTGTAACTTGAAAAAGATATTGTAAAGTTTTGTACGCTCGATACGAACGTGTAAAGTCTCGTTCATTTTGTACGAACAATTCGAAAAGTGAATTTCAGAAACACTGTTCAATTTTGAAGATGTATTGTGCTTTAGCGGTGATGTGCACTCGAGTTGTGTTATTTAATACTACTCTGTAAAATGACAAAAACAGTTAACTTTCTGGATACTTCCCCTTTTATTTGAAGAACTGTGACCCGTTCAAAAGTAAGTAATCAATGTTTTATTTCTACTGCAAATATTCCTCAAATATTCCACTAAAATACATCACGTCAGCAGTGTTGCTGTTAAAACACAAGACATCTAGAAAATTGAGAATTGTCACTGTTTGCCAGAAGTAATTTTAGTGAAAACTGCAAGAGAAATTAGAAAATTTATTGCAGATTGAATGTATAAATATACATGTTCCGTTAAGAACGAGGATACTGCATAAAGCTGAGATGTGCATTTATAATAGTAGAGATGTTTTGAAAGAATTACATTTAACCCTTCGCACACTCGACTCTGAGTCACCACTAAAAATTGCTATATTATTATTTAAAATATTGTTTAGATTATTAAATATATATATACATATCTAATTAATTATTGTACTCATCATTGAAGTATTGTATGAGGTGTTATATCAATTTCATATATATCATACATGGTTTAATTTTTGAGTTAAAATAGCTCCAAGTCAAAAGGATCAAAGTATAAATAAAATAACATGTAAAATAAAAATTTTTTTCGAATAGATTTTCAGAATGGAAATTATTTTCTTTCGATGGTATGTTCAATTGAAAGTAACATAGCATTACAGTATTTTATCCATAAATATCCCAAAAGTCTGACATATAAATGTCCCAGATCTATCCCCACTACAGAGGAGTTTACTCCCTTGAGAGGCCGTGAAATAAGACATATTTCGGTCGCCGAGAAATATGACACCATGCGGCTCGGATATATCGGTGAGCCCGCCTAATCAGAATTTCCAACTTCTCCATTTTCCATTATTCTTTGATAGGATTTTTATGACCATATTTGTGGCATTTTTCTAATAAAAATCATGCCGAATATAATGTAATTACGATGATATTTACTTGTGTAATAGACAATTAAAGTTTCGGGCGCAAGGAAGGACAGTCGCCGGCGAGCCTTTGAAATGTGCCGGCGACTCACTGTGTCTTTTTCTTTCCCCGTACGTTATCCTTCTTCGCACCGAAACTTTAATTGTCTATTACACAAGTAAATTTCATCGGAATTATATCTCAATTAATAATTCGTTTCGAACTGATTGAATTTTTTTTAATAAAAAAAATTAGAAAAATTTTTTATGGAATTAATTTTGTTTCTTCGATGGAAAATTTCCGTCCTCTCGTATAAATTACATTGTTGAGTGAACTTCTGTCGAAAAAAACTAAAAAACTACTGGACCAAAGTGGACCAAATCTAATCAGCTCTAAGTTACAGCGGGGCACATCAATTGCATCATTCATCATTCTGATCGCATTGTTACTTTTTCCGAAAACGTTAACGAAAAATTTGATAACATACAAACGGACATACGCGCCCACACACACACATACACACACACACGCCCACGCACACGCGCACGCACACGCACACGCACACGCACACACACACACATACAGACACATACAGACATTTTGATAAAAATAGTCTAAAATGACTCCAATGACCATGAAACGTGGACATCTACTAAAAAATCGATTTTCGATTTTCGGGGTCATTACAGTAACTTCCCTATAAAATCGGGAAGTTAAAAATGACACAAATATGTTCATCGAAGTCCCATCCAAAAATAATGAAAAATAAAGAAGTTAGAAATTGGGTTTAGCTATGTTTAAATTTTTCGGCGACCAAGGTCTCTCGAGCTCGGCTGACCTTCTCTACGTTCGGCAAAAGTCAAAGAATACTGTCCCTGGCGCACAGTGGTCCAATTCGTAAAATTCAGTGACATTTGTGTATAACTTCTGAACCATAAGAGATATTGCCATGAAATTTGGACTTCATAATGTAGTAATGTTACTTGACAGATAGGTTAAGAAAAAAAAAGTAACAACAATTACATACTTTAACAAGGTAAACAGTAACAACATAAAAAAATTATTTAACTGCATATCTTTTAAAGCTATTTAATAATCAATTTTACAGCTTCCGCATCTAATTGTTTATATTTTTTCTCACATTTTATTCGTGCTGTGGATACATATGGATCCCATGTTAACAGAAATCTATAAAATAAATCTTTATTTGCAATCGATCTGCAAAATTTTCTTGTATTGTTCAATCTAAATTTTTTTAAATCTTTGTGTCTGCTTTCTAAAACTTCTTCCGTTAATTGGCCAATCGGAGGTAAGGCATACTTTATGATTTCTACACCATGAATTAATATTTTGTGTACAGATGCTGGCATATAGTTTGATAAAATATTTCGCCGTATCATTTGTATACTCCTCGAATTTTTTTAATATTTATTCAATAGTATTTGAGCTAAAAGTTTTTAAATTGTTTATTTCATCATTAATAATATTTATTTTTTCATTTATAACTTCAAACATCTTAGTTCGTTGCGGAATTTCGGCGCTGGATCCGAACGTATACGCATAAAATGATATGCCGCGGATGGATTAAACTATAATAACTTTATCAGAGGGACAGCGGGGAAAACATTTTTACTAAAAATATTCTATTTTGTTACAATGCATGATCTCTTAAGAATAAGAAGATACACCTTGTCAACTGTAAAGTATTTTGAGATTTTTCTTTATTTCATACAACATTACATTTAAAAGACATTATATACAATAATTATTAATGTCATGCACGATTTCTTATCACAAAAGAATGTTCTTCAAAACAAGAAAAAATCGAAGAAACGGAACAGTTTCTCCGCGTAAAAGATTCCAATTTCAAAATGACCAACTTTAAGTATTTGTGTAATTCAAATCAGAATTATGTTTGATTTATTTTCTTCATTTTCGAAATCTATGAATATATAAAAAGAGATACATGTTGATCTGATATTAATATAAGAACGTTGATTTTTAGCGAAATGTCACTGAATTTCTCGTTTTGGACCACTGTGTGCCGCATAAATGTCCCTCGGCAGACCTGTGCTGGGGATTTACATACATGGATAAAATACTGTATTTTAAAATTCTTCCAATGCTTTCACTGTAATTTAAAAAAAGTACAACTATTAATTTTCTTTCTAAATGCATATAAATATATAAATGCTCCGATTGTGCAACTTGAAATTAGAGTTTTTATTATTTTGGTACGTAAGAATCGCGAGAAATATGACGTTTAGTGACGCTGTGCTTACAGAGTGAAGAATGCATGGCTTTACATGGGAAAAGAATAAAGCACAAGAGAATTGAATATCATATTCAATAATCATAAAGAAACGAAGAAATAATGAGAGGAGACTTAGTATTTCTATATCAAATAGCTCCCGTGCAATGTGTGTAGACTCTACAAAGCTAATATGGTAACTAAGACTAACGGGACAACTACGATGACAACAACGAAGGGCTCGGTCATCGACGACGGAAAGAAATATGGAAATAGTACATTGCTCTATGGAGATCAAGAGACAGAGGAGGAACTCACGCTGGAAGACTTGGCTCCTGATGGGGGTTGGGGCTGGATGGTGATGTTCGCCATGATATTAATATTCGTGAGTACCGAACACGAATCAATTAAATCAATTACATCAATAACCTTAAATGATTAACAGACTGCGGATCTTTATGCAATTACGGATTTGAAAATTTTCGAAGTACGCCAGGATATAAAATACAACAGAAGTTAGTACGATTTTAATTTCTTTCAGATCTGAAAAGTCTACTAGCACGGAAAACAAGATTTTGTTTGATTCGAATTCTTTAAAATTCATCTACAAAAATTGCAAATTACATGAACATCCACAGTCTAACGATAAAAAAAATCACGACCAAGTACACTGTACGCGAGATTATGTTTCTATCCTTAACAACAAATAGAAGAAGAAAACAGTAAATTTAATCATTCATTTTTCAATTATCGATAGACAGTGACCTTTATGCAAAATAAAATGTTTTTACCCGAATTGCAACAAACTGCAGTGAAACAGAAAGTTATTTTCTGTCTTAACCACTTCGCTCTCTTGGACGTGTTGACACGCGACGTCAAAGGTTTCGTACAAGGTCGGTTACATGTAAACACGCGACTCAATGTTCCCTCATGAGGCAACATGCATATACTTGTGAACACGCAACTTCGATACCGTTCGTATAAGGTCACCGACGTGTAAACACGCGGCGCAATGCTGCTCCGAGGTGCCACGGACGTGTAAATACGCGGAAGTGGCATGCGCCGCAGAGTTGGGCAGTAATTAATTACATTAGTAATTAATTACATCTGCAATTACATGAGCAAAAGTGGACTACAATTTCAATACGAAAATAGATAATGGTCCAAAACATAAAAATTAATGGTTTAAGAGAACAATTACTGTAATTTGTAATTGCAGAAATAAAAGTACAATTACAAATTACATTAATTGGTAAGTAATTACAATTGTAATTGTAATTGCAATTACTTTGGCTCAACCAGTAATTGTAATTACAGACCACAATTACAATTACAGTGATTCGAAACGTAATTACAATTGCCAATTACAATTACATGTAATTGTGCTTTTATTTTTGCAATTACAAATTACAGTAATTGGTAAGTAATTGTAATTGTAATTGTAAATACTTTTTGTCCCACACTGATGTAACCAACCTTGTACGAAACTTTTTAACGTCGCGTATCAACACGTCCAAAAGAGCGAAGTGGTTAATACGTTCAATAAGATAAATATAGTGTAACAATATTTTTAAATTCTTCTAATGTTGTTACTGTTTCAAATTACACCTACTCATTTCTGTCATAAATGCATAAAATCCGCATAAACAGACGTGAAGTTGTTTATAATTTTAGAATTTCATAATTTACGGTAAATTATATATAGCTTGATCTAAGAAAAATCCTCGGGTCTGTGCTGTTTTTTAGTTTCTGTGGTTCTGTTATTTTTCTGATGCCTTAGAATGACCTTGGGAACATATAAAAAGGGACTGCGCGTGTAAAGTGTAAACACGGACCGCGCGGTTTCAGACGCACTACAGTACCGTCTATTAAACCAGTAAATACAGTTCAAAGTATGTCGTGTTTAATGTCATATTATTTAGAAAACTGTCAGATATAAGTTGCCGAAAGTCCCATAAAAAAATAATGAAAAATAAAGAAGTTTTGTAGTTGGATTAGCAGTGGTTCACACCGATATACCCGAGTCGTGATTAGATTACGCGGCATGTTTACACCTTACACTGATTTTTGGCCCCTCGCGGGAGGGGGGGGTCTTCTAGAAGTTAGCCCCCCACTTTTTGAATTAAGCAATTTCAACAATTGTGCTGAATTGTGCTAGGTTTGTGGCTATATTGTGTCTGAATATTATCACTATAATATGAAAAATAAGATGAAAAATTGAGAAAAACGATTTTTTGAGTAGCCCCCCACTTTTCATTTTTTTCAATTTTCTCAATTGTGCTAAGTTGTGCTAAGATTGTGCTCAAGTATTACTTTAAAAAATTGTAAATAAATAAGTTATAGTAAAAAAACGTTTTCGAGATCTAATTAACGTTTAAGTAAGAAATAGTTATCCAAACAGCATATAATCATATATCTGAGTTGTGCTAGCCTTTTTTTTCGTGGGGAAACCTTGTATAGTCTCCGCTTCCCTGGGGGGGGGGGGCAGAGGGAGTGTGAGACCCTCCTCGGGGGGAGGAGATCAGACTAAAATAGTACCGATCCCCTCTCTCCGAGGCCAACTCACTAAAACCCCACGCCCGCCTAAGCTATTGTAGGGGAATGCCAGGATCTCGTGAGAACTCAACTGGACATTCCCCTAGCTACAAGACACCCTAGGGGAAGAAAGGTTTGCACTATTCTTCACCGTGCCCTAACTGACTGTACCCCAAGAGGAGGGACCCTCTTGGTGTACCCATCCCTGGAGCCTGCGAATGGAGCTTCCCGAACCCCCAGTTCGGTCCGCTCCCAGCTCCCGAAGCCTTTGTGATCTGCTCGGAGGTGGATGGACTTTTTTGAAATTCCTCCCTCCATCCGGCCAGACCAAGAAGGCACCGACACCGGTAAGGAAGAGTCGTCGGAACCGCCACGGTGCGCCCCGGCTCTCCCCACCCCACCCCCCGCGCCCCTCCCCGAGAACCCGCTCTCGGGAAGTGGCCGATGACCCGCCGTGATAAGACGTAATGTCATCTGCTCAACGGCGAGTCATCGGTCCACTCCGGGGGAAGTGTAACCTTTGGAAGTCATCCCCCCGGGATAGGGGTATCAACCGGCGACCCGGAGGATGGCTACCCCGCCGCCTCCGAGTCGCCAAAGGGACAAAACCCCCCGCCCCACCATTACGGGTGGGCGAACCTTGACGTTGGGAGGGGAACACTCCCCCGTGCCGACGCTTCTCCTCCTCTGGCTGTGCACCCCTTCTCCTCCCTGGATTAGGTGGAGGCCTGCGATTGTGCGGGAGACTGTTACGTACGGAGGCTTTGCCTACGTGACTTTTACTCCCTTCTTGCAACCACGTGTCCATGTAGCAGGTCCAGCTCTTCATTTATATAAACAGTTTTCCATTACGGTGAAGTGGATGCAGCCGGGAATCTGACTAACGTCTACCAGATTTTCCCATGTCCCCACCACCGCTTTTCATGGGCAGATTTTAATATATAAAGGGCTCGAGCTGGTCCTCCATGGGCTTAGTTCGTTACTGACATTAGACCAGTACGTGTATAGAAAGATCGGGTTTCATTCCCTTTCGATCATTTACTGAAGCAAATACGAAAAAGCAAGTCAGATCTATTGCCCCGCATTTCTTAGTGCGTGAAAACCGAGAGCTCGGGAATTAGCTTCCGCGACTTACACTCTACATTAACAAGTGTACCCTATTCCATTTACTACCGAATATATTATATTTTATCAGACATTTGAGAGTCTGTAATTTCTATTTCCATTCTCGATCCCAGTACTAGTAAGTGTCCCAACAGAAATAAACCTTTACCGCTCGAGGTTTATTTCTTCATAATGTAAGAAGTTACGAGAGCCAACCCTTCCAAATACCTTACCCTTACCTATCCTGTGACACCCGGTGGTGAAATAGACATCGGGTAGTTCACGATCTTCCATCTAGTGGCGACCCGGTGGTGAAACAGACATCGGCTAGTCCACGACAACCTCTCTCTTTACCTCCTTCTAGTGGCGACCCGGTGGTGGAACAGACACCGGCTAGTCCACGATAACCCATTTTTCCCTACCTAGTGGCGACCCGGTGGTGGAACAGACACCGGCTAGTCCATGATAACCCATTTTTCCCTACCTAGTGGCGACCCGGTGGTGGAACAGACACCGGCTAGTCCACGACAACCTATCCTGTGACACCCGGTGATGAAACAGGCACCGGCTAGTTCACAACATTCCAGTTCGTAACAGGATATTTCTTACTTAGCACAACTTAGCACAATTGAGAAAATTGAAAAAAATGAAAAGTGGGGGGCTACTCAAAAAATCGTTTTTCTCAATTTTTTATCGTATTTTTCATATTATAGTGATAATATTCGGACACAATATAGCACAAACCTAGCACAATTGTTGAAATTGTTTAATTCAACAAGTGGGGGCCTAACTTCTAGGAGGCCTCGCGAGGCGGTATGCTCCTCCAGCGGACGGGGTAAGCAAACTGACTAAAATCGTACAGATTTATCTGGCTTAGATCAAGACTTTACTGTATATGAAAAATAACCTCCAACCAGTTTTGCAGATAACGCGTGACTGATTGTAGGTCAACTATATTCTAAACCATATAAATATTTTTTTGAACATTCAAATCATGAGTCATCCATCTGGTCTTATAAATTTTGAAAAATGAATAACTAATCAATTTCCAGACATAGTGTTAAGCTATTTGGTTTGTTGTGTCATAGGTTACAATATTTGGACCATCTTCATCGTTTGCAATTATATATGCCGACCTCCTTGACGCGACAGGTCAACCTGGAACTGCCTTGACTGTATTTAATTCAGTTTTTATGATCACGTTCTCCATTGCTGGTATATTCTCCTTATTGGTTATTCTCCTATATTATCCTGTATAGTTTACTTGCGTGAATTGTCATTTTTCGTTTATCACCGTTTGGTTTATTATCGTAGACATAGACGAAATTTACAAGTAAACATACGCTAAGTTATCAAGTTGTTTTGTCGTTACCAAACATTCCAAGAAATTTTATGTCTTCCGACACGATCAAGACGCATTCAAATATGACACATAGTCTGACACATATATTTTCAGCTGTCAGAGGCTGGAAAGATCGACACGATAAGAGACGACACTAATTCAGAAATAGTTATTAATGTAAATGTCTCACAGCTCCGTGGGCGCCAGATAAGAGTGGCGCAAGATTTTTGTCTTGGTTCGAGAGAATTACATTCATAAAAAATTTGACTTGAGGGTCACACTGTGACATAGCAAAAAATTATCTGGTGTAATTGTTTAACGCACATGACATTTTCATAATGTTTACACTAGATATCACGAAGTGGGAAGACATTAATTTGGAATACGTGCACACGTGAATACCGATTCATTCACTGAACGAGAATATTATGAATTTTGTTGTGATGTCGAGGAAGAGTATATGATTAACAGTGAGAAAGAATTTTTTATGTAACATGTTTACGTGTTTTAAAAAGAGAGCACAGAAATTTTCTTTTACATTGCAATCTTAAATGAAACTGTTAGATGACGTTATTGAAGGTGACTTGCTAGTTCATAATGAAAATTGCTGTTGCAATTGAAGGTTCCATTAGAAAGTGTTTAGCCATTTACCATAGATGTTTTAAAATTGTGCAATAATCATCTCTCGGTCAGTAATGTGTTAAATAGCATATAGAGTAATATAAAAATGAAGGCAGGGTTGGGCAAAAATTTAATCAACGATTGACAAATAAATTTTCTACTCCAATCGTTAATCGGAATTAATAATTAAACTCCTTACTTTAACGTTAATTGCAGTTAACGAGTACATTATTTTCAATTGTAATCCTCAATCGGATAATTGATTAATGACGAACCGCTGAAATTTCGAAATGAAATACGGAATCAAATATGCATGCAAAAAAATGTAATCTGAGTTTTTGTTCAGATATATTTCTGTCTTTCGCTCCGCTCTCTGCCACTCTCTCCCTCCTTACTACAATTTATGAATAGACCCTGTGGTGATTAACTTCAACAATTGATTAAATCAGTCTTCGATTTTTCGATTAATTCTTATTTCGGTGAAGTTTCCGTTTACGTCCATTCTCAGAATTCGATGAAATTTTGAAAATAGGTTCTTTTTTTATTAAAATGATAATTGCTAGAAGGATTTTTACCGACTCAAAATTTTTTTTCATCATTTCAATGTCGCTTTCTACCTTATCGACTTTCTATTTTATATAGAATATCTTCAATCAATTGTAAAAATCAATCATCACCAACCTGGTTCATCTCACAATGCCATAAAAATTCACACATATGATCTATAAACGAATCCTCTTTAATTTAGAGTGATACATACATAAGGTAAACTTTCAATTTTTAAGACTACTCCTGAATTTTCGTCTCCGCCCCGCCATGACCTAACCATAACCACCGACGAGATACTGTTAAATATTTACTCGCGTGGAAATTACAGTGATCTGAGTACCACATCGCTAAAAGTTGCTCCACCGACGAGAATAGTATCAAAATAGTGGCAAAACATCGTCTGAAATATGGCGGAGAATGTAACATTTAATAATAATCTCCTTACTGGTCTTTTGCACCGACGAAATGCCATCGGAGGCATTCTGGTTTTTTGGCTGAAGCCAGAATATATCCTAGAAGGCGTAAGAGAACATAGAAATTTTCGCGGGACACGTAGTCCCGTAAGGCTGGCAGTCTTTAACAATATCTCGTCGCACAGTGTGCAAAATGGTCTTTTTAGCTGGACAAAATAAACTTTCAAATCAACAAAAACTAACTATGCCAATATTATCTAAAATAACCATGTATTAAAATCCTTGAATATTAAAACTGAAAATTCTTTTGTTGTATGTTTACAGAGCATGTGAACTTCACCTAAAAGGCGGACGCCTAACCTATAAATGAATGAGCACATTGCCATACGCGCTAGAAATATGTTAAAATGTACTAAGGAGTATTTAAATTTCCTATGTATAATGGATATAGCATCTTAAAACATGTATTTTCACTTTAGTAATTCCAAATTATCGATAGCATTTCTCTATTTTTGTAAATTAAGTGTCAAAGACGGTACTTATTTGTCCACAGAAACGCCTATGTTACTCCTCTTCGTTAATGAATTAATACGTGCTCCACGTCGGTCCACGCGATGATTTTTACATTATTATAAAGTAGAGATTCTCTAATTTATTGTAGTGCCCAATTTGGCTTGCTATTCGTTGCTATACGATACTAATTTTTACAATCAAGTTACGTCGTTTTACGTTCACGCCCGTGACAATCACAGCCCGGGCCGGGCGCGCGTTCCGAACAGTGATGGTATCGTTGGCGCTTTTCGCGCGCATGCGCGACGATTTTAGCCTCAGACGGCCTCAGTGAAGTATGATGATCGGGTAACTTGGACGCCCCGCTAATTTCGCAAAAGGGTATAGCCGGATAGTCTCCCACTACTTTCGCCTCAATAGCTCCCCACAAATGTCGGACGTAGACACGTCCCTGACAAAACTCGGGCATGCGCGCGAAAAGCGCCAACAATACCATCACTGGTTCCGAACGCAGCCGATAGTTTTGTCCAGCTAAAAAGGCCATTTTGCACACTGTGCGTCGGTGCAATAACTTATTCTGATCGCATAATCTTTGCAAAGTCGGTAAATAGGTAAGTCAATAATGTAAAGAGTGACATTGAAATGATAAAAAAATTTCTTCTGGCAATCGTCATTTTAGTAAAAAAAGAATCTATTTTCAATATTTCATCGAATTCTGAGAATGGACATAAGCGGAAACACAACCCTTATTTTAATCAACGATTGACGATTAACTTCATCAATCGATTGAATCAATTCTCCATTGTTTAATGATTACCTTCTTCAAACGTACACATTAATCGATCAATCTTGTTTAAAATTTTAATCGATTAATGCCCAACTCTGAATGAAAGAGTAATTGGATATGCTTTTACGACAGGTTTAGTGACGAACACGTTGCTGAAAAAGTTCGCGATGAGGCCGGTAGGTATTTTCGGCGCAGTGATTTTCTCAGTATCGAACATCGCTATGGCTTTCGTCACCAACTTCTACGAAATGGCTTTTCTGAATTTATTTCAAGGGCTTGGCCTCGGTTTGATCGTAACGATCTGTAACACGAATTTCAACGCTTACTTCGTGAAGAAACGAGCACCAGTACGTAAATGCGAGGCTGAAGACCAGCGCGGCGTTCTCCGACATACAGTATTTTATCCATAAACGTCCCAAAAGTCTGACCTGTAAATGTCCCCGATCTATCTCCACTACTGCGGGGTGTAAACTCTTGAGGGGCCATGAAACTCGAGAGGCTTCGGTCGCCGATAAGTATGACATCGTACGGCTCGGGTATATATATCGGTGAAATCACCTAATCGGAATTTTCAACTTTTTTATTTTTCATTATTTTTTTATGGGATTTCGATGGTCATATTTGTGGCATTTTTCTAATAAAAATCATATCAAATATGATACAGGGTGTCCCAAAATTCGTGTACTTCCCGGAAATGGGAGGTTCCTTGGGTCATTTGAAGCGACATTTTCTTTTACAAAAATGACGCCAGCGGCTTTTTTTAGGAGTTATTAACAAAAAACACAGACCAATCAGAGCGCGGCTAGAGCAAACGGAGTCCGACTCAGCGACAGGTCCCGCTTAGCGGGGTGGCGCCATTGGCCGAGCCAGAATCAATCCGCTGTAGCCGTGCTCTGATTGGTCCGTGTTTTTCCTGGCGCACAGTGGTCCAATTCGAAAACAGTGACATTTGTGTATAACGTTTGATTATCATTTTGCATTAGAAAAGTGCCACAACTATGGTCATCGAAGTCACATTAAAAAATAATGAAAAATACTGAAGTTGGAAATTGGGGTGGCTATGTTTACATTTCTCGGTGACCGAGGCAAAGAATACGGTCCCTAGGGCATAAATGTTCATAAGCAGACCCCTGCAGGGAACCTACGTGGATAAAATACTGTACTTGTATTCATAATTTTTCAGAAAAAACCCTTCTGTTCTAGGTAATGAGCGCAGCCCAAGTCATTATTGGTTTAGGTGGGATTGTGTATCCCATAGTGATCGAGAAATTGATGACTCTTTATGGATTTCGTGGTGAGTTCGATAAACAGAAATAAAGACATGATACTGAATTAGAAGATACCTTTGTTTAAAACATTTATAACGAGAACATTCAGTAAAGTCTAGATTTAATGAGGAGAGTGCAAGGTCGATGAGTCTCGGACTTGTGATTGAAACTTTGTACAGTTATAAAAGTCGTTCTCCTGTTAACGTTAACTTGTATATTAAATATACATATGTCACATTCGCCTTTTAACAGGCACTGCATTAATAACGGGTGCTATGAGTTCAAATTGCATCGTTGGAATGACTATGATGCATCCAGTTGAGTGGCATACAAGGAAACCGGAAGAGGTTCGAGCAGAGAGAGCGCGCGAGAGAGAAGAACGAAAATTATGTGGAGTAACATCGGTGAATCGCCGTTCCATAGACATAGGTCACTTCTCGACTCCTACCAAAACAAGATGGAGTAGCTTGACAAGCCTCAAAGGCGATGGCGGGAAACAAATTCCGCTTTTAATTGAAACATTGAAGGTCAGTTTTGAAATCTACAATATACAGGGTGAGTCACCAAACGTTTGTACCTCAAATATCTTCGTTGTTTCTGAAGATACGTAAAATATGGTAAGGACAAAGTTGAATGGTACAATGGGGCTGACAAGATGCAAAAAAAAATTGTTTTTATGTCACTTTTTTTTGGAGATATCAAGGTCACTTTGACTTTTTTAAAATGGAACCACCCTTTTTTAAACACCTACAATGATAGTCCCTTTCATTGGGAATTCAGTGACTAGAATTAGTTCAAGGTCATTCAAGGTCAAGGACAGAAAAAATGTATAAAACTAATATGGAAGCAGAATACGTTTATCATGGTTGAGACTTGTAGGAAATAGTAAACATACTATGGTCGTAGTTAAAGTAAACATACTATGGTCGTAGTTAAAGTAAACATACTATGGTCGTAGTTAAAGTAACCATACTAAGGTCCTTCAATGTTATTCAACATTCTTATTTACTGTCAGTATGTTTCCAAACGCGATTGCGCTATGTTATATTTAATGACTGAAAAGTGTGATATGATCACGATTTACTGTGAATGTAGACAGAATGTAGTGCAGGCCCGCTTACTTTATGAAGAAAGGTACCCCGAGCGAAACACTCCTTCTAGGCAGAGTTTCATTAATACGTACAGGTTGTTTCGAAGTACTGCAAGTGTATATGCAAGACAGTACAAACGGAAGAATCCCACGACTAATGAAGACAATGAAATTAATATTTTAGCAGCTATAGGTGTCAATCCTCACGTGCGTACTAGCAAAATTGCCCGGGAAGCAGGCATAAGTCAAAGTAGCGTAATACGAATTCTGGCATGACATAATTTACATCCGGTCCACATATAGTTCCACCAAGAATTGCACGGGAATGATTTTCAAAATAGAATTAACTTTTGTCAATGGGGATTGCTTCTAAATCATTCATTTTTTTCTAATGTCTTGTTTACGGACGAAGCAACAGTTACTAATCATGTATCAATTAATCTACGGAACGCCCACTATTGGTTTGTGATAATCCGCACTGGCTGCGAGAAATTGATCATCAAAGACAATGGAGCGTGTGGTGTGGTATTTTGAACGACAAAGTAATTGGACCATATTTCGTTAACCGAGTGATGACGGGACAGAAATACGCTTAATTTTTGCAAGATCTGCCAATTTTGTTAGAAGATGTCCCTTTACAAAATCGCTACGATATGTGGTACCAACATGACAGTTGTCCTGCTCATTATGCACGAGTAGCAAGAGAAACGTTGGATTCTCGATATCCAAACCGATGGATTGGACGAGGTGGAACAGTTTCATGGTCAGCACGTTTGCCTGATTTAAATCCACTGGATTTCTTTTTATGGGGTCTGCTAAAAGAGGCCGAGTACATGGATGCTCCAACAGTTGAATATGCGTCAGCGCATCATCACAGCATGTACGAATATCACGTCGGATACACTTATCAGAGTTCAACATTCCTTCAGAGCTCGTTTACAACAATGTATCGACGCAGGCGGCCATCATTTCGAACATTGATAAAATACAGGTATTCTGCTTCCATATTTCAGTTTTATACGTTTTTTCTGTCCTTGACCTTGATAACCTTGGACTAATTCTAGTCAGTGAATTTCTAATGAAAGGGACTATCATTGTAGGTGTTTAAAAAAGGGTGGTTCCATTTAAAAAAGTCAAGGTGACCTTGATATCTCCAAAAAAATGACATAAAAACAAATTTTTTTTTGCATCGTGTCAGCCCCATTGTACCATTCAACTTTGTTCTTACCATATTTTACGTATCATTAGAATCAACAAAGATATTTGAGGTACAAACGTTTAGTGACTCACCCTGTATATACATATTATAATTATATAGTATTATATAGTATTATACAGGGTGTCCCAAAATTCGTGTACTTCCCGGAAATGGGAGGTTCCTTGGATCATTTGAAGCGACATTTTCCTTTACAAAAATGACGCCAGCGGCTTTGTTTAGGAGTTATTAACAAAAAACACAGACCAATCAGAGCGCGGCTAGAGCAAACGGAGTCCGACTCAGCGACAGGTCCCGCTTAGCGTGGCGGAGCCATTGGCCGAGCCAGAATCAATCCGCTGTAGCCGCGTTCTGATTGGTCTGTGTTTTTTGTTAATAACTCCTAAACAAAGCTGCTGGTGTCATTTTTGTAAAGGAAAATGTCGCTTCAAATGACCCAAGGAACCTCCCATTTCCGGGAAGTACACGAATTTTGGGACACCCTGTATAGTATTATATACAGGGTGTTCGACTACAGGTGGGAGAAAATTTAAGGGGTGGTTCTCGACGATAATCTAAGACGAAAATGAAGAATAAAAAAATTGCGATTTTGACTTCGTTAATTAACTATTAGCAATTGAAGATTGGCCCAAAAAGCGGCAACATTTCGACACAGCTGTACGTTGCGTACGTCACACAGGCGCGCGACAGTCATGTATCAAGTGACAGTTGCATGCATACCTTGGTTCTCATTTGGGGCCCCAGCGAGGTGAAAATGTTTAAAAAATCGTTGGACGACATTGAATCTACCTACTCGTTAAAATCCACAAGGGCATTTCTAATATCCGCCCTATGAAATTATTGAGTAGAAGGGGTCAGTGCCCTTTCACTTTTAAATTCTTCTCGCACAAATCCATAAATCCTTATTCTGCACTATAATTTTTCATAAAACCGAACTTAAGTACTGAAATAAACGCTCTAGCACTATTTACCATAACATATGTACATACGCACTACGAGTTTACTGAGGAGAATGAGGAGAATGTAAAGAACTGGTAATCCTGTAATGTTGAAACACTGCAGTTTATTTTAAAGCGAGACTTGCTCACAGACGGAACGGACATGTTGACTTCGTAAAAAACCGTTGTAACGAACGTTAGATATTTGGCGATCACAGCCAGAATGAGAAAGAATCGCGATGTTTGCTGAAACAGGACACACATGAGTTGGCATAGTAACGCGCGATGTTTGCGCGGGCGTTCGCTGTAAATCGGCGGGCGTTTTCTGTTGTAGATCGGCATTTGTTTCATCGAGTGGGCTCAGGCATTGACCTCATCAGCTGTCTTGTATCAGTGTGCATACGGATGCTAGCTTTTACGGACGATTCTTCTCGCACGCGTCGAAGATTTTCGTTTGCAAGAAATCGCATGACCTCAAACATATCCGTTCCGTCGGTGAATCGATCCTCATGCGAGTCTCGCGTCGTAAATCAAGTTCAATAAAGTGCAATGTTTCAACATTAAAGGATTACCAGTTCTTTATATTCGCCACATTCTTCTTAGTAAACTCGTAGTGCGTGTGTATGTTATGATAAATAGTACTAGAGCGTTTATTCCAGTATTTAAGTTCGGTTTTATGAAAAATTATAGTGCAGAATAAGGATTTGTGTATTTGTGTGAGAAGAATTTAGAAGTGAAAGGCATTGACCCCTTCTACTCGATAATTTCATAGGGCGGATATTAGAAATGCTCTTGTGGATTTTAACGAGTAGGTAGGTTCAATGTCGTCCAACGATTTTATAAACATTTTCACCTCGCTGGGGCCCCAAATAAGAACCAAGGTATGCATGCAACTGTCACTTGATACATAACTGTCGCGCGCCTGTGTGACGTACGCAACGTACATCTGTGTCGAAATGTTGCCGCTTTTTGAGCCAATCTTTAATTGCTAATAGCTAATTGACGAAGTCGAAATCGCAATTTTTTTATTCTTCATTTTCGTCTTAGATTATCATCGAAAACCACACCTTAAATTTTCTCCCACCTGTAGTCAAACACCATGTATATTGGCAGCTACGTATAATTGTTTGATTCGTTAAAATTATGCTGTTACATACAAAACAGTCGAAAGTCTCTGTAAGATGTTTCACGATCGTTTAAATACGTTTACCGTCTCTCTTTGTTAACACAGGAGCCTGCAAAACGGGTAGCCTCAATTTCAGAGCTCGAGGACGAGAGCAAGATTCACAATCGAATGAAGTCAGGTTCGATGCGAGAGCTGTTGACGAGACGTATGTCGGCGCTCTCGTCCACCAGCGTGACAAATTTAGTGACGAGTATCGGCGCCTTTGGTGACAGGAATCATTTTGAGAAAAATAAGGAGAAAAAAATCGAGAAAGGCACCCAAGTATCCATGAAAGACGAGAATGACGAGAATAAAGAGAAAGGGCCTTTAAAGTACGTTGCGTGTATGTCGTTCGAAAGTTTCAAGACCATCTTCCTTTCATTAAAAAGCATCTCTTTCAGAAGAACATTTACAGCCATTCTGTACATTAGATTTCAATGAATTCTTTCAAAAATATCATTTCTTTACGAAATAAATTCTCTGAAACAACATTGTTGTACCATATGAAAGAACGAGATATGCTCTCAAATTTTTATTCTTCAATTTCGACTTATATTGTCTTAGAGAACCACCCCTCTCTTACGTTAGAGCTTGAGCGGACATTAATGTCGAAACAATTGAAAGATTTGTACAGTCGGTCGCACGTTTCAGAAAATATATCAAGAAACTTTAATTTTCGAGGATCGAAGTCATTTCGAGGTCATGTTATTATACATATCTGAATGTATTCTTCCATTAGTTACACGATGCAATAAAACAAGTAGTTATGTACCAAAAAACATTGATGACCTTGAAAAGTCCGAAAAAAATGACAATTGGAAAGAAATATTCGTGCCAAATATTTTGTCCATTGATACCATGTACATTACGTAACAAATATTTTTTGCATCACAATAACCTGAAGAGATATTTAGATGTTCTTATTTAAACGGACCTTTTTGTATATAGGGTGTTTACCTACAGGTGGGAGAAAATTGAAGGGGTGGTTCTCAACGATAATCTAAGACGAAAATGAAGAATAAAAAAATTGCACTTTCGACTTCGTTAATTAGCTATTGGCAATTAAAGATTGGCCCAAAAAGCGGCAATATTTCGACACAGCTGTACGTTGCGCATGTTACACAGGCGCGCGACAGTTATGTATCAAGTGACAGTTGCATGCATACCTTGGTTCTCATTTGGGGCCCTAGCGAGGTGAAAATGTTTAAAAAATCGTTGGACGACATTGAGTTTTTTTATCTCGATCGTAATATTGTTAACAATAAATGCTGAATGTTCTCGGCATTACGGTTTCGATCAATTACTACTAAATCAAAAACAATTTTGCAGATTATCAAATAATCATCAAAAATGTTTCGATTCTTGTTCGAATCCTTTTCAAGATGTTTATTTATTGCGTCTGTAAAAACATATGTGTTGTACAGTTTTCATAATATATTGTTGAACTATTTTAATGTAATAGTAAAGATTGTTCATGAATATTATTCATAAAACCAGCTTACTTGTTTTTGATGTAATTCAATATTCAAGTATGGTCATTATGGTTTTAAACGTGTATCCTCGATGATAGTTGTCATTTCAAATATCCGCCCTATGGAATTATCGAGTAGAAGGAGTCATTGCCGTTTCACTTTTAAATTCTTCTCACACAAATCCATAAATCCTTATTCTGCACTATAATTTTTCATAAAACCGAACTTAAATACTGGAATAAACGCTCTAGCACTATTTACCATAACATATGTACATACGCACTACGAGTTTACTGAGGAGAATGTAAAGAACTGGTAATCCTTTAATGTTGAAACAATGCACGAAGTCGAAATCGCAATTTTTTTATTCTTCTTTTTCGTCTTAGATTATCGTCGAGAACCACACCTTCTATTTTCTCACACCTATGTGTGTGTGTTCGTGACGTTCTATTGAAATAATTGTTTTAATCTATTTTTACAGAGAAATTTTGGGCGACCTTCTGGAAATGTCACTGTTGAAAAACTGTCGTTTTTTAAACATGTGTTTGGGTATCAGTTTTGTGCTGTCGAGCGATTTTACGTTTTCTTGCCTGGTGCCGCTGATGATGGCGAACTCCGGTTATAATAAGGCTCAGGCAGCTCTTGCAATTACTATTAGCGCGTCTGCAGAATTAGCCTCGAAAATCCTGCTCGCAATCTTCACTTTGGTGGTGAATGTGAAGTCGAAGTACATATTTTTTATTGCTATGATTGCCATGGCGTTCGCAAAGATTGGTTAGTAAAAACTATACATTTTACAAAATCGACATGATGACACAAAATTCTGAATAAAATTATTTTTCTTTTGATGATAAATTTAATAATTTTCGAATCAACATTTTCTAATAAATGTAGTATGATTTCGGCGCACAGGTTCGATCAAAATAGAAAATTTTTTAATTTATAACAACATGTGCAATTAAGATCTCGACGTTTCGATCCTGGTGAGGATCATTCTCAAGAGATTTTTGGGTATTGTTATGAGGTAAAAATACAGTTAGAGAACAACGTGTAATACATGCTGGTAAATATTCGACGGATCTTCCAGTGTAAAACATATTTTCAAATTATGGTATTTTGGTATTATACAACATTTACAATTCGTTACAGACGCAAAAATCTCTTGAGAATGATCCTCACCAAGATCGATACGTCAGGTCGAATATTTACCAACATGTATTAGCACCTTGTTCTCTAACTGTATTTTTACCTCTTATAACAATACGCAAAAATCTCTTGAGAATGATCCTCACCAGGATCGAAACGTCGAGATCTTAATTGCACATGTTGTTATAAATTAAAAAATTTTCTATTTTGATTAACCTGTGCGCCGAAATCATACTACATTTATTAATAATTTTTCGATGCAAACCACATACATATACAACATTTTCTATGTTCGTGTGCTATATTGTATTTCCTCTTTTTTTGCAATTCATGATAAGTTTATCTCGTAATCATTAAATTTAAATATTCGTTTTGTGATCTTACGAATTAGTAGAAATTAGTCCATGATATCGCGCACAGATTCGATCAAAAAATCAAAACAAAGCAATTTTGCAATTTATAAAATTTTTCTCAACGTTTCGATCCAATTCTGGATCATCTTCAAGAGAAATTTTGCGTCTGAAAAGTACTGAACGTTGTACTAGGTGTTCATAAGATCAATAATAACTATAACATACAATTTTGTACTAGTTCTCTCCCAACGCTCACATAGTTCAGACTAGTTCTTAATATCATGGAATTTTTGTAGTTATTATTGATCTCGTGAAACACTTAGTACAATATTCAGTATTTTTCAGACGCAAAATTTCTCTTGAAGATGATCCAGAATCGGATCGAAACGATGAGAAAAATTTTATAAATTGCAAAATTGCTTTGTTTTGATTTTTTGATCGAATCTGTGCGCCGATATCATAAACTAATTTCTATTATTAAATTTATTGTTACAAATCAGTATAAATAAATAACATTGACTTCAATCGTTTTCTATTATATTCACAATTTACAAATGACTAGTTATATTTCGAATTAAACAAATATAAAATCGGTTGACTGATTCTTTTTTCAGGTTACTTGTTTTACAGCGACACTTTAACCGGCACGTATGCGATGATCGTAGTGATAGGAATAGTTAGATCATGGATGTTAGTTCCTCAGGCATTGGTTATCATAGAAGACATCAGTATTGAAAAATTCGCGTCTGCATATGGAATTTACGGTGCCATTAGTGGCATCATTTCTATTCTGTTTGGCCCAATTGTTGGTGAGTCGATTGAGCAATGTCAATATTATAAATATTCCCAGTGAACCAATCCGCTGTCTAGTAATCTGGTGTTATACTAAAGCAAATAATTGTGGGAATATCATATGACAATTGACTTTGCGTTCGAAAAGGGTTGCCCGGATTTTTCGACATTAATGAATGGTTTTAGGGTTGATGAAGGATTGGACCAACAGTTTCGTGGTCTGTCAGCTTGCACTTATAGCAATGAACGTCCTGTTCGTTATTCCATGGGCAATACAGTTCCTTTCAGTGGACTTACCAAAAGGGAGGAAGGAGCGGGCGGAAAAAATGGCTGCCCAATCTTCCGGTTACTCCTCGAATTGATGCAAACCAAGAGAAATAGCGAAGGATAAAGCAATTTGTAAAAACACGTAAGACGGAATATCTACTTGAAAAGCAGACTTTTGTACAAACCCAAACATTCCTTTAAAGTTTAATAAAACATAGCTATGCAAACGTGTGGTCGAGAGTACTTCATTAAGTAATTCTGAAACACTCTTTGTAATTTAATAACAACTTCGGAATAAATAATGTTCTAAGAAAGTTCTGCTAGGATTAGATATTTGAAAGTTGACGCTTCGTTAATTTTATATGAATACGATGTCAACGAAATATTGTAATTAATTCTAGATAAGTAAATAGTCGAAGATTTTATATTGAAAGTGCTATTATCAAAGGTAAAAATAAATGAAATTGTAAATGAATATTCAATTTGAAATGTTCTATTTTCTTGTGTCACATTTAGCTTATAATAGTATTTCATATAACATAATAATTTATTTGCCATTAGTTGTAAGTTACTCTTATTTATATATTCTGTTATAGTATAGCGTTGATTATTGCAAATGTTCGTGCAAATTTATCTTTCTGTACATTATAAGAATTAAATAAACGTTTATGTTTGTTTTTTTTGTTGAAAGAGTCTTATTTGAACATTAACTTTATCTAGTTGTTATTATATAAAATATTATCAGAAGTTTATTCAATGTCATGAAGTTACGACATTCAGCATTCAAAAATGAAATTAAGTAAAATATTGTAGAAGGTTCAACAACTAATTCATTACCCTTCTTTATTTATAGTTTACTTTCTAATTTACAGTTTATTATCTTTCGCAAAAGTATGAAATGGCGACATTCGAAAAATATAAACACTAAGACATATTTTCTGAGTACAATTGTATTCTTTTTATTTTTGAAAATATTACAATATCGATTGATCGGACAATAAAAAAATATCGCACACTAACATATGTTAATAATAATAAAGCAATATAATATATTTCATGCCTTTTATATCACACACTAAAATATTTCAATAACTTGAAAACAATATAAGATATTTCAACGCCTTTGCCGATATAATTTCTAAATGTTAGTTCGAAAAACACGTCTACGTAAAGCTTGGAAAATTCGATAGAGTTAAGGAAAAAGAAGAAATGGAAAACCGTGACAAGTCTTGCTTCGCACGGTACTCGCATCGCTAAACACTAAGTTTTTTGGTCATTTGTAAATCAACCGATCTACTAACGACTATATCATTCGAAATTTTAAAGAGCTCCATCTCAAGCAAGAACCTCTGAATTGCTTTTGTTTCGCGGCTCAATTTTTATTCGGTAGCCGTCCACCCTCTTGAGAATAATATCAACCTTCAGCCGGAAGTCCTTTTCTGTGAGATCCGACAGGATCCTGTAGTTCCGCAGGATTGTCGACAATAAAACCTTCAACTTTAACATCGCATATTTCCTTCCCACGCACGACCTATAAAAAAAAACACGCAATTTAATCGCCTCATGCCTTCGCGAGGTCCCACCCTCCTAAAGAAGAAGACATTTCTGGACGAGTATCAGTTTACTCAAGTATTTGAAAAAATATTCAAATGATTTGAACCCCTTGCAGTATTTTATCGAGTCGCATTCGTCACGAACGATTTCGAACAAAGTCTACCAAATATGATTGTCGGGCTTTTCATTTTAACTGAAATATTTCATTCGTTTCTAATCAATATTTAAATGTTAAACACTCAAATAAATGTAGCAGAACAAAAAATATAAATTCTCTTGTCTCTTCTACGACATTTTTCGGGACAGAGACGTTTTAATCGCTGTGACTGTAATAATAATATTTATATAACAAATAATAATATATTTCTATCGAACAACGTCACAAAATAAAACAATGGAATTTCGATCTGGAGTTATCACTTACAGATGCAAGATTTTATATGTTAAAATGGTCATTTATGATCTGAATTATGAATGAGCTATCTAGCAAAATTTTAAAATATTTTTTGCTATCTGCTTCCTTTGGACACTGGACACTATTGTTAAATTGTTATTAACTTCCCGATTTTATAGGGAAGTTACTGTAATGACCCCGAAAATCGAAAATCGATTTTTTAGCAGATGTCCACGTTTCATGGTCATTGGAGTCATTTTAGACTATTTTTATCAAAATGTCTGTATGTGTGTGTGTGTGTGTGTGTGTGTGTGCATATGTCCGTTTGTATGTTATCAAATTTTTCGTTAACGTTTTCGGAAAAAGTAACAATGCGATCATTCTGATCGCATTG
>CM052343.1:11970791-11984899 GCA_028455595.1 Lasioglossum vierecki
AGCTGAAATAGGCTGAAATTTGGCGTTAGTGAGAGAGAATGGTCAGAAGGGGAGAGATGGTGAACGGGGGAGAGGAGATGGTTAACGGATTTGAAACCCTGAGGGGACCAAATATCAAAAACCTACTACAACTAACGAGTCGGGAAGTTCTTTGTGGGGCTCGTGGAGAGTCACACAAAATAAAAAACATTAATAGCTGCAGGCCCTACTAGTTATCATTGTAAAAGCCACATGTGCATAATCTCGATGCACCGGATAAAATAAAGTGTCTCCAGTTATAGGATACAATTAAGTGTAGTATCTAAATTGTGTAATTTATTATATTATTATTAACTTGCAATAACTTTAACTTTTTAGTACAATTAAACCAAATAAATACATTAAATGTAACATCTACATTTTATCTTATGGCAAGTATCGTGTGCTGCTCAGAATGATATGATGACGTTATAATTATCGCGAAGGAAATAGTACTGTTGTATTACAGTTCATTATCACACGAACAAATCGTTTATGCGTCATAACACATCAATTCCCTCGGTTTCCGTCAAAATAAGATATTTGGACTCGCTATTTTACTTACAAATCGTGGCCATTGAAAGTGGCCATTGTCAGACTTTAGTCGTACACGGTTCTTAAAAAAAAAAAGAAAATGTGACTCACTGACAACCACAGGAACTGAACATCTACAACAAACATTTATGAAAATTTGAATTCCAAAATATAGATACTATAATTGAATTACAAGAAGTTACCTCCGGTTGTTTTTCATTGGTTTTTGCATTATTTATAGTAATGGTTGTCATTAAGAGAAAGCGCTGACCAGTTTAAGATTCCGAAAAGCACATTGCATTCTGGAATCAAAAATTGAAGTTCGGTAGATGCTGAGAAAGGACCACCAATTGTACTGTCGAAGACAGAAGAAATTAGAATATTAATCTAAACAATGATTTTGGTATTTTAAATTACCTTACAAAACCTGAATTTTATGTTAAATCTCTTTAAAAAATGATTTACATTTCACTTATAAGCATGTAGCGTTTTCACTTAAAAAATACGAATATCAACTTACCTTACTTTTGCGTGTTGAAAAGGTACATAATAAATAAAGTTTCGATCGAACGTAATTTTCTGGTACGCTGTTATTTTATTAATTCTGTAACGCAACTTCTACAATTAAAAGGAAATATTATATTATTAGCATTCAAATATACATATAATATAATAGGATATTTTTATTATAAAATACACAGTAATGTCCATAATAACCAAATATAAATGGCACAAATTATCTTTATACGATATAAGTAAATTGTTTGTAATTCCATATTGTCATATTGGACAAAATTGGAAATTAATAATTTTTTTAATTACTTTTAGCGTGCTGCATGCTTAATAGTTGGCTCTGAATATTACGTACTTCCAGGATGTTATAAATTAATAACAACAGGGTAGTATAAATAATAAAATGTATTTTAAATATTTCATAA
This sequence comes from Lasioglossum vierecki, assembly GCA_028455595.1. NCBI lineage: Eukaryota > Metazoa > Arthropoda > Insecta > Hymenoptera > Halictidae > Lasioglossum > Lasioglossum vierecki. Next base: position 11,972,282 of record CM052343.1, read on the forward strand.
AAAGTATTACAGACGTTTATAAGTAAAAAATGCTTATCGTAGTCTTAATCAAGGCACTTGTATTTACAGAGATTAACTCATTGTACTGTTTTGCATGTCGAATAATTAACGACGTATATGCGACCGTTTCGTTTCCGTTATCGCGTCAACTAACAACTTACAATTAAGTTGGAGGAACGTCGTTACGACGTTCTTAACATTACTTCTCGTTGAATTAAATTAAATTGTTCAAGTACTTTATGCTAACGCAAAACCTAATTGACTTGGTCACGATTAAATGGCAATAAAAATGGTACAATATCCACATATTCTGTACCGCAGTAAGTGTAATAATTGACAAATTGACGTAAAATTTATAACAATATTATACAGACTAAATAAGTAGTTCATTTTTCTTCATATACGTATTGTTAATACTGAACGAATGAGAAGTAAACATTTGTACAGTAGTTCGTTTCCGTGTTACCCATAACATTTTAAATAACACATCGCCATTTCTTGAATTTCAGAGTAACAATTAAAAATTATTTCTAACATTGAGATGTTCGCTGTGATTTCCGAAGATCATTTGTAAAAATATACACACGTTTCGAGGGAGTATTGATTTTGTTAAAAATCAATTGTTTATGAACACCGACAGTCCCGGTGTTAAATTAAGTAATCGGAGGTATAAACATATTTTCCTTGGCACGCAAATTTAAGTTTTTAAGCGTGTCGCTTTTATACGCATAGATGAAATTTGTAGGATTTTACATATACAACTGGAAAAAACTAGATAAAAATTCAGAACTTTCTATCTATGTTTATAAATACTTCATTAGGCTAAACGAATTATTTTCATGAAGAAGTTTACTCTTGTTTCAAATATATAAGCTGCACCGTGCACGTATATTTCACAAAATGAAAAACACATTATTTAGATTGTGATCAATTAATGACTCTATAATTTATTGTTGGCTATGCAACAAGCATATTTGTTCACTGTGAATTCCGTCAATTATTAGCTATTATTTTCAGTAGGAAAATATTGAAAACTAACCAATTTTTTAATGTCCTGAATGTTTAAGAGAAATGCTGAAAATTTAAAAAATATGCAAACTAAGTTATTTCACCTTCTCTTCGTGTATAGGGTGCAAGTAAATACACCCGAAAAAGTTGACGAATGGGAGATTACCAAAAATAGTCTAGGAATGCTATTTGTGATACGTTCAAAGTTATTTTAAGTGTCTTATAGTTATCTTTTAAAAAACAACGAAATTTCACAAATACTTGTACAGACTTTTTTGAGGGGCAAATGTGTGGGGCCCGATTACCACCGTGTATACGGTTAACGTTGGAATGGCAGTATTAGCAGTACACAGAGAGAAGGTTTATAAACTCTGTAGAATAATACCACTTGACTAGCACCTACGATTTTTGTGGCAGCTTATATCTTTTAACGTGTCATTAATTTTTCATGAAAATAATTCTACAACATGGATGGCTGTGTATACAGGATTTTCCAACAATGTTATATCCTTTTCTAATTTAAAAAAACTTTTTCCTCTGCGATAGATGTTCCCCTCGGTTTCCTTGAGAAGTCATTAAGGGAAAACACGGACCAATTAGAACACAGGTCCCACTGTACGTGGTGTTGGCATTGGCCATGCCGAAATCCGTCCACGGTAGTCACGCTCTAATTGGCTCATATATTTTTCGTTAATAACTCTTCAAAGAAGCCGCGGAGAACATTTTCGTAAAGGAAAAATTTATTTCAAATGAGCTCTGTAGCAATCTTTTAGAGAAATACAATATTTTTGGGACATCCTGTATATGCAGGTACAAAATGCTGCGTACGCATATGTACAAATACAAAATTGAAAATTCACGTCCGAAGTTGTTTCATTCTTTATTAATGAACGACATCAGATAGGATTAGTAGTTAGAAATTAGAGAACGTCAGCTGAATACTTGTTCAAAAACCACTTCGAGTAGAAAAAATAGTTTCACCGCTTTTTAAAAATCGAGATAAATTCGGTTAAGGCACATTTATACATTAATATCCTTCGATTTCATTGCGCAAAGACATTGTCCCGTTGTCCGAAGAGAAGTTTCTCAATTATTTATTAATTGTACTCTTAAATAACATACATAGTACTCATTTCGGGAAAATATCGATGCAGCTCGAGTTCTCTCGAGAACGATCAAACATTATTCTATGAATCCGAGTTGTGTTTATTGCTTGCTTCGTTGACATTAATATTATTATTATTATTATTATTATTATTATTATCATCGTCATCATTATAAAAGGCACCTATCAACGATAAATAAGACACTAAATACTACCGCCTTGCGTTACTATTATTTACATACGTCGTGAAATACATAAAATATCATTTTCGAATTTGGATATTTCTGAATAAGGACACGTGACTTCAACGTAGACATAGTTACATTGAAAATGTTTCCATGAATTTTTTACTTGCAGCAATTTTATATTATGTTTTATTCGAACGTTGAGCAATTTATTAAAGGAAGGGGAATTTTACAGATTAATCGAAATAAATTGATGTTAATGGTCGCGGCAGGTCTAGCCTCGTTCACAACGAACAGTATAATCAACAAGATTTTACATAAAGATTACAGTGTCCATGAAAACCATTGGTCACAAAAGTTTCAAGATATCTACAACAATTTTCGTAGATGTCTTAAAATTGTATTGAAACTTCATTTTCAGGTAGTGCTTACACCTATTCACATATGATTCCTGGCAGCCCGAGGTGAGTAAACATACTACAATATGTAAATAAAGTTTGCTGTAGATTACTATCCTTGGCACAAAAACATATTCATGCAAAATCGCTGAATGGATTATTTGAGCGTATACAGCAAAGCCTTGATCTAAGGAAAACCCTGTGGTTCTACGATTTCTTTGTGATCTTGGCGACCGCGCCGCACAGTGGGTAAAATCGACGTTCTAGCTATTCACGGGCTAAAAACTCAAAGTCCTCATATCGATTTTTAACGAATGCACAATGTTTCTTAAATGTCTATTACATTCGAAAACGATACTATTAATTAAAGCTATTAAAAACTCTCGTTACAATAAATGTTGAAAGATCAAACTTTTTCAGATACGATTCATCACCGAAAACATTCCTTTTCTTCATAATGATGTCCTGGAAGACCTACCTAAGATTAAGTGACCAATTCTTTTTTATATGAAGAATGTATATCTATGTTGAGAACGCACCAGGAACTAAACATCAATGTTTATAATTTATTATAAAAAAATATTTAGTCAACTAAGGAAAATCGTTAAAGTTTTTCACCTTTGACAAGGAATAAAGTTGTCATACCCAGTGATTCCCATGTTCTGACAAAGTGGAATATTTTCAGCAAGATCTCGTCTAAAAGATCGTGCAAAAGTCACATCCAACTTTGTCCAAATTTCGAAGTTATCATAGTTTAAAGAGTCGCGTGACACGCGCACAGTGGTGAGTTCGATCGAAATCGTGGCCAAAATAGGAAGGAGTTTCACACGAGTTTTCAGACATTTCTGGTGGTGTGACAAAAAAATGTTTCATATAAAAAGTAATCAGTGCACAGTCTTCTACAAATCTCAATACAAAAAAATTCAATAATTTTTTTTTAATAAAAAATTGTGGCAATAATGTTATAGCTGACGCTAAGGCATTGAAATAATGGTGAAATAGGCGTGAACAGCTAGAACGTCGATTTTACCCACTGTGCGCCGCACAGTGGTCGGAAAAAGGAAAAACCCAAAATTATGAAAGTCGTTATTTCAAATATCGACCACTATTTGCTGATAGGACATAAACCAATGTATCTTGTTATGAAAATGGATTTATGTTTTTCTCTTTAATAACGGAGAAAAATAGATCTAAAGTAGACCTCGCAGGTTGCAGTTCAATTCTTACAGAATTCTAACCACACGTTCGACGTTAGTCTTTCATTGTTGGAGACATTTATAACGATATATGCTATATTTTATAAATGTATATACTCTCAGCTTATGCCCAATGCAAATAATAGTATCATCGAAGATATTTTAGAAAAATGTTGAAAAAGATAATTAGCATTGGCATAAAAAATGTTCTAAATGTTTGGGGATGACGAAACCCTTTCTTGAATCTATGTTTAATTTGCACATTCTACAAAATTATGAAAAAAACATACATATCCATTTTCATATTAATATTTTCTTTATAGGTTTTTTGCATTTGCCTTCGTCGTTGATGGAAATATTTTCCACATTGCGAGTATGGATAATCACGGTGATGATTTGTTTGATCAGATAATTTTTGGCCAGGGATAGTATCTGGAATCGTGACGAGTCTCTATTTCGGTAAAAATTTGAATGAAAAAATAGAATGTTTAGATGAGTAAATGTTCATAAAAATGACTGTGGATCCGATTGAACGTCACTATTGCAATTTTCTGTTAGCATTTTCTCTCGGATTTGAATTCCGTTTATCTCTGTAACCAGGTAAATTTGCGAAGCGTAGCTTGTTTATTCGAACTTGTTTACTTGGTGAATCTGTTAATCGTATCGATACGCATGATGCGAGAAACGGTTCTGTGCGGAGTGATGTTAAGGATTTCCTGGACGCGTGTGATTGAGAAGAAGAAACGGAAAGACGTCGTAGGCAGTGCTGTCTACCCTGAGGAAGTACTGTGTGCGGTAAGTACAATTTGTCATCTGTTCTTGTCGTTCGTTTGCTAAAACATTCGATCCCGAATGAAATCGCATTCAATTCTTCCTCTGTGTTTCGTGAGATCGATCCTGTGAAACTCCAGCTTTTCAACGAACCTGCAACAGGGAAGAAACCGCAAATCAACATCAATTCGATACAGCAATTTTTACGTTTTTCATATGTAGAGGGTATCCCATAATATTTCTTAAGAAATTTCATCATCGTCTTATGTCCATAATACTAAAAACCCGGTGTGATACAATGTTTGGTATGCACTTTCGGTAAAACTTACGTTCAGGGGAGGCAGCTCCGATGACCTTGACCTTGACATATGTTGTCAAGGACAACATTATGAACAACGAAAGTATAAGTATTTATTCGTGGCGCACAGGTTCGATCATTTATAACAAGCAAAGAAAAGAGGTGTTTCGTCCTGGACCCGCTAGAGGACTCATCAGTAAGGCTATCTAGCGGGCCTTGCCTTATACACGGGATGCTAGAAGGCAATTTGGAAAACGTATTTATAATGAAAGATGGCATATCAGTAACTAATACTTATACTTTCATTAAGATAAATTTCGATTGTTAACTAATTACTCAATTATCAAAACCATGGCGAATAAATTTACATTTTTCAAGAAAGACACTTTAGTTCTGACACCGTCCCAAAGGTAGACAGAACTGTTGAACGATTAGTTCTAACGACGTCCTCAAGGTGGATACAACCGTCAGAAAGTCTTTCTCGCTAGTTACTGATATGCCACCTTTCAGTATAAATACGTTTTCCAAATTGCCTTCTAGCATCCCGTGTATAAGGCAAGGCCCGCTAGATAGCCTTACTGATGAGTCCTCTAGCGGGTCCAGGACGAAACACCTTTTTCCCTTTGCTTGTTATAAATGATCGAACTTGTGCGCCACGAATAAATACTTATACTTTCAATAAGACAAATTTCGATCGTTAACTAATTACTCAATTATTATGAACAACTTTTGTTATCACAACTGCCCGGCGCTTGCTCTTAGTTTTTGAGATATTTGCAAAAAACTGTATTGAATAATGGGCACGATTACGATAACCGTGGCTCCTAATTATAAGATTATATTTATATTCCTGGGATCATTTTAAGAAAAAAATGTTTATATAACAGGTGTTCGATCAGCTCCGTTTAGCCGGTAAAGTAGATTTAGCTTTACTTACTTTACCGGCTAAACGGAGCTGATTGGACACCTGTTATATAAACATTTTTTCGTATCTGATTGGTCTGTGTTTTTTGTTAATAATTCCTAAACAAAGCCGCTGGCGTCATATTTGTAAAGGAAAAATGTCGCTTCAAATGACCCAAGGAACCTCCCATTTCCGGGAAGTACGCGAATTTTGGGACACCCTGCAGTATTTGCAATAGTTCTTCGTAAATATCTTGAAATCTAAGAGCGAGCGCCGGGTAGTTGTAATGACAAAAGTTGTTCAGAATATTGTCCTTAATAACATATGTCAAGGTCAAGGTCATCGGAGATGCCTCCCCTAAACATAAGGTTTATCGCACTTTCTTTCAGTGCTCGGTAAGTTTTGTGTTAAATAGAAAATTCTACAGGAAAATAATGGGGGACAGAAATAATCGGTAAGAATTTTCCCCAGCACCTAACGATTTTGCAAGAGAAGGAAACGGCACTTCAGGCCCCACGAACCGCCCCTTCGAAATTTATTTCGGAAATCAGCTTCCGTGTCGTCGTGATTTTAGGATGTCCTGAGGAAAATAATAGGGACAAGGGATCCCATGGCATTATTATACCGGGGACATCGACCCATCTGACTATTGTGCTTCTTCCGAACGTGAAGGTCTTTATTTACCTGGGTCCGCTAGAATTAAATACGGAAATGCACAAACCTCGTAGACATGACCTTACAGATCGTGGGAAAATTCACTATGTCCCGAAAAAGATCAGGAAAATTCCCGCCAGTCAGCCACAGACCGTTAATTTTCGGGTCCTGGGCTAACTGGCCACACTGTTAGGGGGCCTATCCAAGTAAATCGACTTAACTCAAGTACCAAACATTTTCCTATCGTATTTTTTCTTCAATTTTTCAATCGACATAACGAAAGTGACACTGTTTCTATTAAAAATTAAAGTTTCTGTTATATTCGGCTGTAGCGAAAGTTTGTTTCTGAATTACAATTAAGATATTTATTCAATAATACATTTTTCGTTGTGTTCTATTATTTTCTGCTGTTTTCAAGATAACTTATCATGTTATTGTAGAAACCTACGAACAAATATCTTAATTTCATATGTGAATTTTAATTTAACAACATTACGAACGTAACTTGGTTTCGCGTATTAATTTCAAAAAATAACTAACTAATTACAAAAATGTTACTTAGTGTTGTTTATGCTATTTAGTTAATATTAAGACGACAATGTTCAAAGACGTTATAACATTGTATAACATTGGCATTATATTGAGCAAGAAAGTGATTTCTGTTTTTTAAGGTGAAATAGAAACCAATTTTTTTAATCAAGCAATTAACGAATATGATACTTTCCCTTTTGTTCGATGATCCTTTGCCAAAAAGAATAAATAAGTAAATATTTATTGTTTAAAACACTTCGTTTGAATATAGAAATTCGGTTTTATTTCACATTAGAATACTGAAATTACTTCCCTGCTAATTCAATAATTGATCTAATTTGCATTTTGGTATTTTATATATAATATAATTTATAACAGGTAAAGTATAATTAATTGTATGACAGCAAATTATTCGAGTGCTAACGAACCATTTTTCCAAAAATTTTTATTAATTATGAAGAATGCACACGTAATTGTGACTTTCTTAATGTGAAACATCAAATAAAAAACGCAAAGTGTATTGTATTTTTTAATAAAAAATAATTCGTAATTGGCTTATTTATTTAAATTTATAGTGTAAAATTGTGATTCGACGCTCTAAACACATTATTTTACTTTGTTTTTCTGATTAAACATGTGTGCATCTGAGAAATACATACACAGTGCGACTATACTTGTCGGGCAGAAACCGCGAGTATCGGAAGGTTCCCTAGTAGCACAAAAATATTAAATAAATATTTTTTTGAAATATTGGAAAAATATTTTTTAAACCACACTTTTTCATGTGAGAAAAATATTGGATCTGAATATTGTACACATGTACAAGAAATATAAATTGAATGTTTAAAAAATATAAGCTAAATGTTCAGATAATATAAAGTAGATATTTAAAAAATATAAAGTAAATGTGAATCCAATATTTGAAAAATATAAGTTCAATATTTAAATAACATTCAATAAAATTTTCAAATTTAAGAAAAAGTTATAACAAAAATTAGAAACTATAAATATCTATTATTTTGTGTGCACTGCTTGAGGGAATATTCCATTTTATCTTCGAAAAGACCTTATTACAATTAAGAAATTTTTGTATTATATTATATAATTTTATATAATGTCTGATATTACATAAAGATTCATTTTCTATTTAGAAAAAAAGTATTTTTCTCGTAACATGAAATAGATATTTCCTGCATATTTAAAAAGAAATATTTATTACTTAATATAAAATAAATATTGTATGTATATTTATATACTAAGAAGAGATTGAATCTCTTTTTAATATTATATGAATGTGTATACAATATTTTGTGCTACCAGGGTTAAATGTGAAACATATATTTTGACAAAATGCCGACAAATTATATGTAAACATATACATGTATAAAATATTTCTGTTTTACCACGTTTTTATTATTTAAGATTAGATCGATAACGAATTATCTCGAGTAAATCTAATTGTATAGGATGTCGTCATTTACATTTCTATTTTACACTTTGTGTCTACAAATGTATGCTTTTCATTTCCAGGTTTACATACTGTTCATTCCAGTATTGTCTCGACCAAAAACTGTTATAACTCACTCTATATTTTGTTTAATAGTCTTGTTAGATCCACAACAAAAAATGAACCATCATGTCCTTCGACTGAAGGAATAGTACCGCGAAAAAACAAGTAGTTACAACGCTCGCCTGTTCTTCTTCTTCGACTAGCAACGTAACGAACAGAAAAATTTAAAGGACTGTCATGCTGGTAACCCGCATGCATGCTATCTTATCAATAAACATTACCAGCATGGAAATGTGACTGTGTCGCATTAGCAGTGATGCGCGCGACGCGACGGTTCACCATGATTATACGGTCCGTAGATTAAACATTTCCAACGAAAAACAAGAGAACCAACTGTTTCGTCTAATAATACTACAGCATCACTGTAAATCAATTTAAACTTTTTCTTTTACGTCGCCGATAATATGTATTAAGAGTTCTAGCATTATCTGTTCGGATATGCACTCCGGGACAAAAAGATAGCACACTTTAAAATTAACGTAATATTTATTTATTTAACTCTACAACCAAGGTTTTGTTTTTACACACTCTTGCAAAATACCTTCATATAGAGACACAAATGAAATTGAACTGAATTTCGCTAGTCTCTTTTTAAAAAATTTTTGTGAGGAAATATGCTGGGACAAAATGATAGCACATTTAACGTTTTGTTTAATAATAAATCAACGAATGATATTTAATGGTTAATAGTTTGTGACACCTCCTTTACATTTAATAAGAGCCGATAATATAGCAAAGATTTATAGAGTGTTTTTAATAGTACTTTGCTCTAATTGCTCTCACTCATCTAGAATACATTTTTATTAATTTGACAATATTTCCAAATTGTTGCAATTGGCAATATTTCCAATAATGTTGAGGTCGGGTGATGGGGTGACCAATCTAAAACGCGAAGTTTCTCGCGAGGAAAGTATACTTTTACTATTTTTGCAGTGTGTACTGTGGCATTATCCTGCTGAAAAGTATATTTCTCTCCAACAATTCTGGTTACGTACGTGTTTATTTGTTCCTTAATCATTTCCAAATACATTCTGCTATCATTTTTCCTTTTATAAATTTGATTTCCATTTGACGATAGTACCCGATACCGCACCAAATTCGCCGACGACTCAAAAATTTTCCTCTTTTCGCATATCGTGAAAATAGTAACTCATATAGTCACTCATACTTTTAAATTAAATGTGTTATCATTTCGTCCTACTATATCTCCTTAAAATTTTTTTTTTAAATAAAATTATATAGACTTTTGAAATTCAATTCAATTTTATTTGTGTCTCTTTATAGAGGTACTTTTCAAGAATGTGTAAATACAAAACCTTGGTTGTAGTGTTAAATAAATAAATATTACGTTAATTTTAAAGTGTAGTATTTTTTTGTCTCGGTGTGTACGAGACAGCGGATTTTAATGCTTTTTTGAAAAACTGAATAGGTGTAATTTAAAACAGCACACATATACATATTAATTTAAGACAACTATATATAATTATTTAAGACATATATATGTGTAGAAGAATTTAAATACACTGTTATATTATTTCTAACATATCAAGGGAAAAAATAAATGTTTAATTCACTCCAGTTCGTTGTAATTCGGCTACAAAATTGTTATCTGTTACAAAGATTCGCTGTCTAATATTAAACAACAAATAAGTCTTCTAGTGGCGGAAATGTTTGTAATAACAATGTATATATTACAATTGCCAATTTCAAAATATTAAATACCCTGTAAGACTAACATTTAGTTGTCCTGGTAAAAAGTATGCAGTTGCATGTATAATAATGATAATTAACTTTAGAATGATTTAAAATTTTTAATTCAATTTTCGAATCTTTTAAAATTTTAGTTCAACTTTAGAACCTTTTAAAATTTTAATTCGGTTTTAGAATCTCTCTTTGAGAGGCATAATTATAAATCCTCGCCATCAATAATATCTCTTTATTTATAGTAGTTGTGAGATATTCAGATATTCTCTATCGTTGCACTCGAAAAGCATTAACTATAATGGGTAATGAAATCATTAAATAGTAATTAGATAATAATAGAATATTTTAAAATTTGAATTCAATTTTAGAATCTTTCTTTTTTAGAATCAATAATATCCTGTTACTTATAGTAGTTATGAGATATTCAAATATTCTCTATCGTTGCACTCGAAAAATACAAACTACAGTGGATAAAAAAATTGTTAGTTCAACAATACATTATCCCACAATATTACTGAATGTATATTTGCAATTTGAAAATTTGAATACTTCATAAAAGAATTTACTAGGTACAGATGTCATTTACAAATTGATTGATAACAATCATAATATAATGTTGCCAATTTATGCAAGTTGCTCTATCAATTTGATCACCCGGTGTACTATTGCAAGAGTTTATGAAAACGTATACTTGTATAGTACAAAAATAAATTGAGAGAATATAAAAACTTCTTTTTCATTACAAATTGCTCAGCTTTTCAAGGCTGACTAGAATGGTTATAGCTGTTGACTGGAAATCATTTAATTTCTTGCATTTATGTTCGTTGACAGCCGTTGTATAAATTGAGTCGTGAAATCGACAATATCGAAGAATTATCCCCTCGTTAAAGGTTAGTTGTCTTGCCAAATTTTCGAAAGTTTTACACGCGGCAACATAAGCCTCGACGTATTAAATAAATTAACGCGGTGATCGGTTAATGGTGAAATTTGATCGAGCATATTTTTGCATGGTAAAGATAAACACACTGACACGATTTCGTTACACTTTCTTGCAATAACATCCATTACGCCCGTCCGTGTAACATTTGTAACTATCATTTACAAGTAAATGTAATCGCGTGCTGTTTGTCACGTGTCCCGAAGAAAAATATTGCCGATTAACGACGGGGTTAAAGCGCCGCTGTACTTTTACCATCCACGAGAAATTTTACCGGACCCACCAAGCGACACTTGATCATCAGTTAAAGAAATTTTGTCGACCTACTTCCGGCTTCTGCATAAGCAATATTAACTCATATTTAATTAACAATGTAATTATTAAACTGCGGACTTCGTATACTCATGAGATAATAAAAGAACTTTTTAAAAACCACACTTATACTAAAATGCAGTAAAAAGGAAAAAATAATTTTGTTTAGATATTAGCGGCAATAAATAAAAGCCTGGAGCGCTGAACTACATTAACTTAATCTTCGTGGACGATCCACGCTTTTATGTATAGTCACTAATATCTAAACAAAATTATTTTTTCCTTTTTAGTTCATTTTAATATAAGCGTGGTTTTTAAAAAGTTTTTTTATACATTTCTTTATTTTCTATTTTTTAGTCTTTTTTTAAACAGAACGCAAAATATAGTAATACTGATCATACTACTTCTTAATCTACTTCTTAATATTTTTTTAAAATATTGCATTGTCATCCAGTTCTGAGTTATGTTTAAAGTTTCAAGCCTCTAGCTCATCGGGAAGTGGTTTAAAAGTCGATTTCAAGATTTAACGCATACAACAACAAGCTAATATAAGCGTGATAAAAAAGTGGCTGTAATTTAAGAACGTGATAAGATTAAAAGAATTTGTTAAAATGATTAAGCAAAGAAATTCCTATATGGTTTGTGTGTATTGCAGTCGATGCAAATCATTTTCATTTTGCATAGAAGTCTGCAGTCTAGTTGGTACAATCTCGTAAATCGCAGTCATCATAGGGACTTATGTTTTGCATTTGTCATATTCTTCATCTTATTGTCGTGACAATGTTTGGTTTTATTTAGAAGGCTTACTAATTTCTTGTATAAAGTACTGCGTTCAATGATTGGTTAATAAAGTTTACTTAGCAGTTTATTCAATGCTGCATATTGTTAACATAATTGTTCATATTCATTTACAAAATTCACGTTTACAATAGTTTGTATAATTTGTTCTACGTAGAATTTCTATTTCAAACGTATTATGTAATTTTGTTTATGATTGAATGATAAAAATTTGTTTATTAAGTTGAGGATATGAGATTAGGTGGAG